>JAVKPL010008665.1:0-328489 GCA_032173675.1 Gastrolobium villosum | reverse complement strand
AACAATGACATTATACCATAACTTTATTACATAATGTAGTTAATAATTAGCATATGTTATTTACGGTGCTTCAGTTTATGATCCTCCATTTATTGTTATTTTTGCAGTGGGTTTTACACAACTGGAGCGATGATGATTGCATCAAGATACTCAAAAATTGTAAAGAAGCCATTTCAGGCAAAGGAAAAGGAGGAAAAGTGATCATCATAGATATAGTGATAAATGAAAAGAAAGATGATAGTGAAATGACGGAAGTAAAACTCTTACTTGACATAGCTATGATGACCAGTCTCAATGGTAAAGAGAGAGATGAAAATGATTGGAAGAGACTTTTCGAAAGCAGGTTTCAGACATTACAAGATATTCTGAGCTTTATGCTTAAAGTCTTGTTGTAATTTACTTTGCAGTTTTATTTCTACTCAACTCAAATAAAGTTGATAAATATGAGCCACTATGGTAACATTTAATGATTATGTTATCAATAATATTTAATGATAAATACAAGTTTGGGGAAACTTTCTTGATTTCTTGTTTCTATTATCTTAAGGCTAGTTTCCTTTGTAGTTATGGCTAAATGGAAATCAATCAAATCTTTATGTTATGAATAATATTTAATGTCAAATTTTCTTTTTATATTGATCGGGTTTATCTTTTCTTCATTCTTTCTATGACGTCGATATCGTAGATTGTTCTAAGATGAGTGTATGACAATAGAGATATGAAGACCTCATAAGCATTATGGAATACATACTTTGATGATGACCAAGAGTTTACAAGATGTCTTAAATTGAAGATGATGCTTGAAGGCATAAGTAGTAAGAGTTTTTAGAATTTTATTTCACATTATAATGTATCACTTAGTATCTCCCTAAGCTCCATTGCATTATATGCATTTCATTTTAGAAATAAAAATTAAAAGAAATCAGTTTTAATAAATAATAAAAGTTTCGAGCATTTTTTCTTTTACAAATAGAAAGCAATCAGCATTTGAATTTTTAAAGTTGATATATATATATATATATATATATATATATATATATATATATATATATATATATATGGATTTCTTTTCTTATTTACCACTATTCACTTTATGTTCATAAAAAAATTGGAACAAAAATTCTATTGAATATAAAAATAATAGAAAGTAGTCTTCAAATTTCGAAAGAAAAGTTACTAGCATGTATAGGTCTCACGTGCGTCAGTTTCTTAATCAATATAAAAGTAATATAAAGTAAAAAGGCATCATTACTTCTATTGAGATACAAAAAATATGATTCATAAAAAATTTCTCTCTCTCTCTCTCTCTCTCTCTCTCTCTCTCTCTCTCTCTCTCTCTCTCTCTCTCTCTCTCTCTCTCTCTCTCTCTCTCTCTCTCTCTCTCTCTCTCTCTCTCTCTCTCTCTCTCTCTTCACAAAACATCGTTTTGCTTTCTACAAATTTGTTTGTCACTTTTCTTCTTGCAAATAAGTCTTAAGTGAATCTCCTTGAGTGAAGAACGAAAATATTTTGGGATTTTTCTTTGTGCCAAGATCGTGAATCCTTCCTCAACTTTCTTTGTGGTGGCCGCATATTTTTTTGGAGAAAAATTTAAGGTTCTTTGACAAATAATTTAAGGCTTCATTGTGGTATTTTTTGACCAACTCAAATCCTTTGTGAATAACGGATTTGAAGCATTTAATCTGAAATTTTCAAATCTACTAGTTCATATGCTTTAGGAATTTTGAGTTGTATAACCTGAAAAATAAATCTCTTGAGTTATTCATTGGTATAGAGATTTTCTAGTAAAATTTCAAATCTTATTTTTCCATTTATATTGTGATATTTTCTATTTTAGATTTATTGATTGCTTTGATTAGAGAATTAATTTTGTAATATCCAAGCTCCTTGGTGCATTAATTTTAGAGATTTTTGATACATATATAATTGGTTTAATTTTCTGCATTTGGCGTAAAATTGTGGAGCTTAATTTAATATCATCGTCATATATTTGGTGTCATAGGACATTGTATTCTTGATTAATTTCACTTATTACAAATCTGAAATATTATGTATTGTGTTTTTAAAGTGAAGTGCGCACTTGTGAAAAATCTGTCCTAGGTGTGTGGGTGCAACCAAGTGGGTTGGCGACCTTGTGCTTGGCTTGAGAGTGTGTCTCAAGGCCTGGAGCCTGATGAATCCACTAGGGAGAGTGAAGGTCTTGTGTGAGAGGAGTTGGTGAACTTCGTAGATTCGGCTTAAGAGTATTCTCAGAGCTTGGAGCAGTGTAGGCACTAGGAAGAATTTTGGTATTTTGTTTAATTGCTTGTGTGACGCTTGTTCGTAAAACAGATACAGTTGTGATAAATAAAATATCTACGACTACTTGAGTCTGGACGTAGCACCCTATTTAGGCTTAGTGGGTGTGAACCAGGATATATCGTGTGTCTTTGTCTCTCTGATTTAATTTATGAATATTCTATTTTTGAGACAAAAAGTAACACTGCTTCTGGTTTGTTATTTTTTCTGCTGTAGCATTTTTTTTGTTATATTTTTAAAAGTGTTGTAGCACCTTATTAGTTCTGATCTAATTGCTGTAGCACTTAAACTGTTTTATGATGTTTGGAAATTAATTAGTTTCTATTTTGAGTAAGAAAGCTTGTTGCTGCGTTTGCCTCTATAAAATAAAAGGCCAGGTACGTTTTTTAGGGATCTACTAAGAAAAATGTTTTGAAAAATTTGGAAACACCTATTCTTCACCCCCACTAGGTGTTCTTCCACATCTTAGGTAAAGAAGCCAGTTGCCCAACAAGATGTTGGTACAATGTAGGCACTAGGAGAATTTTTGGTATTTTGATTGACTACGTGTTTAGCGCGTGTTTGTAAAACACCATTTTTGTGATCAATAAAATATCTATAGGTGCTTCAGTCAGGATATAGCATCCTATTGCACTAAGGAGTGTGAACCAGGATATATCATGGGTTTATGTATCGGATTTAAATTCTGAATTTTCTATATAGAGAATTTGAGAATAACACTGATTTCTGGTTAATAGTGCTATAGTTGTTTTCTGGTATTATAACTGTGTTGTAGCATATTTAGTTATTTTCTATTCTTATTTATGTTGTATTAAAGCTGCCGTAGCAAGTTTACTTATTCTTATATAAGTGTTATAGCATTTAATTGTTTTTCTGATCATTGGACGTTAATCATTTTTTGGTTTGCGTAAGAAAGTTTATTGCTACGTTTGCACTTTGTACAAAAGGTCAGGTATGTTTTCTGTTGTTATACATCATATATAAATTAATAGGGCATATAGGGACCAAAAGAAAAATAGAAACACTGATATATTTGTGTGACTGTTATCTGAATTGAATTTGTAAAATAATTTAAGGACAATCAATCTAATTGTGTTAGTGTGGTGATTGAACTTGTTAATTCAACCTTATCTAGACTTTACAAATTAAAAATCTATTAGCAAAAAGTTTTCCAAAAAGCTAAAACACCTATTCACCTCATCTAGATGTTTCGTAAGCATACTTTGTAAACCCAATAACATATGTTATATGAAGAGGATGATAACAAGAATTGTTTTATAACAACAATGAAATATCTTAAGAGTAATACTTTTTTTCTTCTGAAATTCTAATTTTTATGTAATATTATGTATTTTATCTGACGCCTTATGCTAATATATTAATTTATTGTGCCATATTTTCGTACATTTTATTGAGAAATAATATTTTACGCATAAGAAATTTTGATTTATTTTCTTAATTATTTTATAGATGATAAAAGAAAAACACATAATTTTATACAATTCTTTTCCTATGTTTATGCTAATATTTTGTTTATAAAAAAAAAGGATTAATATTTTTCATTTTGTAGGAGATAAATTTTTTTCTACATATAAACAAAAATGTATGGGCCTATGTACGACCATATAAAGAGAAGAGAAAAAAATTATAAAATCTCCTACAAACATATATTTTTATGTGTGTTGGAGATAAAATCATCTCATATCACATGATAAACATCTTATTCTAAATAAGTAAAATATAAATGTAAAACTTTTTAGGAAAAAATTATTTTTATGCTACAATAACTTTCTCTCCTACACACCCTTTGATATCTGTATTGCATTTTTCTTTTCTTTTCTATTTATTTTTCAGATGGTGGAGCCCATAAATTTATCTCTATGACATGAGATAACTTATCTCCTTTAACATAAGATTAATAAAACCCAACTTTTTAGACATAAATATTATTTTATAATGAGGAGACTTTATAAAATGGGCTTATATTTTCTTACGTTACAAAAGATGTCAATTTTTTCTACACACATGAATAATTCTAAATCAGCTTTTTACTTTTTTATTTTAAAATATAAATGGATCCCACATTGAAAATTATATCTATGATTGGAGATATGTTTTCTGAGATAAGGAAACATAAACCCTTATAAAATGTGTATGTTAGTTTCTGGTAAGAGCTAAACTGTCTTTCTTGACAAGACTAATTTATTATTTTAAATTTATTTTGATAGAAAACCACTTATAGAGGTCTGATGTCGTATATTCCTGTATGGTTGTTTTGTGAATCAAGGCACCATCGCCAGTACTGGCGTGCCTCGTGCTATCTCAACTTTGTATACTTGTTTTTTATTTTATTTTATTTTGCTACTAAAATATTTTAAGCGAGGGTTTTGTCCCTCACTAATTTCAGTGCAAATATAGTGGTCGCTGGACCCTAGATACCAAAAAATTAAATTGCCTAGTTTATAAAATATTTTTTCAATCGGGCAAATATAGTGGTCGTTGGACCCTAGATAAAATAGTTTATAAAATTAAACATTTGTTATTTTCTTTTCTTTTAATTTGAATAAAGAATGATACAAAGTCACTAGGGTTAGCCTTGAGGTGTGTGTTAGGAGTGTATGTAGTGTAGGGTGTTGTGTTTAATTTCTTGTAACCTCCAAAAAATAAAGAATGATACAGATCAAATGTATTACGCAACGCAATCTGTTGGCTTATATTTTTTTAAAATAAAAAAATATTTCATATTTATAATTTTCAATTTAGTGAATTAATTATTTATAGAAATTTTGTGCAATAATATATTAAAAAATATTAATTTAAACAAAAAGAAACATAGACAAAAAGACTAAACCCACTAAATTGTGATTATAATGGTACATGTTTGACTTTGTTAAGCAAGATCTCGGGGTCAAGTCTTTATAAATACAATATTTTTTCGAAAAACTAATCTCATCATAATGTAAATGTTCCCGACTCTAGTATGATTGCCTCGTGTACCCGTGATTTATCAACAAAAAAAAAAAACATAAAATAAACCTTGTAAAATAGGTTTACAAGGTAAAAAATTATATTTTAATAGAAACAAAAGGACTGGAAATCCAAACATATTGCGTTTACACCTAGGAATAATTAGTCATTCTTATATTTTTTTTTATTAAGTAAAATAAATTCCGTTGAAATTTCATACTTTTATACATTTAGTTGTGTGAATTGTATGATAGTTAATGGGTTTTATAATTCTCATTTAATATGAGAACTTGAATTTTCTTATCCACCCTTCGATTTTCGTGCCAACATCCTACACATAATTTTTTCTAACATACGAGTCCTACATACTTTTTATCTCTATAACATGAGAATTTAATTCTCATGTTGAATGAGAAATATAAAATCCCTAATTAATATGTGCAAACAAAAAACTCTGACAAACAAAATAATAATTATGAGATATAATGGATGACAGAAACAACATTGCTGAAGATTTGATGATTTCAACCTACTTCATTCTCTTTCATATTCTTATGTCAATTATCATTTTTATTTATATTTGATTTTTGCCAAGCCTTTCCGTCTTTCACTTGGTTCTTCTTTTTTACATATTGGGCCTTTCGGTGTTTCACTGGGTTCTTTTTTATTGTATATTCGTTTCACACGCGGTCTGAAGGGCTTTTGCGTGTTGGCTTTATTTTTTTTCAGTTGGTTGGGGAAGTGGTTTTTTACAGAGAACGCTGCTAACGGAACATTTAGATGGAGTGAATAGGTGTTCTAAATTTTTTCAAAAAATTTTTCTTAGTAAATCCTTAAATCTGTAAAGTCTAGACAAAGTTGAACTATTAAGTTCAATCACCACCCAACTCAACAAGATTGACAGTTATCAAATTATTTTGCAAATTCAGTTCAGATAACAGTCACAAAACTATAACAATTTTGCTAATTTATCTTAGTTTCCTATATGCCCAAAATAATTTCTATTTGATGTATATCAATAGAAAATGTACCTGACCATTTATTTTACAGAGCAAACGCAGCAATAAGCTTTCTTACTTAAAACAGAAAATGATTAATTTCCAAATATCAGAAAACAATTTAAGTGCTACAGCAATTATAATAGAACCAGTAAGGTGCTACAGCACTCTAAAACAAGAATCAGTGTAACTGTCAGTCTCTAAACAAAATATTCAGAAATTAAATCAGAGAGACAATGGACACACGATATATCCTGCTTCACACCCACTAAGTCTAAGTAGGGTGCTACGTCCAGACTGAAGTAGCTGCAGATATTTTATTTATCACAAGTGTGCCTGTTTTACAAACAAGCGTCACACAAGCAATCAAACAAGATATCAAAAATCTTCCTAGTGCCTACACTGCTCCAAGCTCTGAGAATACTCTCCAACCGAAACTACAGAGTTCACCAACTCCTTTCACATAAGACCTCCACTCTCCCTGGTGGATTCTTGAGGCTCCAAGCCTTGAGACACACTCTCAAGCCAAGCACAAGGTTGCTAACTCACACGGTTGCACCCACACACCTAGGACAGGTTTACAGCACGCAACTACTCCACTTTAACAACCAATACAGAGTTTTTCATAACTGTAACAAGTGAAATAACCCAAAAATACAGTGTCCTATCACACCAAATATATCACGGTAATATCAAAATAAGCTCCACAAATTTATGCCATATGCAAAAAATTAATCCAATGACATATGTATTAAAATATCTAAAATTAATGCCCAAAGGAGCTTGGATATTACACAATTAATTTTCTAATCAATGGACACCAAGAAATCTGATTTAAACAGAAAAAATCACAATTATAACCAGAAAAATCAGATTTGAAATTTATTTCAAAATTTCACATAAAATTCAGAATTAGTTCTAGATAAATCTTTTAATAATAAACCAAAAGAAATCTGAATTTTAATCACAATATTCTTCAATTAAAACAGAAAATTCATATTTAATATCCTAACAATAAAAGATTGATCTCGAAAAAGCCTATGATCGCATGTCCTGGAGTTTCATCCATAAAGTGCTAAAGGAGATTAGTCTTCCTGATCAATTTGTAAATCTCATCATGCATTGCATCTCTACTACTGAGCTGGAAATCCTTTGGAATGGTGCTAAGTCAGGCAGAATTTCTCCTAGCAGAGGCCTTAGACAAGGGGACCCCATATCTCCCTATATTTTTGTTCTGTGTATGGAGAAGCTGTCTCATTTAATTGCTGACTGCATTAATAGAGAAGAGTGGAAGCCCATGAAAGCTGGAAAAGGTGGTCCAATTATATCTCACCTGCTTTTTGCAGATGATTTGCTTCTTTTCGGTGAAGCTAGCATCAATCAGATCAAGACTATTCTGAACTGTCTTGCAATCTTCGGTGACATGTCGGGGCAAAAGGTTAGTTACCCCAAATCAAACATTTTCTTCTCTAAGAATGTTTCTTCTGAGCTGGCTAATTCTATTGTGGAGATAAGTGGATTTGCACATACTAGGAACATTGGCAGATACCTGGGCTATAGAATGAAGCATGGAAGAATAAATAAACTACATTATGGAGAGATCATGGACAGAGTAAATGGGAGACTCCAGGGCTGGAAAAAGAGCTGCTTGTCTATGGCAGGGAGGGTGACATTAGCTAAATCAGTCATTTCAGCTATTCCTATGTTTCATATGCAGAATAGCCTTCTCCCAAAGGGCATCTGTGATGAGATAGAAAGAATTCAAAGGAGTTTTATTTGGGGAGACATTGATAATCATAGGAATCACCATGCGGTAAGGTGGGAGCAGCTCCAGATGGACAAAAAGCAAGGTGGTCTGGGGATCATCAATCTTAGAAAGCAAAATGAAGCTTTCCTGCAAAAATGTGCCTGGGAGTTAATTCAATCCCCTGACCACCTGTGGGCTCAAGTGCTAGTGGCTAAATATGGCAGAAATAAAGAGTTGTTAAAGGAGGTATCTTCTAAACCGTGTGATTCTCATTTATGGAAAAGTTTATGCAACGTCTAGTCAGATATGTTAAGTAACATCTCTTGGCAGATTGGTAATGGGAAGAAGGTTGATTTCTGGAAGGATGATTGGGCTGGTCTCAACACTAGCTTAATTTCGTTAGCAATTGTTCTTCCTTCAGCTGAGACTGTTGATCTCAAAATAAACCATAATATTTTCTCTTCGGGAGAGGGATGGAATATGCACTTTCTCTTTAACCATTTTAATGAAAGTGTAGTAAACAAGATTATGGCTATTCCTCATCCTGATGGGGAAGCAGGAGAGGATTGTGTTAGCTGGAGAAATTTGCTTCCAGGTCAGTCTATAGTTAAATCGGCTTATAGAAATCTGACCTGTCCTAACTCCCTCTCTAGTGATAGCTGTTGGGACCGGATATGGAGTTGGAAAGGAAAAGAGAGAGTTAAGCTTCTTTTGTGGAAAATGCTCCATGGTAGGATGCTAACTAAAGACTATATCAGCAAATTGAGTGATTCCTCTAATAGCTGCCCCTTTTGTCCTGACCTAGCGGAGACCCTGCTCCATGTTTTTAGAGACTGTAATAAAGCTAAAAAGGTCTGGCTAATACCTTTGTTGCATCCTCTTCCTCCTGGTTTTTTCACCTCAAGCTATTCCAAAGAGTGGATTATCCTCAATTTGAATATAAAGAATACCCATGCCAAGGACTGGAGGGACTTTTTCTTTACCGTTTGTAATTTCTTATGGTATTGGAGAAATAAAGAGCTTCATGAAGGCTTTGTAAAGAGACCTGAAGACCCTTCTCCTTGTATTGCTGAATCAATTGGAGAGTTAAGGTGCTGTAACAGAAAATGGTTAACAAAAGTTGATCCTATATACCCCCCATCAGATCCTCCCCTGCCTAGATTGCTCCAACTCAAGGTTCTTTAAAATTAAATGTTGATGGTGCAGTTTCTAATGAGAGAGTTGCATGTGGGGGATTATTGAGAGACTGGGAGGGGAATTGGGTTTCTGGTTTTTCTATCTTTATTGGTTCCTGCTCCCCTTTGCAAGCTGAACTCTGGGCTATTTTACATGGGTTGGAGTTTGCTTGGAAATCTGGTTGGAAGAAAATTATTCTTGAATCAGATTCTGCTCAAGCCATTGGCCTTCTTACCATGACTGGTAATGAAACTCGAAAGCTACCCCTGGTAACTAAGATTCGAGCTGCTCTCAATAAGGATTGGTCTGTCTTGTTGAAGCATATTTCTAGGACCTGTAATCATTGTGCGGACTGGCTAGCGAAGAAAGCAATGGATGATCCTTTTGGTTTATCCACTATTACATCCCCTCACAGTGAGCTACTTAATCTTCTTACTGCTGATATGCTGGATCCAGGAGTCATCACTCCAGCTGCAAGATGCTGAGTTTGTTTCTTCTGAGTCGATGGTTTTTAGTTTTTCTTTCTGTCTTGCTTTTTCCTGTTATTGTTTGTTTCTTTTGTTTCGTTTTGTCTGTTTCGTGGGGCAATGCCCCATGTATTTACCAAAAAAAAAAAGATTAGGTTTCTAAACAATAAATCCCAAACAAAAATCTGAATTAACACAATGTATAACAAGGTGTAAAAATAAATTCAAATTTAATATTTTTAATCAATATTTCACAAAAATTAGAAACACTAATCTTACACAAAGAGCATCAAGATTTCTAAAATATTCACTTAAAATCAAAACAGAAAAATCAAAATGCAAAAATCAGATTCCAAATTTTAACAGTAAATATTTATACCAATGAACAACTCAAGAATTTAATATTCAGATTAAACAACTCAAAATCCCTAAAGCATATGAAATAATAGATCTGGAAATTTCAGATTAAATGCTTCAAATCAAAGATTCATAAAAGAATTGAGTTGATTAGAAAATATCACAATGAAACCCCAAATATTTCAGTCAAAGAACCTAAAAATTATTCTCTAAAAAAATATGCAGCCACCACAAGGAAATAAGGAACAAAATCTTTCTGCAAAAAGATATGAAAACCGAGAGGTGAGAAACAGAGTTGAATCAGCGCTCCTTTCTTTATTTTTCTCAAAAGATGGAAACTCAAAAAGTTGTTAAACACAAAGGAAATTGAACCGTTGAAAATGAGCGCAAATAGGACCAAACGAACTTTTAGGCTTTGTTTGGGAGTTTGGAGGGGAAGGGAAGGATGGGATCCAAGGGGGATAGAGGGGAAGGAAGGGAAGCAAATTGAAAGGTATTCCCTTCCCTTGTTTGGGAGTTAAGAAATGGTAAGGGAGAAAAAACGGAGGGTTAATTAGATATTTTTACCATTTTACCATTTTTCAAAATTAATATAATTATTTTATTTTACAAACTAAATTAAATATAAAATCTCTAACAAAATTATTTATGCACTTTTCACAATATTAAAAAAGATCATATTTTTTATGAAGTTTCTACTCTGCAAACTACGAAAATTGTCACAAAATTATTTTTTCGTCAGAATACTTTTTGTCGAATAGCGACGAAATTTTTTCTCCGATGAAAATTTTTATAAAAATAATTTTTCTAACGAAATTTAGTTTCTATCAAAAGCTTTGACGAAAATTATTTCCTCCATCAAATGCTTTAAATGAAAAAAATATTTCGTCAAAAATTTTGACGGAATGTTTTTCGTTCAAAATTTCGATGGAAATGTGTTCTGATAAAAATTTTGACGGAAATTGTTTTGTCAGAATTTTTGAGGTAAATGTTTCATTCGAAACTTTCGACGAAATTTAGATTCTGTAAAGAGTTTTGATAGAATGTTTTTTCCATCAAACATTTTAATCGAAATATTTTTTGTCAAAATTCTTTACGGAAAAATTTTCCATTGAAATTTTTTGACAAAAATGTGTTTCGTTGAAAATTTTGATGGAAATATTTTTTATCAAAAAATTTGACAAAAAATTTTTCCGTCGAAAATTTTCGATGAAAATGTGTTTCCTTAAATATTCGACGGAACTCTTTGTCCAAAAGTTTAGCGAAAATGTTTCTGTCGAAAACTTTTGACGAAATGTAAATTCTGTAAAGGATTTTGATAAAAAAAATTCCGGCATAAATTTTCGATGGAAATGTGTTTCATTGGAAATTTTGATGGAAATATTTTTCGTCAAAATTTTCTATTAATATGTTTTTTTGTGAAATATTTTGACGAAATTTAGATTTTGTAGAGAATTTTGACAAAAAACAAAAATTTGTCAAATTTTTTTGCAGAAATATTTTTAGTCTCAAATTTTGATAAAAGTATTTTCCGTAAAGAAATTAGACGTAATTGTTTTACGTCAAAACATTTCGGTGGAGATGTGTTTCATCAAATTTTGGAATAAAATATTTTCGTTGAATGTTTCAATGGAATTTAGATTCCGTCAATAATTTTGACTGAATTTTTTCCGTAAAAAATTTATGTCAGTGATTATGACAAAATCTTGTTTCGTATTTAGTTTTGACGAAAAAAATTTGACGTATTTGATTTTCATCAAAAATCTCATCACTATATTTGACGAAATATTTTTCATCGATAAATTTTGTCGGTATTTGAAACTTTTCTAATAATGTCACGTTTAAAAATGATTCACATTTATGTAGTTTTTACATTTTAATGCTAAGAGTAGATTAATAATTTTTAATATTTCTCCCTTCAAACCCCCTAAATTGGGAGAACTTTATTTTAGGAAGAAGGAGAGTTTTGGAAGGTTTAGTAAAAATCTCCAATTCCTTCCCCTCCTTTTTTTTTTTAACTCACAAATAAGAGAAGGCTTACTAAAATCCTTCCTTTCCTTTCCTTTCCTTCCCCTCTTAAAACCAAAATATCATTTTCACAGTGCAAATCTGGTGGCGTTTCTTTTTTGATTGGTAAAGTGTATTACCTTTAACATTTTTTTTTGGTACATACCTTTAACATTTTTTACTATTATATATTATTTTCACACAAAGTTCAACGACCTCAAAAAAATGGAGCATATCTGATAATCTTATTTTTCAAATTGGTGAAATCATTAAATGAGTTTTATTATTATATTATATTTTATTTCACTAACCAATGTTACTTTTTAATTCAAAACTTACTTTTGTTTATTATATTATTATTTTGTTTTCCAAAACTAAAACTCACGAAACATTTTTTAGACCTGGAAAACTATTTTATTTTTATTATATTTATTTAATTGTTTTAAATCTTAATCATAACAAATAAAACTAATCATTATTATTTACTATGAAATTAGCATGATATGCAATGATATGCATTGGAGCTTAGGAAGATACTATATGATATAATATTGTGTGTAACAAAATATCTAAAAATACCTAACCACTTATATCTTCACACTCCAACTTCAATTTGATACTTTTTGTAAATCCTTTTATCATGGTCAAAATATGTATTCCATTATACTTAAAGGTCTTCAATCTCCCCCTTTTTTATGTTGGCAATTTAAACTCAAATTGAAACAAGTAAGGGTTAGTTGCATAAGATATTAAAATCATGTAATCACATACTCCCCCTAAACATATGCATACTCAAAATTATTATGCTAATTAAAACTAAGGCATACATATGTTCTCAAGACTTCTCAAAACTCCCCCTCAAAATATGCATAAGCTCATAAACTCAATTTGATGATATTTATATTTTCTCCGCCTTTGACATCATCAAAATCAATTATAGCATATAATAAGGATTAAAATTGGATAAAGCATATAATAAGCATATCATATATCCAAATATTACCCATGTCTTGTACCAAGTTTTGATTCTTTGCAATCTTTGGGCTTATCTAAGAGGTCCTTCAATTTGCAAGCATCTTCAATGTAATCTTCATCTTTTCATTCATTTCCATTTTCTTTTGAACACCTATAACATAATCTTATTTTTCAAATTGGTGAAATCATTAAATGAGTTTTATTATTATATTTTATTTTATTTCACTAACCAATGTTAGTTTTTAATTCAAAACTTACGTTTGTTTATTATATTATTATTTTGTTTTCCAAAACTAAAACTCACGTAACATTTTTGAAACCTGGAAAGCTATTTTATTTTTATTATATTTATTTAATTGTTTTAAATCTTAATCATAACAAATACAACTAATCATTATTATTTACTATGAAATTAGCATGATATGCAATGATATGTATTGGAGCTTAGGAAGATACTATATGATATAATATTGTGTGTAATAAAATATCTAAAAATACCTAATCACTTGTATTTTCACACTCCAACTTTAATTTGAGATTTTTTATAAACCCTTTTGTCACCATCAAAATATGTATTCCATTATGCTTTAAGAGTTCTTCATTTTCCTCTTTCTGCTCGTTTTCTTATCGCAGCCTCATCATTTTCCGGGCTAGTCAATGCATTGATCTTGGTGACTTGCATTCAGAAAAATGGATGAGTTCGATTTCTCATGCATTCACTATTTGCCATTTGCCACGCCAACCATATCATATCATCATGAAGCAGAGACACAAATTGCAGGGGAGCATTGAACATGTGCAAGTAACGTCATAATTAAATAATACTAACCAAGTAGTACTTTTACGAAAAATGATTTGCACATTATGAAAATGTGATAATTAAATAATGCTAATGATTAATAAGGTAGGACAGAATAATATAAAACATTGATATTATATTAATTAATTCAGCACGTTAACATGTGGGAGGTGCCGATCAATTAGTATATAATGCAGAAGCTGAGCAAGTTAATAGCAACAGAGCAAGAGACTAGTCTGGAACATAAACACATTATTCGATCAATTAGTATTCTCATTCTCATGGCTTCCACAAATGATTACAAAGCAAGTGAGCTATTCCAAGCTCAAGCTCATTTGTACAGAATGATGTATAGCTTCCTTAATCCCATGTGCATCAAATGGGCCATTGACCTTGGCATTCCTGATATCATCCACAATCATCCCCATCCCATTACTCTTCTCGATCTTGTTTCTGCTCTTCATGTTCCTCATTCTAAAGCTACTTGTGTTGAGCGTCTCATGCGTTTACTGGCACACAATGACTTCTTTGCAATCATCAAAACCGATGACAGCAAAGAAGCATATGCTCTTACTCCTTCATCACAACTCCTTGTCAATGACACTGATCACTGTTTGTCTTCAATGGTTCATTTGTTAAATAGCCCTACTCTTGTTGGCTCATATCATCACTTGGGGAAATGGACTTCTGGGGAGGACCTCACAATCGTCGAGACTGCATTAGGACCTGGAGGCTATTGGGATTTTATTCATCAAAATCCCACTCATTTGAAGACATTCAATGAGGCCATGGAAAGTGACTCTCACGTTGTAAGGTTGGCGTTGAGAGATTGCAAATCAGTTTTTGAGGGCCTCGATTCCATAGTTGATGTTGGTGGTGGAACTGGAAACACGGCTAAGATTATATGTGAGACATTTCCTAATTTAAAATACATAGTGTTGGATCTTCCACAGGTTGTTACAAGCTTAACAGGAAGCAACAATTTGAGTTTTGTTGGCGGCAACATGTTTAAATCTATCCCTCAAGCTGATGGAGTTTTACTCAAGGTATATATGCCAAAATATATAGGAATATCATGACTTGCTTTCTCTTCACATACGTCTAGTATTTTAGTCTAGCAATGACATTCATACATAGGTCTATTTCTCAATGCTGTAAATCATTAGCATATGTTATTGACAGTGCTTCTGCTGCTTACCTTCCATTTATTGTTATTTTTGCAGTGGGTTTTACACAATTGGAGTGATGATGATTGCGTAAAGATACTCAAAAATTGTAGAGAAGCCATTTCGGGAAAAGGCAAAGGAGGAAAAGTGATCATCATAGATATTGTGATAAATGAAAAGCAAGATGAGCTTGAAATGACAGAAGTAAAGCTCTTGCTTGACATAGCTATGATGACAAGTGTCAATGGAAAAGAGAGAGATGAAAAAGATTGGAAGAGACTTTTCAACAAAGCAGGCTTCAAACATTACAAGATATTCCCCACATTTGGATTTAGGTCTCTTATTGAGCTTTATCCATAAAATGAGCAAGTTGTATTACTAAAGCCATACAAAAGAAAAAGGCTATTGAGTTGCATGACTTTGGTTTCTCTAAACTTACTTCAAATACATGTATGAATAAAAGTTATAACACTCTTCGCATTGTTTATATTGTTTTCTACAACACTTGCTTCCAGGATTCCAGCATGAGGGCTTAGGGAATACTTATGACACATCCTCTGTTTTTTATGTGAATAAATTATATTTACATCATATATCCAAGCGCTCGAGTACTCCTTTTTTCAGTAAAAGAATTTATATATGTTCGTTCATCTTGAATCTGTCATATCATACCATGGTACATATAAACATAATTGCTAACAAACTAGTAGAATATACTTGGATATATACTACCAGGAGTGGACTAAGGGATTTGAGTAGTTTGGCTGAAGTTATAGGTTGTAATCTCAGTTCCATTTTTGTATCAAAAATAACAAGAAGAATATAGTTGAATGGCTAGGTTTAACCACTACTGGAAGAAGTGCTGAGTTAGAAGTTAGAGCCACTGCCTTCAATAGATTCAACCTAGTAGAATGTACTAAGTTTTGATTAAAGTATATAATAAGAAATCAATGGACAAGAAGCTTTTAATAGAGGAGGGAAAGAAAGGTTTGTGTATTTTTTTAATCTTCGTGGAATTGATGCATAGATAAACACTAGAATTCAATACCCTATCAAATTGAATTACTATATAATTTGTTACAAACACGAGAATTCATTACCCAATCAAATTGTTGGAAATTGTTTCCATACGCAATTATAGAAAGGACCCCAAGTGTTAATTTGTGGAAAGTGGGAAGCCAATTCCATGTCTCTCCGTAGGAAATGCAACAAACAGCATGCTGCAAAAAACGCCAATACCAATTGGCAATGCTGTAAGGATTTCATGTGTTTCATGTGAAGGTGATCGAAAGAAGCAATTCACCACATTCTGATCAAATAAAGCAATTGCTGCGAACACCAAAATTGACATTACTGCATGTATGAAATCTACAAACTGCAGTCGATATTTAGCTTCAAGTTGAGGTGGAAGGGTTGTTGATCCATCAATGACCCACAAACCATTAAAGGTGGCAAAGCCATAACGGACGTTCCCATTGTTGTCTCTGAAGCTATCAGTGAAGCATAGCAGGAAGCATGAGGCACCACAGAGAGCTAAAAGTGCAGTAGTCATGAACTTGGAAACTGAGTCACAGTTACCTTGATTGGTGAAGATTGGTGATAAAAGTTGGAAAGAAAGAACAGTGCCAGTTGGTAAATGATTGGCCAAATGAGCTGTGCTCTTAAATGTTTGACTCATGGCTTTCCGAATCAGATTCTGCTCTGCTTCTGGCACCTCCATATTGGGCAAGAGTGGTAGCTTTTGTTCATCATCATTGTTATCCATGGCCTTTTCTATTCTCCTTTGATTAGTTTGTTTTGTTTGGCAGCATAGGTTTTTTGAAAAGATATTTCTTGTATATAGTTGGCCAAAAAGAGAGAATGGAAGAGAGTAATGTTATGCCTTGCAAGAAACACCAACTTATAACCAAATGATGGTAGCTCGGTTGGCGTCACATAACTGAGCTGTAGAGCTGAGAGCATGTGTTCGATCCTCTTCAATACCATCGTAAAGGGATTTAAAGTTTGAATTCCAGAGCCGCTCCGAATCGGATTAGTCACGAATTGATGAACCGATTAGAATATCTCTAGGAAAAAAACACCAACTCATAACTTTAATATGGGTTAGAATCATTTTACACCAGTGTAAGTTACACTCTTAATCTTGTCCGTTATCCCACTTATATCTAACGGCTCTAATTTTTTAGTAATGTGAGCCATTGGATATAAGTAGATCAATGGTCAAGATTGAGTGTAAGACTTCTAACTCTTACACAGTGTAAGAATATTTTGCCCCCTTTAATGTATGGGTAAAGTGTGTGTCATTTTAAATGAAGTAAAGTGTCATTTTAAGAGAGAGAGAAAGAGATAGATAAAGGAGAAGAGAGAGTTGACAAAAAAAATAAAAGTGTGGGTCTCACCTCCTCGTGAGAATGAAAGGATGTAAGGATAAACATTTTCTCTTAATATATTAGCTTGTAACTTAATTTGTGGTTCTTTGTTGATCAGTGCTAAAAGTAAGTCAGTTAGAAGAAAGGTTATAGGAGGTGTGGTTTTTTATTTTTTTGCCTTATAAAGCATACACGACAATTATGAATGAGGGGGAGAAGAGAAATAATGTGTGGCAATTCAGTTTTTAACTTGTGAAGACATAAGTTTGTTTGGTGACAGAGCGAATGTTTTGCGGAGACGCAATGACTAGAAACTGGGATTTGCTTAGTTTCGCTTTATAAGCACATGATGTAATGTGTGCTCACAGGTTTCATGTGTGAATATTTAATCTTATTCTTAGCCCAGGCTGTTTCCATGTATTAGAATGTAATTATCTTTTTTTATCTAACAATAAACGCTTCTAATTTGGATCTTCAACTTCTTCTTTTTGTCACAAGTTTTAAATTCTCTATAATTTAGATGGTAGTACAGTACATAACCAAAGATGTTTTTATATTCAACCCATATATTTTAAAATTAATGCATAAAAATTCGATAATATGATAATAAAGTGATAGTTGATTTTATACATAATATATAATTTAGCATACAATATGTACATAATAATAGTTATTTAATTTACCATTATGAATTGATCTCAAATATGTGTATATACTAATATGCATAGTATCAACAACAACAACAAAAAATGATATGTATGCAATTGGAGGGTATGTTTGAACTTTCAAAACCTCAGGCCCAAGACAAGGAATTCATTGGGCTTGTACATGTACTTGGTGGGCATCTTTCTAGGCCCGATAATGCCAGAATGTGGATCCAAACAAGTCTCCAGAGAGTTTAGCATAATGACACAAATGGAAATAGGAGTGTAAATAGGTCGGGCTAGATTAGATTTTGACATCAATAAATCAGGCTTGTGTAAAAAAAAAAATTGAATCTAGTCTGACCTGTTAGCCTGGATAGATCCCAAATTACAAGTCTGACCTGATTTATATTTAAAAAAAAAAAAAATCTTCGCCTAAATTTGTTAGCCTATTTAAACCTATTAAACATTCAATAATTAAAAGAATAATTAGAATAATATTATTTTATTATTCAAAATTATTAAGATATAATTTTATTTATTTTATTTAAAATAAAAATATGATATAAACTGACCTATAAATTTATAGATAAAATTTTTAAAAATCTAGACCTATTTTATTTTATTATTTATAATAGAGAAAATCTGATATAATATATAGATTAAGCCATACATCCATGTATACCGTCTTAGGCCATTTATATCTCTAGATGGAACACTTGGTTGTTTTTTTTTTATTTTTATTTTTTATAAAATTCCGACACTTGGTTTTGTCCTGAGCGAATACATCATACGTGTGATAGAGTTGGATAAGTTGCCAGTTGCCAATGCATACGCCAAATCTACCTTTATTGGATCCTAGCCAGATATGGCTGACGTACCTCAAAATCAGCATCGTTGGTCTTCTTCTGTCCGTTTCCTGCTAAATCGCAATGCTTTCTTTTATCCCGAGTAAAGTCTCGTTTATGTCTGATTAAGTTTTGTATGTTATTTCTGAATATGCTATCGCTACGGTGACGAGTGAACATGGTAGCCAATAATTTCATTATACGTGGCATATTATAGCAAGAAAAATTGACTGTCACATGTCCAAGTTCATAACAACTAGAGTAAATATCATTTTTGGTGCTCAACAAATTTCACGTCAATTGTAATAAGTAAATAAAAAGGCTCATTTTTTCATACAAAATGGACCAATTTAGTTGAAATTGAAGTCCCTCACAAATTCAAAAAAGATCCATATTAGTCCCTAAAAGGACTAAAAAATGTGTTTACTCTAAGTTTTTTATCCTGATAACATGGTGTGAACAGTGGTATTTCTGAATATGCTATATGGGCAAGTTCCTAGTGTTATTTCTGAAAATGCTATACGTGCAAGTTTGTTACACTGCAACTAATAGCGAATTTGGTAGTTAATAATTTCGTAATATGTAGCATATTTTTGAAGAAAAAGTTGGACGAAGTTTGCAACCAGGGTAGCGAACTTGGTGTGCTATGTGGCACAATCTCGTTGCTCGATCAAAAAAAAAAAAAATAGAAAACAAAGGAGAATGACAATTAATTATAATTAATTTATCAATCACAATTATTGTATCAATCCTCAATCACAATTAAGGTTCCAATCACAATTAATTTTGATTGGTACATTAATATTAATTGGTGATCGGTATATTAATTATTTGTAATACTATTGTTACAAATTCGAACAATGTTTGTGAGAAATAGAATATGTCAAATGAGATATCATTGAGCAGATCTCAAAAAATTATATGAAATAAAATAAAAAATATCTGATTTAGATATCTGAATTAAAAGTTATGACTCTTCAAAGAGATTGGTGATTAATACATTAATTATGAATGATACACTCAAAAGTTAATCTCATTGGTATGCTAATTGTGATTGGTGATTGGTACATTAACTGTGATTGGTGATTAATACATTAATTTTGATTGGTACATTAATTCTGATCGGGCAACGAGATTGTGCCACGTAGCGCACCTAGTTCGCTACTAGGGCTGGCAATACGGGCCAGCTCATCCCGGCCCGCCACTGGCCCGCCCCGGTCCATTTTGACAAAATGAGTTGAATTGAGCAACCCAGCCCGTTTTATGAGTGGGTTGGCGGGCTACAGGCCAGCCCGCCTATAATAAAAAAAAATACATATATAAAATTAAAATACAAAAAATTAAATTATGCATAAAAACACATAAAAAAATCTGCATAAAATCCTACTGCGCTTATGAAACCAAGAAGATCATTGTTTAATAATCTACATATAAATATGCATCTTTCAATCCAAAAATAATAATACAAAATAAAATCATATCAAGGTAAAACATAGTAATAAAACAAGTAACAAAGTGTTGTATGAGCATTCCACAATAATTCGAAAAAGCCACTTGCATGCAGAGAAATCTAAGGCACGGAGCTATATAACAATTGGGTAACCTAAACAAAAAAAACTGAGCCCGGCGGGCTGGTGGTTTGAAAAACTCAACCAAGCCCGCCCTGTTTGGCGGGCGGGCGGGTCAGCCCGGCGGGCTCAGCCCATTTTACCAGCCCTATTCGCTACCTCTGGTAGCGAACTTCGTCCGATTAGCTTTTCCTGAAAAAATATGTCACGTGTCACGAAATTATTGGCTACCAAGTTCGCTACCAGTGGTAACGAACTTGGACACTTGGCAGTCAGCTCTTCCCGCTAAAATGTGCCACGTGTAATGAAATAATTGGCTACCAAGTTTGCTGGACACTGTAGCGAATTTGCTCGCGTGGCATATTGGGAAATAACACTGTTCGCGTGGCATTTGGATAAAAAACTTAATGAACAGTGGTATTTTGGTCACTGTTCCTAAAATCTCTTCGTCTTTCGCAAAAAATACGATCCTCACTTTAATATTTTATAAAAAATATTATTTGTCTGATTCTTATAAAATTTAAAGTGAATCCATTTTAATACTTTCGAGGGTCTAATGTGAATTTTTCTTGAATTTATGAGAGATCCGGATTTTAATTAAATGGATCCACCTTGAATTTTTTAGAGACCTCGAGACTAATTTTTTTTTTATAAAAGACTAAATTGAAAACCAGTTTTTTTTTGTCAGAAATAAAAAAAAAAAGTACTCCTTTTATTATTCTAGAAGGCTTTTTTTAGTAGATTACTCTAGAAGGCTTTAACAATTTATAAAAGGATAGAATAGAAAGTAATAGGTGGAGAAATTATGAAGAATAGAAAGTAATAGGTGGAGAAATTATTCTACACTTCAAAAATATATTTGATTAACTCTTCTTTTCTTTTTTTAGATATGGTGGGCCAATATTATTTTGAGAAATATTACTCTCTGTCAGGTGAGATTGTGCCAATTATTTTCTCTCACTTCAATTTTCGTATCCCACTTTTTTCCTTTTTTTATTTAATGGTGGGACCCACTCATTTTCTTTCTTTCACATGAGATAATTATCTTATGTGGAATGAGATTAATAAAATCCTATTATTTTTCTCGTCGGTAGAAGACAATAACAGGAGATACTTAAAAAGCCCAAGGTAATATTTCAAAACAAGTTTTACACTCACTTGTGCATATTTTGGGTGTATGAAGACCCCAAATGGATCAAAGAGACTGCTCACAACCAGCGTTAGCTGAATAATGCTCACAAGTCATTATGAGAGAAAAAATAAAAACAAATGCATTTATGAAAGTATGCAACACTAAACATATAGCGCTGATAGCCTATTATAACATGGGTTATATTCATCGCATGTTAGATAACAGAAGCCAATTTCTTACACACAAAAGAGAGGTGGGTCCCACTTCTATTTTTTCTCTCTCATCTTACATGTGGGTTCTACTTATACTTTTGTTTCTACTACATAAGATAATTTTTTTCCTATAATATAAGAAAATTATTTCCCTTATAACATTTATCAGAAAAAATAATAGGTTCAAAATAAAATGAATAGTAAAATATTTTAGACAAATATGTCTCTCATGTTATATCTTATACACACATAAAAAGTGGGTGAGATTCATTTTTTGTTCTTTTTCTCACTTTCTCCTTAATGAATCTCATACACTTTTTGTTTGTTTATACAAAAAAATATGGGAGTGTGATTTTTTTTTTCTTTTCAATGTTTTCTATGCTGAAGGAGCTTACTAAGAAAAAAAAAAAAAAAAAAAACATTGACAACAAAATTTCTTGATAGGTATAATTCGTTTTTTCGGTTAAGTATAAGTAGTGTAAACTCTTGTCAAATGTACTCGTATTAATTTAATGCTCTTGAATATGCAGTTTCATTTTTTTTGATACCATTAATAAAAAGAATTATTTAATTTTCCAGTATTATTAAACCCGACTCAGGCATCGACCCGGTCGGGCTACTGGGTTATTGGATCACTGGTCGACTGGTTGACCCGGATATATATAAATATATAAAAAAATATAAATATGAACATATAAATTCAATTATATTTTCTATATGTAAAATAAATTAAGCAAGGTTAACTAAATAAGCTCAAAAACTTGAAACATAAATAAATAAAAATGCACACTATTATTATGTCAATTTAAATTGTAACTCAGAATCCTCGTAAATATACCTCTGAATGACATTGAAGTTATATTTTTCAAATTCAACTATTTTAAAATAACATATGTCACATTTTGTTAATTTATTATTCCACAAATTGTTTCAGTGTTGAAAACTGAAATTTGAGGTCATTGCAGAAGAGTATACTAGCAAATAAAATTACAAAAAAAAAATTAAAATGAGTTCTACTTTTTTCTAATAAGATGAAACAATTTTAATTTTTTGTTTTTTTTTTTTTAAATACATGACCCGACCGGGTCAATGGATCACCAATTTTGATCAGTCGATACATGATCAGTCCAATACTTAACACGAACCGATCCAATGACCGGATCACCGGATTTCGGACCGATCCGACTAGATCGGACCGGATTTTACAATAGTGTAATTTTCTAAGGAAGAATACTTAGCTAATAACAACTCTAGCTAGAGTGCAGAATCTGGTCATAAGGGTTAGGTAGCTGCATAGATTATAGTGATTTGATTTTTGAGTTCTAGACATTATTGCATCCAATCACCTATACAAAATCAACCAAAAAGTAAGTCGTATTTTTTTTCCTTTTCCTTTCTATATGAGCATTTAGGCTATCATTATCAGTTTATATTCTTTTTTAAACACATTTTTTTATGTGTTTCTTCTCTCTCCCCACATAGCAACATATTAATCATGAGGATGTTGTGTTATCAAAACAAAAATAAAACTCATGAGGATGCTCCCCTGTAACGGTTAGTAATTTCAGGCCTTGCTTCCGAGGTAAGAGTGGACCAGTAAAATCAATGATCGTTCTTTATACTTTCGCCTTATTCATAAAACTTGAGGAAAAATTAATTTTTTAAAGCCCCATTTTTTATCAAACAGTTATATTTTTGTGATATGAGTTGATAGAAAATAAAATTGGACATGACATTTGAAGGATTATCATTATTACTATCCTTAATTACTACTCTAGAATTATATCTTCAAGATTGTGAAATTACTGGGCCCAACCAGGTGGACCCTTATGGTGTGAACCCTTGCTTCTACTCTAGAACTTATTTGAGTAAAAATCAGACTAATCTTATATAAATCACTCTTTAACTGTTCACCTTGTAATAGATGTTTCAACTTTCAACTTCTGTTATTTTAATAATATGAGAGAGAGAGGTGAAGTGATGATGGGTTGCATGGACTGTAAAAAGGGTTAGCCGGTATTTTACGTTACAGAGAGCACAAACAAGCATGTTGATAGAGCAATAGCCCTTGAAAATCATGAAGGAGAAACCTTTTCCCCTCCCTAATAATTGACACCCTGAACTTTTTGTTCAATCGGTTCCACTTTCTGTTTCTAGTACCAATTGATTTGTTTCTGACTTTTTCCCTCAATTTGAGGTTTGGTGGGGAGAGGAATGCATGATAATGTTATGTGCACCGTTGGATATGGCTTATATTTCGAATATTGATGATGACCCTAGTTGTCAGGTCAGCAGAAGGCAACTGAGTCTATGAATAGTTGCTATTAGAGTTTTCTAATCCTATTTATATTTGCCTTATAAATCGAGTGATTAGTAACGAGTGATGGTGAGATGAATATAATATAGACGAGTAGCTTAAATTGGGTGAATCGGGATAAATCGCGTCTATTCTCTCTCTTTTTTTTTTCGTTTGCGATTTGTGTGGGGTCGATTTTCAACATGCACCACGTAAACAGAGTATCGATGCTTTTATAATCACATCGACCGGTTCTTTTTCTTCGACAATTTTTTTTTTCTTTCTCTTTTTTTTTTTTTGGCAGAAAATCCTTCAAAACTTCAAGTGTTTCTATTGAAATATATATATTTCAAAAAGATTAATTTTTACTGACAAAATGTTGTAATAAAACAACTAAGTTCACATGCAATGATTTACACTTTCACATCTTATATCTACGCTATTCAGTAGATGGCAATATGCGCCACTCGACCTCTGAAGGGTCTAAAAGAACCTACACTCACAGTCCTAAATACTTGTCCAGTGGTGAAGACCCTACTATACTCATCTTGGGGAATTGTCAAATAGAAATGACTTAAAAGGAATCAATACCATTAACACTGCGAAGGCCTCCATTTGTCCGTGTCTCCAACACTTTTTATACTTTCCTTTCTTCGTTTTTGCTTGTGTTTCCCTTTTATACTCAAAGGGTAAGTGCTTAAACCTTCCACTATAGCATTAGATGTTCCAATTCAAACAACATGGCTTTGTATTCTAGTGCTCTAGTGTCCATACCATACCACCCATTTGAACTTTCCCTTATTCTGCCCAGCACATGTGACTGGATGGATATGATAGATAGTTTCAAAACGCAAGTAACAAAACACATGCCTAGGGTATCCATCCATCAATCACTTGTCCATCTTGCGATGTTGTCTCTTGTTGAATCTTCTAATGATAAATTATCTCTCTAATTAGGTACCTTTTTAAGAGCTGGTGACACTCTATGCACTTTAGCCCTTTTGTTTTGATAAAGGAAAAATTATAGGCCTCACCATCTTAACGTTTTGTGATTTGTATCTATTTTGTGTCCATGTTTAGGCCAATGTCATTCATATTTTATGATAAGAAGTTGATTTTGGAGTCTCCGATCTTGAATGGTAATTTGGATCTAGCATAGACTCTGACTTTCTAAGTGCTAAGTGGTTCGAGCAACTTTTTGAATTATGAGACTGTGTCCCCGATTATTATTTATTAGCAAAATCCCTTTTTAACTTATTTTTTTTTTCCATACAATCACTTTTACTGATGAGTGGAGGAGTACATGGAACAATACCATCAAATCATTAGGAAGACTTTCACTTAACATCTTAATATTTTGGATTAAAATAGTTCTTTATATGATATCAGAGTTTAATGACCATAAGATCACGAATTCGATCCTCATCGCCTTTTACTTTCTAGTGAAATCAAACAAGTATAAGGTAAACCAAAAATTGGGCCCCGTAAAATATCTACTCTTTGGGCAAGGGCACTTGCGTGAGGAGATATCACCCAACACTTTAAAAAGTTTTAGGTTAAAATGATTCTTTACACCATATTGCGCAAACGGGTGAATCGGTTCATAAAATGCATCACCCATATATATACAATAATGCAATTCAATAACATTTTCTTGACCATAGAATTTGACACAAGGTAGGCAAATTCAATGATGAAACAATTCATGACCCTGACCCATCTTTTCCTTGACGATTATACATCAAAATAGCATCAACCTCATAATGATCATGGCCAGACTTGATTTCATAATGATTGTTTTAAAAATTACAATAATATTTGGTTTTTCATGGATGAGAAACTAAAATTACATAAGTTATGCAGAAAATTAGCTGGCTGATTGAGTCACTAGTCATATATTCTTCCCTTTCCTCAGCACTGACTTTAAAAGGCCCCAAAGGCCCAAACGCGTAGAGAAATTTCATCTGTGATTAATTGAAAGTTTATTGCTTAATTCGACACTTGCCAAGAGAATCCCAATTGATTAGTGCTTAATATGTGAAAGAATCATCAATCATCATTAAAATGAAAAGAAAATAAAGTAATTAAGAGTTGGTGTGAGTTTCATCTTTTTGGCATAGCCTTTATTTTTAGGTCCCAGAAGAAGATGAGAGGTGGTAGATTTTGGAATATGCACGCTTTCCCATGAATTATTATTTAATCCTTAAAACAATTGGTGAAAGATCATGCTTGGGGTATATGCATTATAAAACTAACCCTAAAATTTTATAATTAGCTCTTGTAAAAAAAAAGGAGCTCTACAGACATTGTTCTGTTAAACTATACAGATTAAAGAAATAAAATTGCACTGGGATCTTCCACAAATCTCCTTTCACTTATCATTAGCAACAGTAGGAAACTAGAGGCTTTGTAATTTGTACCAAAAGTTGAGAAAGCCACACCAAAAGGGGGAATTTTTTTTTTTTTGCAAAGTACCCCTTTTGGCACAGTTTAGACAGAGAAAGTCTCTTAACACTTAGAAAAGTGGGAGATGGTGGCATGAGGAAAGCTAGGTAGACTTGAAGTGTAAGAGGACAATAATGCATATGGTTTGGAACAGACTCAAATGGGTTGGATCCACCATTACCTTTACTCACATTTTTGCACCTTTGTCTAGCTTAATATAATGGATCAGAGGCATAACCTCCCCTCAAATTATAAAAGCTTTAATTGTTGGCCCCACGTTTCTTTTCATGTGGGCTATACCATATAGCTCCTGATATTTTTAGTGAAGCTGGCTGCTATGTACTCTTCCAAAAGGCCTTGCACTAAAATTTCTTATAATTTGTTTTGTTAATATGAAATAGCAAGGAAGTGTTTCTTTGTGTTTGTGCAAGTTGGACCACCACTAATTTCGTTTTCACCTGATAGAGAAAAACAAAATGAAATCCTGTTAGAATCATTTTCTATCTTAACTTGAATATGAAGCAGTTTTTAAGTCATCATTGAAGAAGGTGCTTTAGATAGTCTCTATAGTCTGGACCACAAGCTATAACTATTTAGATTGGAGGAAACCCAGTGTTGATTATTATGGTACATTTGGCTGATGAAGTTTGAATAAAGCAGGGTATTTGTGATTTGTCAAGGTCTCACTTTTCAACTTTTTGGGCAAATGGATTCAGCTGCTAAACATTTTTTTATGTTGTGTAATGCAATATAACATCATACATTACAAACAACAAACCAGACCTTTTCTTTTGCTTCTTTTTCTTTTGGAATTATGAACTTTTGCAGCATGAGTTCATCTCTTTCTATTCCTTCCCTGAACAGTTTATTTTCATTTTATGTTAATATACAGGGAATTATATATATAAAGTGTCAAAATGGACTGTTAAAATCATAGGCCAAATTTTATAATTTAATTGTATTTTCTTTTTTCAAAATTTATAATTAAATATTATTGTCAATTGAGTGGGAATATAAAAGCAGAATTCTTCCCAACGGAAAGTAAAAATCACAAAATTTAACTTAGCAACACTTGTTTCCAAATTCCAACACATTATTCATATTGATGATCAAAATTGAGGGGATCAAGCATGCAAACTGGAATTGCGAAAGTAAAGAATTGTGCTACGTAAACGTTTGCATAATTTATATTATATAATTGTAATTAGATTTATCAAAACTTCTATATACCTATACTCTTATTATATTACCATATAATAATAGAAGATGATGTATCGCATAAAACTGTATAACTATTATCGAAAGAGATTCGCCTTTCTTTCAGTATGGTGATGGCGTTGGCATATATTGATGGTCGCTATCGGTTTTGAGTTGAAGGAGAAGGACAGATAACGAACCCTATGTGACTGTGCTGAGAAGTTAAAGGTAACTACCATAGAAAGTGAGAAATGTGCACATGTGCTTTTAACATGTAAAATGACATTTACCTATATTTGTTCAAATCATTATAGAATTGTGGGAAGTTAATTGATGTTTGCTTTATATGTATACCATCCCATTTTTCTTTCTGGTACTGTCTATAACTATTTCGAGACGGTATTTTATTTACATTGATTTTGTATAGAATAAGCATATGGGGAAATTTCATTTTATACCCACAAAAAAATTATTTTACTTTTTAAAATTTAATATTATCCAAAATTATGATGAATTAAAAAAATTGATACAAAATTCAGAATTGATTGGTCCAACTTTCAAGCTCAATTGGAGTCGGTCCTTTAAAGGAGATTAAGGCTTTGTTTGATATGTGTTTTGAAAAACAGTTTTATAATTTTCAGAACAAAAAAACTCGTTTGGTAAGACTTGTTTTGAAAACTATAACTGCTTTTTTTTATTTTTTTATTTTAGAATCAAATTTAGAGAACGTTATTTTTGTTTTCTGTTTTGTTTTTTAACTTTCAAAAAAAAAAACATAGAAAACAACTGTTTCCATAACTATTTTACAAAACAGTTTTAAGGAAAAAAAAAAAAAAAAACAGAACACAAGACCCTAAATTTAGTGCACCCGGCTCACAAGGGATTGGGTGGGGTGAAGGAGAGAGAGTGAAAGAGAAATTGAGGAGAGAAAAGAAAAAAAGAAAAAGAGAAATTCATCTGTCACTCTATGAATGGAAAGGACCGTGAAGGGACAGAAGCATATTAAAAATTTCCCCTTTAAAGAAAATTTGTGTGTAGTACGCAAAGTAAACGCTTAGTTATGTTTCTTTACCAGAAGCATGTTGTATAAAGTGTAAAAGGCATTTACTTAGTCATAATTTATTCTTCGTAGCGGTGCACAAAATCATAACCAATGCTTCTACCAAACCAAAAAGAAAAGAAAGAGTTTCACACGCATGCAGCTCGCAACAACAGGGAGACAAGTATAATACACAAGCAAAAGCAGACAAACTTTGCTGTGTATGTTTGACCCTATACAGCCATAATACACATGTCTAATAGTTGAGCTTTGAATCCTATTTTTTCGCCTGCAGCTAGCTAGCATGATCAATGCACGCTAGCAGGCGAAATAGTCATGAGGTGATTTTGAGTTTGCTTTGATTTTCTTCCCGCGGGTGACATGCCATGATTGATCTGCAAAACAGTATTTACCTAACCATTCATGTTCATGAAAGGGAACATGAATGCATAAGAGATACATTTGAAAAGAAAAATAAAGCTAAACACTCTCGTGGCTCTTTTTCTCTTCAACCAAATATTGAGAAAGGATTATACCAAAAAAAAAAATATATTGAGAAAGGCGCGTTGCAAGGCCCACTGACCGTTATTTTTATGGCAAAATCACAGGAAATTTTTGCAACAACTAATTACAATTAGGGAAAATGTGTGTCATTTCAAAGGATGTAAAGTTGTGTCATTTTAAGAGAGATAAAGAGATAGATAAAGGAGAAGAGAGAGTTGACAAAAAAATAAAGGTGTGGGTCCTACCTCTTTGTGAGAGTGAAAGGATATAAGTTGTGTTATTTAAAAGGATAAACATTTTTCCCTTACAATTATGTATATAATAGTAATTTTAAAAGCTGGTTTTTTGTAAAAGTTATAGACTGACGTGATGGAGAGAGAGAAAATAACTTTAATATTATAATTATGTATTACTATTATCCCTAGTACATAATTGTAATTGGTTTCATACGAGGAAAATTTTTGTAGCAACATGAGAAGTTGCGGACCCTCTTTTTACTATACAATTCTTGTAATATTTTTGGGTTTTATATTTCTCATTTAACATGAGAATTCAAATTTTCCTACACATCCTTCGATTTCCGTGCTGACATGGGTCCTATATCTAATTTTTTCTAACACATGGGTCCCACATGCTTTTTATCTCTATAACATGAGATTTTAATTCTCATTTAACGTGAGAAATATAAAACTCAATATTTTTAGGTAATATATAAAGGATCTTCAACTTCTCATATTGCTGCAAAAAAATTTCTCTTATTCAACCAATTACAACTATGTAGTAGGGATAATATATAATTATAATATTAAAGTTACTTTTTCTTTCTTTGTCACATCAGCCTACAGCTTTTTTAAAATTATAATTATATATTAACTTTAATACATAATTATAATTAATTGCTACAAGAATTTCTCCCCTTGATTTATATACGACACTCATATTGCCGTATACAAAACAAGAGAAACATACTGAATAGGCATTCTTCTTCTTTTGTCCAAACAAACATAACTAGAAGAAAAGGTGTAGAAAAATAGTGTGCTAAAATCTTTTCCGTAAGTCAAAGTCACGCCTCAATAATGTAGTGTATTTTTTTTTTTCAAAATAACTTATTATTAAAATTTTATTCAGAGTGTATCCAAAAAAAAAAAATTATTCAGAGAACTTTTTTTATATAAAAAAAATATTTCTCTCAAAAATATTCAAAATCAGATACGTTTTTTATTTTTTATATAACAACCTAGCTTAAAATATAACATGCTCCTTAAAGACACAAAAAGAACTTGAAAACCTCTTTAACTTAAAAATAAAATAAATTCACTGTATTTTTACCAAAAAATAAAAATAAATTCACTGTATTAGTTAAACTTAAATAGTCAATATTGTAGATTATAATAAATAAAAAAATCAATATTGTATACACAAATAATTATAAATGATGAGCATTATTCTTATGACCTAAAAATTTTACAATCTATCTTTTCAGTGTTAATTTCCATTAATCCAACGGTTATAATTTATTGAAAATTATAATTAATTAATAAATATAACTCAATAAATCATAATCGTTTAATTGATGAAAATTAATAATTAATTTATAAAATAAATCGTAAGAGATTATAAAACTTTTAAATTGTAAGAAAAACTTTCTTCATTATAAATACATAAAAATAAGGGAATGCGATCTCTTTCACCAAATCAAAAGTGTCGCAAGAGCAACCTTCTATCAACCGAACATGTCTATCGTAGAAGAAGAGGGGAAAGTGACTACTTTGTCACTACTTTGTCACGTTTGGACAAAAAATTTACCATACTGTTATGCCAATAGTAAATTTTTCCAAAATGTCACGTGGCATAATTCGTTACACAATGTAGCGAATTATATATGCAAGTAATTCGCTACATAGTGTGGCGAAATATGTCACGTCAGAACCAAAAATGCCACGTGTCAAATTTTTAGAAATTCGCTACCTAAGGTAGCGAATTATGCCAAAATGTCAAAATTTGACAGGTGGCATTTTTGATTCTGACGTGGCGTATTTTGCCACACTGTGTAGCGAATTACTTGCATGCATAATTCACTACATCGTGTAGCAAATTATGCCGCGTGGCATTTTGGCAAAATTTACTGTTAGCGTGACAGTCTGGTAATTTTTTTGTCAAAATGTGACACTTTGGTCACTCTCCCGAAGAAGAGAGACTCAAAAGAAAAAAGAAAAACATCAGCAATTGTTTATTAGCCCCTGTTTTTTCAATTTTGGGAATATTATATCAAGTTATGACCAATATTATGTAGTTACACAACATTACTATAGTGGGACCCCTTAAGGATGCGTATTATCTCATCTTAGTAATGTAGCAGCAACCCACTTGGAAAATCTGGTAGTGAGTAGTGAGAATAATGGTATCCCTTAAATTCGAGAATAATTTTGAATCTACCTTACTAGTTATTATTGTTGTTACCTGAATCCTTTTAGGGCCTTCTTCGTAGCAGTAGATTTTGGGGTAGGTGACTTTTATTATGTTCGGTGGGGCATTAACAAGACCAAACCAACGAGGAAGTAGTGATTAAAGAGTTCTTTGATAAATTGTTCTAGAATTTTGTACTCTGACTGATTCAACTTTTCTGTCTCAATATCCGACCCATTGATATTGGGACTAAATTCATCATAAAATAAATAAATAAATATAATTTGCATATGGTCACGCGAGTCCAATCCAATACTAGTATGTTTTCCTCTTTATGAGAACTCCATGTCCAAACACTTAAAAAATCTTAAGATATTAGATTTATAGATCCTTCCACTTATATCAACTGTACTTAATTCATTATCAATTAATATGAAACTCATTATATATACTTGAAAATCCCAACACGTGTATTTAATCAACAGAAAAAAAATCACCAGAACCAAGAATAAGCATGGAATTAGGATCTGATCACCGTTGTCACTGGCATAATCTAATTACGGTCGTGGTTAGTGTTATTTGAACACTATTTTCGCTACTGTCCTTTGATCTCCATTGTTGTTCTCCGATCATTCTTTTCTCAGCGTTAATGTTCGATCACCATTATCAGTGACATTCTATTGATGTTTTCCGATCATAATCACTATTAACATGCTCCAACCACGTTACCGCCAACATTTGTAAGCATTTAAGAGACATATTCTTACGACCAGTGAAGATAAGGGCAGATTATATTTACAAACTTTTTTGTTTATAAATTATACTATTTTCTCACGGGGAGGACAGTAGTTTCACTATGTTCTCCCGGGAGAAGATAGAGTAATTTGTGAAATAAATTCAAAAAAATTTGTAAACGAATACCCCGAAGATATAACCCAACAAAGCAATTTCTACTAAAATATATTTATAATGAGGTAGGATCCGTTGACACCGGTGTCAAATTTGAAGTTTGACACCTCATCTGAGAGCCATTAGATCAAAAAATATCAATGGTATCACATGCTTACAAATCAGAGTCGTTGATATTTTTTGATCTAACGACTCTCAGATGAGGTGTCAAACTTCAAATTTAACACCGGTGTCAAAGGATATTACCTAATTTATAATAATTTAAATTTAATTATTTTATACATACTTTATAAAATATTTAAACAATTGAATTCTAATTTAATGTAGACTTACAATTTTATACCTCAATTTGTTATTTCTTCCAAACATAAAAACTAAAATTCTTAATCAATTCCGATTTTGATAGAATTAGAATTGAAATTAAAATTCTAAATTATAATTATAATTATAATTATATCATCCAAACGGACGCTTTAGTGGTTTGCTCGTGAGTATTTAGTATTTTAAGGATACTAGTTTAACGAGAGAAAAAATATTAGTAGAGAAATGATTTGTTATTTAATTTGGAAGACAATTTCTGTAAGCTTAAAATTTTTCTTATTATTTACAAGAAACAAGTTGCTTCTGATTTTTAATGTTATGGTTGTGCTTGTGCGTGATATTTGGCTCCTCCATGTCCCACAGAAACCAGTGACGCTCAGCCAATTTATTGGAAATCACGAGGGAATTCATTTCTGTGTTACATTTAAATTTGATTCACCTACTTCTGCAGTGTCTGCATTTGAATTTTAACCATGGCCTGTCTACATAACAAAATTACAATAAGTAGATTCAGTGGTTATTAAAATGAATGCTACCAATTTCATTCAGATGCCAAGTCAAAATTGGTGGAACCCATATGTAATGCTACCAACTGGTTTAATTTACATTCAAAACAGAACATTGAGCTGTTGGCCACCATGACAGAGGCATTACTATTACTGACTCCAATTCTGTTACACATTGCTTCCTCAATGTAGCATTTTGTAACAACGGCAAAGACCCTCTTTTCAAATTGACCAGAATTTATTAAAATGAATGCACAGAACTCTCAAGTTGACTGTACTAATTGGTGTTGAGAAACAAAAATGTAAGTTGACAGTACTGAGTTTTAAAGAGCAATATCGATGTTGGGCAGAATTACAAAGACCACAAAATTTTTCTTATCAAATTTTTAATATAATTTTTTTTTTCTTTTTTTTGAAAGAAAATTTTAATATAATTTCATATACAATATTTTGGACTCAAAATCATTAATTAAGCTAAAATTACAGCATACTGAATGATGCCGTCTAAGTCAACACTTTTAAGTATGCTTGTTAGTAGGGATGGCCAGCATTGAATAAAAGAAAAAAATTTAAAAATTTAAAAAATAAAGTTATAAAAATTAATTTGGTTTGGTTTGAAATTGTTCCAAATTTTGGTTCAAACCGGTTTTAAAACTGGTTCGGTTCTTATGGTTCTAAAAACCGGTTCGAGAACCGGTTCTTTAAAAACCAATTCAGTTCACGAACTAGTTTTTTAAAATCAGTTATTTTATGAAGCGATTCAGTTCGATTCATGGCTCGACCCACTTTTTTGGTTATTTTGTAGATCCTATTTGTTAGATGGCCAGCATTGAATACCAATTCATGATGAGCAAAAATATTGAGGCGATTCCAAGGACGACACACCGTCTCTGATAAAAAAATAAAAATAAGTTGACCAAACATAGAGTAGAATCGGTGCAAAATATCAAAGTTGTGGTTGAAAAATGTTCAGAGCGTTATATTTCTCAAATTGATAATTGATACAAGTTTAATACGTTGTTTAAGAGTTGCATAGCAACAAGTATGCATATCAATTATCAAGGGAGTCTGACTCAAAAGCTAACTCTAGAAGGGATTTGGTGCAGAAGAAATTTTTTTACACAGAAAAAATAATTTTCAGTAATATGATAGAAAAAAAAAATTCCTGCATAAGTTACTAAAAAAGTATTTGGTATGCTACATTTTTCTAAGAATATTGAGTTAATTTTACTGATATTGTGTGTTAATTTTTCACCACATGGGAAAAAACAATGTCACCCCTTCAATGATAATCTTCTTCAACCATTTTATATAGAAAAGTAAATGAAAGGGAAAAAAAATAATTCCGGTCATATTTTTATTTCACCTCCTATCAAATATAGGCAAATAATTTTTCCTACCCTATTTTTCTAGGAACAATTTTTTTCACCTGGTACCAAACATCCCCTAAAAGACATCAAACCCATTTTATTTGTACTACAATAAGTGGTATATTTTATGGTTATCCAACTTCTTATGTTTTAAGAGAAGAAATTTGGAATTAATACTATAAGTATAGTATATAATTATAATGTTATTGTTGATTTTTCTCTCTTTATCACGTCAGTCAACATCATTCGAAGAGAGAGAAAGAATAACTTTTAAAATTATAATTATATACTACCCGAAATATATAATGTTAATTCGTTGCAGAAAAGAAAAAGACTTCCACTACACCAAAACATAATTATATATAATATAAGAAAAGAATTAATATTATAAGTATATACTGCCCTAAATATATAACTATAACGGATATTAAAAAATTAATATTATAACTATGTTTTCTCTTGAATATATAACTTCTAGAAAAAATTTAAATTCTTGAAATGAGAGCCTATTATCTACTTATTATATATTTCCAATCAATCATTTAAATTTATAATGATATTATTTATATGATAGAGAATATTATATTTATAAAAAAAAATTTGTTTACAAATTTTTATAAATCATATTATATCTGATCAGTCATATTTTAATTTAAGAATATAGATTAGACAAATTTAATATAATTTGTAAAAAGAAATTATAAATGAATCATTTCTCTTACACGATGTCATAGGGATAATCCTTTGCCCAACAACTTTGTCGATAATGCCATGGTTGCGGGTGGTTTTGTTCCACCTTAGCGCCGCACAAAACCACTGGCAGCAGAACCTTTGAAGTGATCAATTCAATTGTCATCACAAACTTCATCTAGCTACCTTTTGACTATGTCGGTCATCAATTCGCGCAATGCATCTGGTGGCACAACGAAAAAAAAGCACGAATGGAGAAGGATACCCTTATATGTTAATTAACATGACCATATCATGTTGGACACTCATAATTATACATGAATGAGTAAATAGTGATAAAGGAGAAGATAGAAAAAATATAACGATAGAAAGTTATACAATCATCACCGTTGATTTAATTATTAATGGTTAAAATCTTTCTACATGACATAATCATATTAAATTACACATAAGAGAATTCATTTACACACCAATGTATCTCAAGTATCGGTAAAAATTGTGTGTGGAAGGTAATACTGTTCTTTTGTCTTCTATCCGAGTAACTAAAGAGAAACTTCCCCTTTTCACCAAAAAAAAAAAAAGAGAGAAACTTCCCCTGCGAATTTTCTTTCACATACCTTGTATTTTGATGTCGCCTCTGCTTTATCACACTACTTTCTTTTTTCTTTTCTTTTTTGGAAATGATAATTATTACGCTACTTTGGTACCAGCAAATGTGCACAAAATCTTATTCTTAAGACTCACTTCCCCAAAATTTAACATATTAAATGCCGCCGATCCTTTTTTTATATAAAAGAACAACCATTTTTTTATACAATAAATGAAGGGTTCATTTAATCTTACCTTATATAAGAGATCTTCTCTCATGTTATAGAAATGCATGTAATGGGGCCCGTCATTTAAAGAAAAAAGAAAAAAAAAAAAGAAATGTCACGGTTTTTGATGGGTTGAGAGATAAAACTACTCTTATATCGCATAAGAGTAGTTTTTACGAAACTTTAAATATGTTGATATAAACCACTTTTGATTTTAAGATGAGTTTGATATTTCTTATGGGGAGGGGTTATAGTTACTACCTCCTAAGTTTACTACTCTTACTACCAAATTATCCACCGTTAGATGAATTTTGAATCTGATGGCTCATATTTACCAGTTATAATCCTTACTTTTTCCTCCCTCTCCCCCTTCTCTCTCTCTTTCTATCTCTAGGTCTATGGAAACTGCACACTCTCCTCTCTTCGTCGTTCTTTCTCTTCTGGTTCCAATCATCGTTGCTTTTCTTTCTTTCTTTCTTTAAATTTCTTTTGTCACCACCATCGTCCCTTGCGGAACCATTCTGACCTTCCCCTTCTTCATGAACGTGAACCCTAATGTCATGGCTCTCCACGATTCAAAGTCTTTCTCACACCTCTTCGATACTTCCACCTTTCAGAACAAAATTACCATGTCTAAATTATAGTTTAGAATCATTATAAATACAAAATTTTCGTATGAATGTTTTAGTTTCTGTTACCTGTTTTAGTTTCCCAACCAAAGCCAATGATGAATATATGAGTTTGAGAAAGTCATACTTGCCAAACCTGAACGTGCCTGCACAGAACTGATGAATTCTGTCAAGGATCGTGTCTGTCAAACATAAATTTGGTCCTCATCTGCATTGCCAACATATTCAGCAACTTCATATTTTACAATAGGGCAACTATACTGGACATCAAAGAAACAATTCAAGCTGGATGTGGTTATGACCCTGAAAGAGGTAACATGGCTTAATTTTAATTGCATGCAGTGATAGGAGATTAATGTATGTTTTATAGATTTTTATCTTCTATTGATAAATGGGGATTGCATTCATGCAGGGAATTTCAATGTTGCTAAGCACATCCAAGCTGAAGAAAGGAAAGCTTTGAAGGCTACTAGCCATGTTCTAATGGGGCTTGCTTTGATCATATTGGGGGCCGCTCCATTGTTCAGATTTTTACACAATATCACATTGATAAGAATAATTTGTGTTTATTAATTTGATGTGTACTAAAATTCCTGATATGACGGCTCATATAAGTGAACCGATTTTAAGTTATGGAGTTGTAGTGTGTCTCTGGATCACATTTATCATATATAACTTTCTAGTATGCTAAGGCCTAATGGCATAACAAACTGAGAATTACATCAATTTTTTGTTAAGTTACACCTAGTTATTTAGATTTTGCAAGTTGCTCCATTTTGATCTCTTGGTTTCAATTCCTTCAATATCACAGTTATAGTTTCTAAAGTATTACAATTTAAATCCATACATCAGGACAAAATCGTGCATTTAGAAATATAGGAGACTAAAATTGCAAATAAACTATGAAATTTTTTGTTAGCAAAATGATCTTATTGTCTAATGATATAATGCTTTCTTAAATAATAATATAGTTTAATTCCATTGAATCTTAATGGTCATACATAGCACAACATTTTGTCGAGAGTAACTCTTTTGACAAAAAATGAAATATTATTGTGGTTGAGGCTAGTGGGGTTATTCAAGTTCGACATTAAAACAAGAGCAGTATATCAGATCAATCAAATGATAACCGTAGACCAGATCCACGACAGTGATTTTGCATACATTAAAGAAGCTGGATCTAAACCAGGATACAAAAAAAAAAAACAAATTGTACGAAACAAGAACCATAAGATGTTGCTTGCATTTTCAATGCAGATCCAAATACTATGTCATATTCATAATATGCTATATCAAAAAGTATAGCATCTTCTTTTGCGGTTACAAGTTGCAGAAGGTGTAGCAGGTTGAACTGTTAGACGGTCATTAGCATCTTCTTCATCCTGGGATCCAGATGAGGACTCCTCTTGGTTCGTGCTCAAGAGTTCTGGACAAGGAGCTCTATATGCATGTTCACCCTCAAGTGCATCTAAATATTCATGCTTGCCATTAGTTGCTGGCTCAGAAAATATTGTGCATGGCTCCTTACCACTGCTTTTTACAGTCTCAGCATCAGGATGTTTCTGTAATTTCAAAAGAGTTAATCAAGTAATTTCAAAAACATATTTTTCATATAAAGCATCCATGAATTTTTAAACTCATTTTTAAGGGAAGACCAAATTGACCATATGGTCAAAAAAATTCTCCTTTACATGTCCTGTATGACCCATATTCTGGAGGAATAATCCACTCCATTCTTTTAAGTAATCAGTATGTTGTTGAGTGCCTTCCAATATTGATTCCTTCAGCTATTCAGAGGAGGGAGAAGACACAAACAAACAAGAATGGTAAATGAAAATGTATTAATTTCAAAGGGAGAGGCAAAGCAAAAAGGAAATTTCCAAAAGAAAAATACACTTCTATCATCTGCTCTAAATGACATTTACCAGTGCCAGAATTTTCAGATTTGATAATGGTATCTGATTCATATATAACCCAAAAAAAAGGATTTATCTCAATTAGCATAACAATAAAGTCCTCATCATCTTCCATATTGACCTTCGTTGAAATAAACAAGTGACTATTATATAGTCAAAACCTATGGGATATAACCAAAAAAAGAAAGAAAAAAAACACAGCATAAAGAGAATACTGCTTTCAGATTGTTTGGTACTAATGGGTCAACTAGGGGGCTAAGTAAACTAATGACCAGAACAAGCTAAGGATACAGTCCACTCTTCAGTGCACAAAATATTTCATGATTTCAAACTATTTTGGGCCAACAACCACAGCATGATAAGAGCAATAACAAATAATTTTAATAAATTTCACCCCATGACAGAAACACTCTTTGGTTGATTATTAGCAATCAGCTTTAACCAGCCTTGATCTGGGTAGGTGCCTTATATTCATCAAGTTCATGGAGTCCCATCCATTTCTTCTCAGCGCTTTCTATTCTCTTCTGCTTTAGGGATTTTTTATGTATAATAATTTGATTATTTTATAAAAAAAAATTGGGAGCATAAACCCCATCAATCAGCAACAAATTCAATGTGCATAAGACCCTAGCCTTCAATAAAGACTTTGACAAACTTAAAAGGCAGAAACAGGACATAACAACATATCAGGAACAAAACTTACCTGCGGCGTGACGCTCGCCGGCATGCATTGCGGTGAAAATGAGTTTTTCGCCAGTCTTTGCTGCTCCCGGCCGCCGAATGAAAAGGTGCGAGAAAGACTTCGAATCGTGGAGAGCCATGACATTAGGGTTCACGTTCATGAAGAAGGGGAAGGTCAGAATGGTTCCGCAAGGGACGATGGTGGTGACAAAAGAAATTTAAAGAAAGAAAGAAAGAAAGAAAAGCAACGATGATTGGAACCGGAAGAGAAAGAACGACAAAGAGAGGAGTGAGTGTGCAGTTTCCCGAGACCTAGAGAGAGAAGGGGGATGACTGAGGAAAAAATAAGGATTATATCCGGTAAATATGAACCATTAGATTTAAGATTCATCTAACGGTGGATAATTTGGTAGTAAGGGTAGTAAACTTTGGAGGTAGTAAGTATAACTCCTCCCTTTCTTATGACATAAAATTATTTTCAGCACATACATAAAAATATATAAGATCCGAGTTATATAAAAAGAAAAGAGAAAATAAAAATATAGGCATCTGAAGGAGATAATTAGCAGATAAAACTATCTTCTATAATATAAGAGATATTAAACTCATCAAACGATGGTAGTCAGTTGATGTATGGAAGTTGGGGATAAGAGTGTTCAATCATTCTCAGTATTATCTTTAAGAAGGATTTAAAATCTTAATCATGGACCCGTAACGAACAAAATTGTCTTCCCCATAGGACACCTGTGGTTTATTAAAAATATAAATAAAATATTAAATCCTTTTAAGACAAGGCTTTAAAAAAAAGAGGGAGATATTCTAATTACCAAAATTTCTTACTACCAACTTACTACCCATCACATCATCATTGAATCAATGAGAGAGAATGTTAAAAAGTTTTTGGAGAGAGAGAAAATATTAATCTAATGGTGATTAGATAGATAGTAAGTTGGTAGTAGAAAATTTTGGTAGTGAGAATATTTCTCCACTTAAAAAAATTAAATTTGCAAAAAAAATAATATTATTCATTTATTCTATTCAAATCGAGTTACGTCACTTTCGTGCCTCTCTTGTAAGTCTTCTATTTATTATTAGTCATGAATTTTACTTGTTATACTTATTATTAATTATTAATTAGATCCCACTTGTCTTCAAAGATTTTATTTTATCAATTACATGAGTCAGTGGAATCAACATGGAATAATATATAAGATTTATATATAAACACAGACACACATCGTTCTTAAATCCCATATCTATCAGAATTGAAGTATGCGGATTTGATTTACTAATGTGCAAGATACTGCATTAATTGTTCCAAGTTTAATAATATAGTGTCATTTAAGCCAACTCAATATTCAATGTGGTCATCTTTTCGAGAAGAAATGAACCAAACACTAGACCTTAATTCGAACGCGGAGGTTGCTAACATCTACGTAGCACCGATATCGACACAGGACACGTGACACAATATGACACAACATTCCGATACGTTAATTCTAAAAAAAAATGTTAGATTTTGACACATTAGGACACATTTTGATATCAAATAATATTTTTAATTTATATAGTGTATATTATATTTAATATTCAATAATTTAACAAAAAATGAAATTAAACTTATAATATTCATCAATTTTGCAAAGAAACATAAGATATTCCAAATATTTATATTAAACTCAATAAAATATATCCTAATCCAACGAAAAATAGTTGGAACTAAAAATAACGCATAACCTTAAACATTTTTTTGAATTTCTATAAAGCATGTTAGAATGTCAGAGAGTGTTAGAGTGTTGGAGAGTGTCGGACACAACACGTCAGAATTTTTGAAGTATCGGTGCTTTATAAGCTAGCATCGCTACTACCCCTTAAGTATATAAAAATTGCTAGCCTCATTTCACCTGATCAAATTTTAAACAAGAACAATTGTCATGGTTATATAATTATCATTAAAAAATAATAATTATGATAATTAATATTTCAAATGTTAAACTCTTCTAATAATATGATGATATGTAAATGAATAGCAGTGTAAAATATTTTTATACTTATAGTGAATTGAAATTAATTTTAATAGACAATTGCCAAAAAGTATCAAGTTCTTGATGTGAATGAATTGATAGCCCAAAAATTCATATCTTAAATACAGGAGAAGATCTACATAGCACAACTTTTAAGATCTAATGTGCTAACGTTGTGATAAAAAAAAAAATGAAATTTTTATGTTGATAGAGATGTGATAAATTATCGGACAAAATGCCACAAAAAACATAGTAGCATTTTTTATGCGAAAAATTGCTACTTTAAACAACAATTACAACTCTTTTTGGGAGTTATTTTGATCCATCACACTACATTTCACACCCTTATGTGCCTCGTTAGGGGTAATATTTGCATATATATTAGTCTAGGGATGACACTCCAGATATACTTTTGATAAAAATGCTCTTAATCCATCTCTTTATGAATCTCTCTCCACAGCAGAATTACTTAGCTCCTATCACAAACTTAAGTCTACAAATTTAGAAACAGTAGAATGATTGGCGTCATTGTTTCTCTAGTTGTAAAGATTTTATTATTGGGTAAAAATGTATCATTTTAAATCCATCTCTTTATGAATCTCTCTCCACAGAGAATTAGAGATAGATACAAACTTAGAGAGTTGACAAAAAAAAAAAATGTGGCGTCATTGTTTCTCTAGTTGTAAAGACTTGATTATTTCTGTTATCAAAAAAAAAAAAAGACTTGATTATTTCTAATCAACCACAAAAGACGAGAATGCAAAATCAACCGAAAGGAATGTTGCAACCATTACAAAGATCCTCAGACAAATTTGACAAAGATTCTTCAATAAAATGACAATTGTAGGAGGAGAAGGATTATTCATATTTGAGCAATTGGACTTATTATGCATACATCGATCCCTAGATGAATACAAGAATTTCGGGGACGAATTAAATTGTGCAAATTTACTTCAATCGGAATTCAAAGAAAAGTTTTTTTTTTTTTCAGAAATAAAAAACTACTTGTTACTTGTTGGATAACTCAAATATATTGATTTAAAATAAAAGTTAAAAAACAAACTAAATACTACCTACGCATTCGAAATTTTACAGCACACTTTGTTTTGTATTTTTTTTTAGTTGTTTTTTGTTTAAAATCAATGGGGCTCTCTATATGTAGTATCAGTTTTACTATTATAAAGTATAAACATGCTTATTCTCATATATTAAATAGAATTAATGTTTTTTTTTTGTTATAAGAGATAATTTTATTTTTAAATTTCGAATATATATATATATATATATATGTGTGTGTGTGTTTTATAAGAGTTATGGTGTACGAAAAATGATTGTGTTATGTTATAGAAATTCATTTTGCGTGCCGGAATTTTTTTTTTTTTTGCTGCGGACCCCACAAAATGTTACGTGTGTAGGAAATTTTTTGTGGTCATGTTAAATGATAGATGATAAACCCTTGAAGGGTTTTATAAGAGTAATGTTGTAGGAAAAATATTTGTGTTATGTTATAGAGATTCGTTTTGCGTACCATTTTTTTTTCTTTTGTTTTAAAATACGTGGGCCCACAAAATGTTGTGTGGATAAGAGTGTTTGTTGTGTTATGTTAAAAGATAAAATGAAAACCCATATATATTTTCTCTTGACGCATGTAACGTTACAAACTTTTATATTTACATAAAAAAATAAAGGGTTTATCATATATCATTTAACAAGATCACAAAAAAATTTCCTACACACATAACATTTTGTGGGGCCCGCAGCAAAAAAAAATTCTGGCACGTAAAACGAATCTCTATAACATAGCACAATCATTTTTACTAAGAGATAACACTTATAAAACCCAAAAATAAAACAATAATCTCGTACTAAACATATAGAAAATGGTGTCGTTTGCAGAAATTGACCAATTGCGGTTTTGTTGAAAGTCTGTCTGAGTCTGAAATATAAACGTCAGAGATCAACAGTCACGCGTGACTCTCTCACACTTTACATTTGAAACAACTCGTATTCTATGTGTTACAAGCAAACTCGACGTGACACACTGTGATTCTACTCCCAAGACGGTTACCACGTCCTCCTCCTTTTCTTCATCTCTTTCAAAATATTAGTCAAAGTCACATTTCTTTTCCACTTATCTTTTTTTTTTTTTAAAGTAAAATTATTCTTTTGGGAAATTAATGTCCTCAATGATAATAATATTTGAGATGAATTAATAATTATTGCATCTAAGAAGTTGCATTAAGACCCTACGATACATGTGTAACAAGTTCAAGAAATGTCTAGGCTACCCAACTTGTCATATCATGGATTAATAGAGTAGTATTGAATATGAGTTCATAAAGACTTTACTATTAGAATTGTGAAATTATTGCATGGCTTGCTAGCAATTTTCTATAGGTCTATATATAGTTATGACTGTAACATCAATGAGTTCATTTTGGCGCAAAAAGAATATCTCTATAATCAGTTTGCTTGCTTTATTTATGAGCACCACTAGTTCTTTATAGGAAATAGAAGCATTTTATTGCTTTCTTGTTATTTATGAAACTTTATGTGCTTCTTGTGTGATATACTGATATATTAATGGACGTTGAATAGCTATAAACTAGTTAACAAACAACCTACTAATTCAATAGGAAGGTACGAATACAGTTTTCACACTCAAATAACTTAGTAAGTATATCATAGTTTAACATACGTGATACATAGAAAGACATTACGAATTTATGAATTTGCCTTCCGATTCATGTATATTAACTCCACACGAAAAGTTGATACCTAAGTAGCTTATTAAAACAATGATGTGATTCTCAACGGAGGAAATTTTAGTCTCTTGTATCATCCCAATATGTATGTTGTAACTAACACTAACACCAATAGTGTGTCTTTTTCTGACCAGTCCAAAACCACCTTGCATTGTTTATTACTAATATTTCACCAAGACTTGTTTTTCGCTTATTGGTCACCTCACCTCAATTACTATTCATGCCACTCCATGAAAGCAATCTGTTGTTGTTAGTTAATCACTACAATTTTTTTTTGTAAACCTCTCGTGTAGCCTTAGCCTTATGGGCACGTATTAAGTTTTTTATATATAAAATTTTTTAATATATATAAGGATACAAATTATATGACCAATCAAATATTTAAATTTCATAACATAAATATAAATATAAATAATTTTTCGGTTTTTTTTTGTCAAATTTCATAACAGAAAAAAATTAATTTATAAATTATTTCTTTTATATTTGTTAAAAAATAAAAAATAAAAAAAACGTTTAGTCATCTTTTGTAAAATTACACACAAATTTTCAAAAACTTTGCCAATTTTATTTTTAAAAATTTTTAAAAATTGTCACCCAAAATTTTGCAGTTATGTAACTTGCATTCACGCAGCTGTTTCATATAATTGTTTGAGGATAAAAATAATCATACTCTATTTCAATATATTTTTCATTTTTATATAAAAATTTATTAACTATTTTTATTTTTAAAGAAACTGATAGATACAGCGTGTGATTAAGTTATTTATTTATTAACTTTTTTATTAATAAAAATAACAATAGTTAAATATAAAATTAAAAAACGATTAACACATTCATAATTTTAAAAAATGATAAAGAATTTAAAATAAAGTAAATAATAAAATTGGGAGTGGATCATTTCATGTTAAATTCTCAGTTATATTTCTCTCTTCTTTGTTAATGATAATTGAATACGATCTATCTAATGAATGTAAAGAGAAAGATTTACATAAAAATTTTATGTGAGAGGAGAGTGGATAAAGATGGAAATAAACCATCTCATGTGTTGTTTAACATAAACATGTTATTTTAACCATTAATAATTAAATTAAAAATGATAAATTTTATAACTTTCTATTCTTATATCTTTTGGTTTGTATTTTTTTTATGATCATTGATTCACACTTGCATAATTATACTTTCATGATAGGAAAAAAATATGTGTTATTTTAAAAGATGTAAAGTTATGTCATTCTAAGATAAGAAAGAAGTAGATAAAGAAAGAAAAAGTTGATAAAAAAAATAAAAATATGAATCCATCTTTGTGAGAGTGAAAGAATATAAATTATGTCATTTAAAAATAAATATTTTTCTCATTTATAATATAGCTATATTAATTAACGGAGAGCATCCGGATAAAACACTGTCTTCTCCTAACAACGAAAGAAAAAGACATTGTCGTCAACCATCAAATCTGGCTACATTATAATTTCACCGAAGAACGAAACAAAAATAGACACAATGCCAACTCAAATCACTACTACTTAGTACTAAAACTATGCGTGCCAAACAGCACTCAAATACTCTCTCTCTCTGTCTCTCTCTATCTCTCTGTTAGTTTCTCCTTGAAATAAATTCAGCACGCTCTTCACCTCACTCTCACTCATTCAGTCACAATGAGAATGCTACGTCTCTGCCTTTTTCTCTGCATTCTGTTTTCAATGTCACCACCACTGAGCGTTATGTGTCTGAACCAAGAAGGGTTATACCTCTACCAATTCAAGCTAACCCTGGACGACCCTGACTCTAGACTCTCATCGTGGAACTCAAGGGACACCACCCCTTGCAACTGGTTTGGGGTAACCTGCGACCCAACCAACACCTCCGTCACCAACCTCGACCTCTCCGAAACCAACATTGCAGGGCCGTTCCCGCCATCCATCCTCTGCCGCCTCACAAACCTAACCTCCATCACACTCTTCAACAACTCCATCAACCAAACCCTCTCCGACCACATCACCCTCTGCAACAACCTCGTCCACCTCGACCTCTCCCAGAACCTCCTCACCGGTCCCCTCCCCAACACCTTGCCCCTCCTCCCAAACCTCAAATACCTCGACCTCACCGGCAACAACTTTTCCGGCCCTATTCCCGAATCATTCGGAACCTTCAAGAAACTTGAGGTTATGTCCCTCGTCTCGAACCTTCTAGAAGGCACCGTTCCTGCTTATCTGGGAAATGTCACCACTTTGAAAATGCTCAACCTTTCTTACAACCCGTTCTTCCCGGGTCGGGTCCCACCGGAGCTCGGGAACCTCACGAACCTTGAGGTGCTTTGGCTCACTCAGTGCAACCTCGTTGGCGTGATTCCTGACTCTCTCGGGAACCTCAAGAAGCTCAAGGACTTGGACCTCGCGCTCAACGACCTCTACGGTTCAATCCCGAGTTCGCTCACTGAGTTGACCAGTTTGGAGCAGATTGAGTTGTATAATAACTCCTTGTCCGGCGAGTTGCCTCGGGGAATGGGGAACCTCACTGCGTTGAGGCTTCTCGACGCTTCGATGAACCACTTGACGGGGAAGATTCCGGAGGAGCTCTGCTCGTTGCCACTCGAGAGCCTCAACCTCTATGAGAATCGCTTCGAGGGTGAGTTGCCGGCGAGTATAGCCAACTCGCCGAATCTCTATGAGTTGAGGTTGTTCGGGAACCGGCTCACCGGAAAGTTGCCGGCGAATCTCGGGAAGCATTCCCCTTTGAGGTGGCTTGATGTTTCGAGCAACCAGTTCTGGGGACGCATTCCGGCGACGCTGTGTGATCTTGGGGTGATGGAGGAGATTCTGATGATATACAACTTGTTCGACGGTGACATTCCGGCGAGTCTTGGCACGTGCCAGAGCTTGACGCGTGTCCGTCTCGGTTACAACCGGTTGTCCGGCGAGGTTCCGGCGGGGATCTGGGGCTTGCCCCACGTGTATCTGCTTGAACTCGCTGAAAACTCTTTTTCGGGTTCCATTGCGAAGACCATTGCTGGGGCAGGGAACCTGTCGTTGTTGATTTTGTCGAAGAACAACTTCACGGGAACGATTCCCGATGAGGTTGGTTGGTTGGAAAATCTTGTGGAATTTTCTGGTAGTGATAACATGTTCAGTGGTTCACTGCCTGATAGTATTGTGAATCTTGGGCAGCTTGGGATTCTTGATTTTCACAACAACAGGCTCTCTGGTGAGCTTCCAAAGGGTATTCGTTCTTTAAAGAAGCTTAATGATTTGAATTTGGCTAACAATGAGATTGGTGGGAAGATTCCTGATGAGATTGGGAGTTTGTCTGTCCTTAATTTTCTTGATCTTTCGAGAAACCAATTTACAGGGAAAGTCCCTCGGGGGTTGCAGAATCTTAAGCTAAATCAACTCAATTTGTCTTATAATCGTCTTTCTGGGGAACTTCCCCCTCTGTTGGCTAAGGATGTGTACAAGTCTAGTTTTCTGGGTAATCCTGGTTTGTGTGGGGATTTGAAAGGCCTGTGTGATGGCAGGGACGAAGAAAAGAGTGCGGGTTATGTTTGGTTGTTTCGAGCAATTTTCATTGTTGCCACTTTGGTGTTCCTCGTCGGTGTTGTTGGGTTCTATTTCAAGTATAAGAATTTCAAGGATGCAAAAAGGGCTATTGATAAATCAAAGTGGACTTTGATGTCGTTTCATAAACTGGGTTTTGGTGAAGATGAGATTTTGAATTGCCTTGATGAAGATAATGTGATTGGAAGTGGATCGTCGGGGAAAGTCTACAAGGTTGTACTTAGCAGTGGGGAGGCGATAGCTGTTAAGAAGATATGGGGAGGGGTCAGGAAGGAAATAGAGAGTGGAGATGTCGAAAAGGGTAGGGTTCAGGACAATGCTTTTGATGCAGAGGTTGGAACTTTGGGCAAAATCCGGCACAAGAACATTGTCAAGCTATGGTGCTGCTGCACCACCAGGGATTGCCAGCTCTTGGTTTATGAGTATATGCCCAATGGTAGTCTTGGTGATTTGTTGCATAGCAGTAAAGGAGGGTTGTTGGATTGGCCAACCAGATACAAGATAGCTATTGATGCTGCAGAAGGCCTCTCTTATCTGCATCATGACTGTGTTCCCCCAATTGTTCATAGAGATGTGAAATCTAACAATATCTTGTTGGATGGGGACTTCGGTGCAAGGGTGGCAGATTTCGGGGTAGCTAAGGTAGTCGAAACTACAGGAAAAGGAACTAAATCCATGTCCATCATAGCTGGATCTTGTGGGTATATAGCACCAGGTTAGCAGAAATTTTACCTTATTTAGTTTCATTTTGCCCCTCATGTTCAATCTTGTTTTGATGAATCTGAGATACATTCAATGTATGGCTAAGTGGGTTATTAGAGTAATTTCATTCTTGGTCTGCTACTGTCTGTCAGATGTATGTGCATCTTTTACTCCTTAGACCCTACAAATTACAATAGTAGTCTCGTGCATGGGCAATACTGTTAATGTGTTTTTGTTGCTTTGAGACTAGTGATTTGTTTTTGTTGACATTATATAGCTCTTCTTTGTACTTGTATGTATAGTATGAATACTACAGGGTCTAAAGTACAGGTTATTTAGCATCTTTTGATTTTCTTTTGAAATCTAACAGCCATCCTCATAGAATTGTATCACAATTCCCATTAATAGTTTCGCGATGCTTTGTATTTCTGCTGCCAAACTGACATGATCCTTTTCTCCTGCAGAATATGCATACACGCTTAGAGTGAATGAGAAGAGCGACATATACAGTTTTGGTGTCGTCATACTTGAGTTGGTCACTGGAAGACGTCCGGTGGACCCTGAATTTGGGGAGAAAGACTTGGTTAAGTGGGTGTGCACTACCTTGGATCAGAAAGGCGTGGATCATGTACTTGACTCCAGGCTTGATTCTTGTTTCAAAGAAGAAATTTGCAAGGTCTTCAACATTGGCCTCCTGTGCACTAGTCCTCTTCCAATCAACCGGCCTTCAATGAGAAGAGTGGTGAAGATGTTACAAGAGGTGGGCACAGAGAAGAACCAAACGAAACCAGTCAAGAAAGATGGAAAGTTATCCCCTTATTACTATGAAGATGCCTCAGATCATGGAAGTGTTGCTTAATTCAAGTCTTTACATGGGTTAGATCATTTGATTCTGAAGGGGGGATCTCGAAGCTTTTATTTTACTATAAGCCAACTTCCCTCAATGTTTTTCACCCATGCTTTGCTTAACAAAGTTGACTAAAGAAAAGAAAAAGATAATTTTTATTTTTTGTGTGTGTGAGGGGAGATCAGAGATTTAGAGGCTCTTGAGGAGTTGATGTTTTACCCTCTAAAGTAGGTCTATATTTCGGGTACATTGATTAAATAGAATTTTACCTGTCTCTGGCACGGATTGGGTGAGTTTTAATATTGTAATATCAATGGCTTCGAAATTCTGTGTTGTTGTTTTATATTTTTGGTTCTAGGAACATGCCATTGGGCCTAATGGGGAAATGAGAAATGGAAGCCATACATAACTACAGTCCTTAAATAAATATCAAGGGAGGTAATACTAATAGCTAAGCTATGTTTCATCTTTGATGGCTTCAAGATTCTTTAAGCTAAACACAAAACTAGTTTTAGTTCTCACTCTATTATCATCTCATAGAAGATGATCTCCCCGAATGGGGAATCTGTAGCTAGCTCATATGCTTAAATGTTTATAATTTTCTGGATGGTCCACCTTAAATGCTATAGCTGTTCTCAGCTTGAGAATTTACATCTCACAGTGCTCAAACAAATATGATAGCGGTTATAAGAGCGTGTAGTCAATGAGGTTGTTGGGTAGGCTTGTCCTCTCTGGGCCCTCTCTTTAAACTGCAGGTTCCGTCTGTGATTAATGGTGATGGGGAATATATCCTTCTGGAAAATGACAAAGGCGATGTGGTAGTCATATTGTTGCTACATCTAACAGTGGAATTTTGCTATTTTTTGCTAGTCCTTATTCTGTCTAGTGGTTATTTATATGTCAACTACTTTGTTGTCTGAAGAAAGGTAAACGAAGTTATTGTGAGATTGATGAAAGATTGAACTTTTTAACCACTCCACTTTAATTGAAGCTCTCTCTTGCACACCCAACAATGGAATGCGACACTGTTAGCACTGATTATTGTGTTTCTCTGGCTATGCTTTGCTTGGTGATGCGTTACTTTTGTCCGATGACTTATTGCTAAATGCCCTGTAGTTCCTGCCGAATGAATCACCATTAATTCACACATCTTTTTATGGTTTTGTTTAATGAGGAATATTACTCTCATTTTGATGTTGCATGAGAGTAGTTCTATCATGCTATAGAGAGAATTCAAGTGAGGTCCACCATTAAAAAAATTAGGGGTGCGATTTTTGAAGCGAGAGAAAATGAGATAATATCTTATGTAAAAATGAGAGCTATTATTTACCTTATTAAATAGTTCCCCAAACGTGCCACTGTTGCATGTATTTTGAAAACCAGTTAGTACAGTGAGTGCGTGCCAAATTCCAAGCCAATTCATGGTTCATAAATGCTGAGGTTGTAAGACCATTCTGTAGCAATGTGGCTCAACAGTATGCTATTAATTCGCAAACTTGCCACGGCAAACTTTGTTCCTACGACCTTTTACAAATATTTTCTATTCAATCGAATTCGAATTTTGTGTTCAGTACTTAATTTTGTTATTCTAAAAAAATGCTAACAACTTTAAAAAAATAAAAATAAAAATAAAACGCTTGATAGTAACATCATGGTAATTTGTTTTATCACGGTTCGAAGGTGTTGAGTTCAATTTGTGAATATATTTGTTAACTTATTTTTGTAATTCGATCAAAGGAAAGCTATATATATAAGCCGAGACTAAGACATCATAACAATATTTTTATACCATCATACCATGGTATCCGGAAATTAGCTTTGCACGACTTTTTTAAATATGGGATTAAAAATAGGGAAATTATTTTCTCATAGGAGAAAAATTTCTCATGGTGTGAGACATCGAAATCTGTGTTATCCTTTTTTGTTTTTTTAACAAGTGGTGGGACCCACCACTTGTTGTGTCTATGGCATGAGAGATGCTACCATCATGAAATCTTAAAAATGTTATCCTTTTTGTTTTTTGTTTTTTTTTTTAACAAGTGGGGGGACCCACAACATGCTACATCAAGAGAAAAGAGAAACCCTTAAAAATAAGATTTTTTTTTATTTTTATTTTTGGTTTCCCACAACTTCTAATGATGTATACTAATATTATTTGAAAAATTTAAGATCTCGTGCATTGTTAAATTTATCTAAAGAAGTTGTAATATATCATATAAAAAGATATATTTTTTTTGGCTTATCATGTATCATTTAACATGACCACAACAACTTTCCTACACACACACATTTTGTGGGGCCCGTGAAAAAATAAAATCCGGCACGCAAAACGAATCTCTATAACATAACACAATCACTTTTCCCACAACATAACTCTTATAAAACCCATTTTTTTTTACACTGATTAATGCATTCAATTTGAAGTGAGATTTAATGAGATTCTCAACTTGAGAGAAGATGGATAATTTGTCAATTTGAGAATTTGTTTATTTAATTTAGGTCATGCAAGAAGTTTAACCATGTAATAATAATTTTTTTTTCTTTGATTACAACACGTTAGGGGATGTTTGGTTCGAGTATTCCTATGAGATAGCTAGGCATCGGTGAGTGGCATTTTTTCTTGATCACATTTGGTTCACGATTTTTAAAAATTTAACAAGCAAACTTATTTGTCTATCCTTTATCAATTGTGAAAAAAAAAACAGATGAGAAACACAAATGAAAAATGCCACTTACAATGTGCTATTGTAAGATGACTAGGTAAGTTGAAAAAAAGAAAAGAAGAAGAAGAAGAAGACATGAGTGATATACCTTTTCTCACCTAACCTCATCAGATTGCACGTCTCTACCAAGGTTACTTTTATCAATTTTTAAAATTTAAAAACGGTTACTTTGTCATTTTATACCAATTTTTTCCATAAATATTTTAGCATCAATTAAATATGGACTTACAAAACTTTAATCAATTTAGCCCATAATATTTCATCCAAACAAACAATTTTTTTTCAATTTTATAGCAAACTAACTTTCCCATAATTTTTCCAATAATTATATTTACCTGATAACAAAAGATTTCTCCTCTACCAAATACCTCAACTTTCACAGTTTGTTTATTTATCGATGACGATCCTTTTTCATTCAAATTTTAAATAAGTAAATTATTATTAAATTTCTTATCTGCCCTAAATTGAAAATATTTTCGGCCTGGACGACCTAGATTCAGCTTGGTTCAATTTGATTATGCCAAAAAACATAATATAATAAAAAAGCTACATACGTTCATTGTATGCATGCTGGATTACCTTAAATGTCCCTATACCGTCGGTTAGTAAGCAAAATTTTGCACAGAAATTACCACACTTCTGCTTATAGAAGTTACTACTTGCGTAGAATCTTTTTCTTTCTTTCTTCCTTTCTTTCTTGGCGTGAATGCTACTAGTTGCATAGATAGCTACTCGCAAAGATCAGCAATATAATGGTTCAAGAAGCCCAACTCTAAACCAAAAATAAAAAGATAAGTACAGAACGACGAGAACATAAAACCACCTATTCAGAGTCAGCCAAACCTGAATGTGCTATCACTTAAGTATGACGTTTTGTAAATCGAAAAGTTTGATTGACGTACAAATTTAGAAGTAGCCCTCTAATATGCATGCAGCATGAGCAATTTATCTGTTTGGATGATTCTTAAGAGATCAATACAAACGTTCCAATTCCTCTAAAATTCAATTCATTTCTCAGTACATTCCCTACTAAGTAAACCGTGCCGCATTGACATCGCGCAAGGATTCTCAGAATCCGTGAGCAAGGAGAGAATGTACATTTCATACGGAAGAGTGTATTCTGCATCATGATCTCAAACTTTTGCGTGCAAGTCTTTATATAAATTCTAAACTAAAAATAACAAATTCTAAACTAAAAATAACGTAAAACTTCCTAATCTCGAATAAATCTTTGGTAATACTGTTGAACATAGATTTAATTCATCCCATCAATGAGAGCATTATATATCAGAGGAGAGAGAATAAATTTGGCATATGCAAGAGAACTTTGGCTAATATTTCCATTAGTGCGATGCAATGGTGCAACAGTAACACTAAAATTTATTCCCTAACCTCCTAATAACTTAACAAACAAAATTGCTTAACACCCATAGAAAAAGACCATGTGGATCCGCTAGAGAGAATTCTTTGGTTAATGCATTTCATAAGTGGAAGATATACACGTATTTGGTGCTAGATTAGCAGAAAATTTGACATAGGTGAGAAGTGGAAGGTGGAAGCGATAGGGAGAAGATGAATTAAACCGTTTTGAATTTTTTATAAGGAGAAAGAAGCTGAAAAAAATACCTCCCAAACACGCACTCCATCATCATTAACGCCAGCTGCACCATGAGAAACATTGTTAGCAGAACTAGAATTCCCAGGCTTAAACTTCTACCCGAGGATAGCCATGTTTTTTTTTTTTTTTTTTGGATAACTGATAGCCATGTTTTTCAAAACAAGTATCAATAGCGTGATTCGTCTTTCCGCAGTGTGTGCAGAGTTTAGAACCACGTTTAGCGTTCTTGTATTTCGTGAAATTGCTTCGACGTTGCTGCTGCTCCAATGTAAAGGCTTTCGAGTCATTTGCAAGCACGATATGGTTATCTAGATGCCATCTGCCTTTCTTGTTGAATGACCAGAGAAAAAGTTTTCTTTATTCAGGTTCGGCAGAGGCTCTACGAGCATGATTTGTGACTTACTTGTGTAAATTCATATTTAGACCTCTGAGAAAACGAAATTACGTGATCGCGTTTCAGGGAGCTGAACAGAGATAATAGGGATACTCAACGAACAACAAAGAAGACTAACACTAGCACTTCAGGGAGATGGAGAGGTAGGCATCGTCTTTATAAAGCAAGAGGAAAAGGAGGGATATTCTTACTACCAAAATTTTCTACTACCATCTTACTGCCTATCTAATCACCATTGAATCAAAGAGAGAATATTAGAAAGTTTTTAAAAAAAGAGAAAATGTTGATCCAATGGTGATTAGATAGGTAGTAAGTTGGTAGTAGAAAATTTTTAGTAATAAAAATATCCCTCTTCATAAACCAATTAGGAGATGACACGAAACTATCTCAAATCAACCTATGGCCCCTACCTCGGAAATAGTGTTGAGAATTCAATTGCTGTGAACAAGTCCAGCTTCACATTAACTAACAATGGAATAAACGAGGTCAACATAAGTGGTATAATCTATGAGTTTAAATTGGGGCGTTTTAGGGGAAGAGAATTTTTTTATCAGGCAGTTACAATTACTAAGAATATGAATAATATAGAAAAAATGAGTTTGGTAGGAAAGTTAAAAAAAGTTATTTGGTAGATCGAAATATTATCGAAAAAATTAAGTTAAATTTCTTGAGTCTATATTTGGTTAAATGTAAAATATTGATGGAAAATGAGATAAAATTACCAAACTAAACCTTGACTAAATACAAAGTGTTAGAAATATTAAGAATCAATTATAATATTAAAAGATTTTATAGATATTTGACCAAATAGGATTGTCCAGTTCCTATAAAACCTATCACTAAAATACCCCTAGGAGTAGGGCTAAGCGAAGCGAAAAGGGTTTCCATGGGATGGGAAATGAAAATGATTAACCCCACATGGGGTTTGTGAATAAGTGATTGTCTGACTTGATATTACCCATTAAACGTTATATGACCCAATTAATTACTGATACATTTAATCTCAATCATATCAATGATTTGGTATAGGATATACTCACCAGATTATAAGTTATGGAATATATATTAGGGATGGTTTTCTCTCCTCTTCAACCCTAATGTCATTCTCTCCATCAAAATCCATAGAAAGAAAGAGGGCTTAGAAAGAGAAACTACCTCAATACAATTTCTGACAAGATGACTGCTGTTAACGCCTCATCATCGAGACCGGGTATGTCTTTATCTCTTATGTGTATGTGAAATTCATGTATTCTCAAAATCCTTTATCATGTTCTTATTTTATGATTTATGAACATGATATATTATGCAAACTAACACAAAGACCTCTCTCTCTCTTTGGCTTTCTTTTGGCACATTTTTTAGAAGGAATATTTGTATCTATTGCTTTTTTTTCCTACTTTTTGGTTTGATGGAGTAATAATCCTGAAATGGCAAATTTTTTCAATTTTACGCATAAATTGAGATTGCTATGCAAATTTGATCGATGAACAAATTTTTTAAAACCTTCTACAAATATGGTCAACTAGAAAATCCATCTCAATTTTCCTAGATACCCCCAAAAAAAAAAAACTCTCCTACCAAATATTGGGTTAAGATTTAATATCCATCGATGCTAATATTGGATAACCTCACGTTCAGCCAATTAACAGCCATAGATACAATATATCCCTCCGCTAAATCCCGCTATCTGATACTTAGTTATCTGATTACAAATATAAAAAGGAGAAACGTCATCAACTAGGAGAATCTTGAGAGTTATTAGATCTTGTAGCATTAATTAGTGGTCCTGTTTAGAGATAGGAACTATGCCCAACAAGATTATGAGCATGGGCCGCTTGTGGGCTTATAATACTAGTTTCTCTTACGTTCTTGTGGTTTCCATTACTGGGTTTTGACAAGACCAGGAAAAAAATATATTTCTAAGCTGTAACTAGTCAGCCATAATATGTACGAAAAGTCTATTCATGAATTTTAATTATGTTCTCCCGTGAGAACATAGTGCAAAAATATTATAATGACGTTCTTTAGGTGTTCTCTCGGGAGAACATAGTTATAATTTTACTATAACTGTATTCTCGCGGGAAGATATAGTGCACTGGACCGATTTTTACATCATCCATTGCCCTAATATGTATAACTATAAGAGAATATATTCTCTAAAATTATTTATCAGGAACTTTGTTACATAATTACTTTTAAATTTAGTTAAAATTTAAAAATGTAAATTAAAAATAAAATACTTAATAAAAACTAGTATTACAAAGGAATATATGCATATTTATTTAATTTGTTGTAGAATTTTAAAAATATAGATTAGAAGAGAAAAATAAAATAAAAAATTAAGATAATATGTATAATTAATTGAAAAAAATGAAAAATTAAGAATAAAATGTATTATTCTTTAAAAGAAAATAGACTAAGAGATGAAGCTACTTTGAAGAGAATATACTTTAATATATAAGAATGAATAGGTTCTGAAAAAAATTAGCTAAATATTTTGTATCGTTAACACTCTGTTCAACCATTGACAAGTATAAAGGATTTTATAGAAATTCACACATTTTTAATATGACAAACACAACCATTCACATGTTTTATGTTGAATATAATATGGCATACGTGCTTACTTAAAAATATCACAAAATTTAAAAAGATGTCAAAGAACAATTTTTCTATTTTTAAAAAGTTAAGTTATTAGGAGAATGTTCATCAAAAAAATTATATTTAACATATTCCTTCGCATAAATAATTATTTGATGTTGAAGTGTAAATACTCATATCCACTTTACATTTTATTCAAATTCAACTAAATTTTAAAAACATAAAAAGAACATGAAGGATCAAACTTTTAACCACTTAATCCTAAATAATACCGGTACTATGCATGTCTCTTATGTCATGAAACATCTCACCAAAAAAAAAAAGTTTCTATTATTATATTTATTATACAATTCTATATAAATCTAGTTTAATCAATGATATTCATGGTTTGAACTAATGAACCATTAAAACATAGCCAATAATTGATCCGAATTTAATAGCATTGGTTGAAATAGAGAAGTTTGACGGTGCTTTATATTTAGGGCAGTTTTTATCAATGTATGGTTCCCTTTGATGTGAGGATACATTTATTGTTGAAAGGGAAAGGCCCCTTGATTTTTCGTTTTTGTCTCCGTTTCAATCATTTTTATTTTAATGCGTGTATACATCTTCCCGTTTTCAGCTTGTGATTACTTCAAACGTGTATCACAAGTACAAATCAAGGACACAGACTTGGGATTAATATGATGGTGACTATTTGTGTGCATAGTTGTCACTAATTATATTAAAAAATTTATCATATTATATATTTTTCATTAATATTTATTACAATCAGACCTAGATAGTAGATACTACCATAGAAGAAGGATGGTATAGCCTTAGCTCCTACACTATCACAAAACAGAGGCGAGAACAAAAGAAAAAGAAAAGGGATCAATAAATTGAGGCTAGAACGTTAATAACTTTTATCATCAATGACAAATTGTTGGGCTAGAATAACATAGCAAAACTATATATATTGTAATAAAATAATTAATTTTTACTTGTCAACATTTTTATTCTAGTTTGGTTTTAACCTGAACATTTTATGAATAAACATTGAATTAGAGATTTAAAAAAGAATCTGAACTTCAACTGGTTTGCTTAGGCTTTTTGACCCTTATGACCTTTATTTAATAAATAATTACTAATTTGATTCTCATTTATAACTAATATGAAAATTTAACCCCTCCCAAAAACATAACATCAATCTGCCCTTGTTTGACCGTTGACCGCGCAACCTACCCGGGTACACACCTACGTACCCGGGTATTTTTTGAATTTTCTGACCTACCCGGGTAAATAAGTGTGTACCCGGGTAAGTGTACTTAATAGGTGTGTACTCATTACTTTGCCAATGGCCTTGAGACTCGCTTTCTTTATTTTTCTCTTATGTCTTGCCTTTAACCCCCAATTATTGACATTTTTCAAATAGTAAATAATTTCTTTTCCATCCAGTTGATAATGTCCTGAGCTATCTCTTCACGCTCAGGCTCAAACAGAAGGTCGTGCAAGAAGCCATCATAAAGCTTTATGTCTTTGAACTCTGAAGCTGCATTATTGTATAGATCTTGGGTGGCCAGTGGATATACCTTATCATGTTCCGTGCAGGACAAAGAATGGCACTGTCACAGACTTGAAGTTTCGCATTAAGTAGGAGGATATCTCAAGGCCATTGGCAAAGTAATGAGCCAACCTTTGCGATGCATCTCCAAAGGGAGAAGAATGTTGGCTTATCTTCTTTAGTAGTTCATTGGCAGTCCTCTCTCCATAGCCAACCTCCCTTACATCAACTTCCTCTTCATCTACACAATCCCCAACCTCCCCGCCTCGCTCTCCACTTATTAAGTACACTTACCCGGGTACACACTTATGTACCCGGGTAAGTAATTTAAAGATTTTTCAGAAATGCATACATCTACCCGGGTACACACCTATTTACCGGGTACACACACACACACACACAAACGCACACACACACACACACACACACACAACGGTCACACACACACACACACACATTGGTGTTATGTTTTTGGGACAGATTAAATTTTCGTACACACAATTATAAATGAAGGTCAACACAGTAATTATTTATTAAATAAACACACACACACACAACAAATTTGCTTATATGGTATTAGTTACTTGCAGAACATCCCAACTACCAACAGCCAACAAATTTAACTAATCTGGAGATCGAGGCCCAAGCCCAACATCTCTAGTTGACTTAGTTCATTGCCCTGAACAGATTGAAATCAGACCCAAGAAAAACAAATCCAAGACATTAGAAAGTTTGGGTTCATTCAAGTTCAACTCATACCTTTTGATGAATTCAATTTTGATTTAGTAATGGTATAAATTTTGTAACATGATTATTCAGTACACATTAAATAATTTTAATATGGTAATAACTGAAAATATTTAAAATCAATACTTTTTTTTTTTTGGGTAAGCAAAATCAAAACTTTTATTAAGTCATAAGATGTTTTAAATTTAAACTTTCATATCATTAAAATAAAGCGTAATAATACATTAAATTTTAAAGTTTGCGTACTAAAATAATATAAATACAAAATGAGAGTAGAGCATCCTAAAAATATATATATAGGGTTCGATATTTCTGTGGCAGCAGCAAAAATCAAATATCTACCGTAGAGACAAAAAAGGGACCCACTAATTTTTTAAAAAATATATATAATATACCAAACTATATATATATATATATATATATATAACATACATCTACCGTAGCTGCAAAAATCTACAACAGAAATAATTTGCCATATATGTGTCTGCGACAGATCTGCCGTAGCTGCAAAAATCTACAACATAAATAATTTGCCATATATATATATATATATATATATATATATATATATATATATATATATATATATATATATATATATATATATATATATATATATATATATATATAATAAATATGATATATATATATATATATATATATATATATATACGATTGACATTTATTTTTTTAATCAAATGTCAATTTAATTTTGACACACACAAGAATATATATATATATATATATATATATATATATATACATGATAATCGATGTGGTGTGAAAATAGGTATATATATATATATATATATATATATATATATATATATATATATATATATATATAAAACAAAAATTGGCTAACATATAAACTAAAAAAAAAGGATTTTTCAATAACACTGCAAGCATTATACATTAACTTCTACTAGCCAACGACAAACATATAAGACTTTTTTATATATATATAATGAACATATAAGACTTTAATTAAGATTGTGAAACTCTTCTTTCTGCTGACTTGCTTCCAATATTTAATGCTACAAATAACGAAATTTATAGAATAAGAAAGGGATACACAATAAAAATTATGGAGAGAAAGTGTGTTTTTTTTCTAATTTAAATTTTAAATAAAAAAATAATTTTAATTAAAATAAGGAGAGAAAGTGTGTTTTTTTTCTAATTTAAATTTTAAATAAAAAACAATAATTTTAATTAAAATAATCATCCTTTTAAAAAGACAAAAAAAATTCCAATAAGAAAACGTATAGAAATCTTCGAAGTCTGCTCCCCACATCCTTTTTATTATTCATAGTATTTCAATTACCTCTGAATAAGGGAATAAATATATTTCATCAGTTAAACATATGATTGTTTGTAAAACTTTTAAAATATTATTGAACTGTCATATGAGGTGTAACTTGGAAGGCCATATTGTAACTTTTAAAAAATTCCTTAACTTTTTAATTTCTCAAAACACAGTTTATAGGTGGTCGATTTATTGTTAAGAGGGTTGGGTTACCTTAACTATATTCCCAAGAAAACATTCACCGTACAAAAAGAAAAAACTAACCCAGAGACCCTGTGTAATACAAGTATCGCTGAGGCAAGTGTCTTAACACAAACTGACAAATTCCCAATAATTCTGCCTTAATTGAAGCCAAAGTCTAGGATTCCCACTGAATAATTGTTTTTTAATTGTCGTTTTTTTAATTTGGTTGCCCATGCGAATGACTACACGGTCCAATTGATTTTCCCTCTCGGAAAACGACCCTCAATGAAAGCGATTTTCTTGTCGCATCATATATGCAAAAGTTCTTAAAACTTTCGCTTGATTATTAAGAAAAGAACGATAAAAAAGAAAAAAGAAATAGAAAATAATTGCGTGATAATATATAGGATTGCCAAAGCTTGGGCTTTCTTATGATGTGTGATGACGTAGTCGGATTGCGATTTATATACAAGCATTTGCTTAAAGACTCTCTGGTCCTCCGAAAACCCTATCTAAATTACAGTATATGAATCAAAACGGTATATACAATGTTATAGTGAATATCTTTTCTTTTGGATCACCGCTTGTCCGTTGAGCACCTTGTACGGATTTATTCGTGCATGGCATAACACATGGATGAACTTGAGCTCATGACTTATATGATGTTGTTAAAATTGAGTTTCTACATAAAAATAAAAGGAGTGGTAGAAATGTAAATTGTAAAAATAACACACTGAAGGTCATGATACAAAATTAAATTATATATATATATATATATATATATATATATATATATATATATATATATATGAATAATATCATATTTAAAATTACAAACATTTTTTTCTATATTTTAAAAGAGGCTCTTTTTTTAGTATGTGTAGGAAAAGTGAATGTGTAATGTTAAGATTCGTTTTGCGTAAGAGTTTTTTTTTTTTTTGCCCCCTATATATATATATATATATGTGTGTGTGTGCAAAGTAAAAAAAATCACATAAGTCATTACTTAAAATTAATGATAATATCATATTTAAAATTACCCTCATTTAAAAGATATAAGTCATATAATTATATAAGACATAAGTCCAAAAATACAAAAAAAGAAAATTGAGTTTGAAAAAATGGGAAAAATGATTTTTTTTAATTGAGTTTAGGTAAAAACTTAAAAACTCGTGTTTCTACTATTTTTATGTTTCTATGTGACATTTTTACTAAGAAACATTTTTACTTGTTTTTTTTTATAACAATTTTACTTGTTTTTTAACGCTTTTATAATGCGCTTCTACATTTTTACACTAATTTTTTACAACAATGCTCATGTGATCTACTTTAAGCATTTTGTTTTAGAAAGTTGAACATATACAGTTAATCATTTTATTTAATTTAAAAACTATTTAATATATATATATATATATATATATATATATATATATGTATGTATGTATATATGTACACAGTTGTATAAAGAGTGTATGTATCACAACATATTATAATGAGAGATGTTAGCTACACATTTTATTTTATTTTTTGGTATACCGACCTTAATTATCTCTTTGAGGCTAGTCGTCCCGGGTATCTCCACAAGTTTCAACTCTTTGAGCCGATTATAAGACTAATCTCGAGTCGTGATTTAGTCACAGTTAAAACTCATTGTCTCTCTTGATGTATTTGATGTAAACCAAATACAGATTCTCTCCCCACTCTACTTATGCATTCTTTAGTTCTCCATTTTTAACATTCACTACTAAAATATAAGATTTTTATTTTTTTTGGTATATCGATCCTAATTACCAGTCAGTTACTCGGATATACCACAAACCACAAGCTTCTTTAAGCCGACTATGAGACTAATTCCGAGTTAATCTATAAAGGTTTAAAACGTTATTTGTGAATGGTTTACTAAAATATATGCAAAACAGTTGCATTTATTTTTTGGTATATATATATTAAGTGCCTATTGGCCGGTCTTATTTTTAGTTTCTCTTCTTCTAATTAACTAGAAGCATAGTCAAACATAATTTTGTAAATTTTTTATAATAAATAGAATTTTTTTATAATGAATAAAAAAGAAAATATTTAAAAGCTCTTAGGAAAAGTGTTTTTTTTTTTAAAAAAAATATGTATGTCAGTTTTTTAATTAGTATCTTTATTTTATTTTCTAATTTTGCCCTGATGATTTACTTAATAATGACAAATCATTTCATATCCTCACTTCAAAATTCTAAGAATATCATTAAAATTTTATGAAATTATCAAATAACTTTTAACTTCATTTTTTAAGCTTTTTTTTTTTTTTTACTTTAAGTTAAAAATAACTTTTGACTTATAAAAAGGATGTGTCAAACAAGCTTTATATCCGTCAAAATATTTTGGATAACATTGCCTTTATAAGGTGTGCTATATCTGTTTATGTTATCGACCGAGATCTTTGGCATAGATACATTCTTCCATGGAAATTAGGGGCATATTTGATTGTGTTTTTATTTTTTTATTTTTAAGAATTGTTTTTTAAATATTTATTAGAAACTGTTTTTGAGAATAAAAGAAGAAAAAAAAAATAAGCTACTAGGATTGGTTCAGTGACGAGGGATTTGGATAGTTTGTATTAGGTTATGTGTTCAATTCCCACAATTGTATCAAAAAAGAAAAGAAAAAGAAGAAGACAAAATTAAATATGTTTGATAATCTTGTTTTGAGAAGTTTTTACAGTACTTGGAATAACAATGTCATTACTTCATAGCCAACTTTGTAAATGCTAAGTTTTACACCTTAACTTCTTCAACAAGTTGAAGGTAATTCTTCATAGTCGTCATTGATTGAAATTTGTCCAAATAATGGCTATAAGACAGGGTACACCCATGGACCACAAGTTAAGAAGGTACATCTTAGACATTGCACTCTAATAATCCATTTTTTTAAATGGATCCTCTTATGTTAAATAAAACATGACATGTTCATGTGAAAAAATTATAATCATATAAAGGTGAAAATTATCTATTTGAATATATTTTTCTCTCTTTCTTTATAACCATTTATATGATTATGATTCACCTATATAATCACTATAAGAAAATTGGCTTTTAGAGGCATTTTTATTTGCATTTTGAGGCGGTTCAAACCGTCTCTAAATGCTTGGTTCGGCGGTTCATAAACAGCCTCAATTAACGGCCTCCAAATACCAGTTTTCTTGTAGTGAATCACATCATGTTTTATTTAATATGAGAGGATCCACTCCACATCATGTTTTATTTAATACGAGAAGATCCACTCCGAACATTTTTCATATTATATATCCATGCGATGTCTCGTGTTTGATCATGTCGATGGTACATATCACGTTTTTGTATAAAGTTTCTTCCTATCCTTCCTTCTTTTACTCCCTCCCTCTTTTCTCTTTCTCCAAAAAAACAATCCCTATCCACAGAAACTGCAAGGCAAGTGGACATTTTGGACCGCTCAAAATCATCATGCCCTTGTACACTGCAAAAACAACAACGTCAAAAAGCCCTAAAACCCTAGCCCAAACGTTAAAAGTTATTTCAAAAGCAAATACGAACAAAATCAGCTGAAGCTTAATGCTTAAGTTTCTCGTTGAGTGGCTTCTTTGAGAAGCTCACAATGACGTGTCGGCTGGTATATCTATACAAAAATTCACAATTCTTAATGAAGGGTTATGCTACTCTGTGTTCATGTCTTTTCTCCGTACCTGTTACTTCAATTCTCCTAACCATTAGCATCATTCCACATCATATAAATTTCAAAAAATTAACTGAGAAAAACGCTACACCAATGTGACTGTGTAAATGATCAACAACTTCGGCAGCAACTGTCATACACCAGACTAGAATCACTTGTAATTTAATAGAAAATATGACGCTGATTGTGACATTCATGCACCTCTATTATAAACCAGGTGAAGATCAACACAAACACGTTGAAAAAACATGAAAATTAGCTATTGTTTAAATATTATAGTTTCTTGTATATGAAATTTGGATACATTTTCATTGAAACCAGCACAAATATACTTGGAAAGAGTACATGTGCGTGAGTGAGTATGAAAGGTAAAGGAGAGAAAAATCTGATGGTTGACCCAAGTACTAATATGAGTCATAATACAAATCAACCACTAAAAGAGCAAATTCTAGAAAAAAAAATTGGCGTTAGAGCTGAATAATTGTGTATTCACTTGATTTAAGATTAGTCTTATATCTGTATAGGCTCCCACTCACAAGCATATCAAAAGACTTGACACAAAGAGATAATTAAAGTATGTCTTAGAGAAGTATAAAAATCATTAATAATGTAATTTCATCCAACAACTTAAATTTCTTGGTTGAATTGGTTCTTTACATGGTATCAGAGATTCAGTTTTACGGGTTCCATCCTTACCGGCAACTGCCCTCATTCTCTTAAAAAAAAAAAATTATTAATTATTAATTATTATGAACTTTCTTAGCACTGATAGGCTGAGCCTAATGCATCATTCACCCTTTAATCTCAATGGACCCTGGTGTGAGAGAGCATGTTAGAGAAATATAAAGAACATTAATGTAACATATCACCTAACACCTTAAACTTTTGAGTTGAATTAATTCTATACAATATGGAATAAAAAAAAAGGAGATCCCTGACTTTGAAATAAGAATTCTACGTGAAGAAAGGGTTTAAAAGGGAATATACAGTGTGTTTGTTGTTTGGTGCAAAGATGTATACATAAATCATAAATGTATTCCTTATGTTACATTCTTTGTCGGTTCGTATGTACACGTCTGATGTCTCTGGAATTTTTACATAGCTTTAAGGACACTCTAATTTGACACTGCAGCTGAACTCCCAACACACGCACACATACTCTCTCTATGAAGAGGTGAAACGTCCTAAGAAGAATCAGGTTGCCCCATCTCCACTCTTACCCACCACCCTTTTTTACTTTTTTTTTTGTTCTTATTAACTTAGGGTTTTCATTAATATAATTAGAGTTAATCTTTCATATATATATATATATATATATATATATATATATATATATATATATATATATATATATATATAGGAATAGGATCCATTGACACAGGTGTCAAATTTGAAGTTTGTCACCTCATCTGAGAGCCGTTAGATAAAAAAAGATCAACGGCTGTGATTTGTAAGCATGTGACACCGTTGATCTTTTCTGATCTAACGGCTCTCAGATGAGGTGTCAAACTTCAAATTTGACACCGGTGTCAAAGGATCATGCCTATATATATATATATATATATATATATATATATATATATATATATATATATATATATATATATATAATAACGGAAAGTTAAATTTACAAACTTTTTGTTTACAAACTCTTACAAATTATACTATATCTGACTGGTCATACACTACTTAACGTAATTTGTAAAAAAAGTTTGTAAATGGATTATTCCCCCTATACATATATATATAGGCCGATTTAGTGGGTGTACAATGACTGAATGTAAAATTTGGTCCAGTGCACTAAGTTCTCCCGCGAGAACACGGTTATAGTAAAAATTATAACTATGTTCTCCTGGGAGAACAACGGGAAAACATTATGATATTTAATGCACTAAGTTCTCGCGGGAGAACTCAAGTGCACTGGACGGTCCAGTGACTGAATTTTCATTTTTTCCATACACACACACACACACATATATATATATATAAGATCCTTTGATACCGGTGTCAAATTTGAAGTTTGACACCTCATCTGAGAGCCTTTAGATCTCAAAAAAAATCAACGATTCTGATTTGTAAGCATGTGATACCATTGATCTTTTTTTATCTAACGGCTCTCAGATGAGATGTCAAACTTCAAATTTGACACCAGTGTCAAAGAGGGTCCTGCCCCGTATATATATATATATATATATATATATATATATATATATATATATATATATATATATAGGGTAAAGGATTTCTCCAGTCACCGAGTTATCTCCAGTGAGCTCAAAATGACGTTGTTTTGGGACGGAAATCATGGTATTTTTGTAATTGTAATATATTATAGGGTTATATTAGTTTTTATCATTATAATTTTTTAATCTTATAACCGCAAAACGACGTCGTTTTGAGCTCACCGGAAATAACTTTATTTCCGGTGAATGGAGAAATACTTTTTCCATATATATATATATATATATATATAACAATGACAACCTTTTAATTCCCTAAGCCAAGAGTGCAAATGCATTTATTCCTTGACATAACCGTATATACGGGGACACAAGCAAACTTGTCGTCCAAGCATACTTTCCTATATGTAGAACCCACTTTTAAGTCCCACCTTTCCTTTATCTGTTATCCTCTCTCTCTCTCTCTCTCAAGAAGTTGGCGCAGTGCAAGCAGTTTGGAAAGCCAAACACTCAGAGAATACAGATAAGGAAAATTATTAAGTGGGAGACTGATAGGCATGAATTCGCTCCCTATCAGCAACAAGAGGTGATTTAGGAAAAACATGTTCCAAAAAGAGACAGGCTACTAACTTCAACTTTTTTCTTTTCTTTTCTTCTCTGTTATTCTTTAATTTATTTTATTTTTTGGTTTTATTATTAGGGGCTTGATATTGTAGGGAGGTGAAGGAAGGTTCTGTACTTCTGCTTTGAGATATATAGGCGTATAGGTGCAGAAACAAAAGAGATGACATGGTGCAATATTGACTCAGATGAAGAGAGGGGCATTGAACATATCACGCCCACTATTATTCCTAGAACTAGTAACACTGTTGTTACTGATGAAAAACCAACCGAAATTCGAACCATAACTTGTCCCTCATGTGGCCATAACATTGAATTCCAAGATCAGGTAGTACTGAAGTAAAGGTTTTTGATTCACCAACTGATGTTTGTGCTTTTATCTTATAAAACCTCTTTTTGGTTTATGCTGAAAATCTCAATTTTATTTATTTATTTATTTGTTTTGGTTGTGTGTGAATTAATAGGCTGGAATCAATGACTTGCCGGGTTTACCAGCTGGGGTGAAGTTTGATCCGACTGACCAGGAGATACTAGAACATTTGGAAGCAAAGGTGCTTTCTGATGTTCCCAAACTCCATCCCCTTATTGATGAGTTCATACCAACGCTTGAAGGGGAGAATGGGATCTGTTATACACACCCAGAAAAGCTACCAGGTGTTTGATTTTTTATTTTTCTTTCATCTTTTTCTTTTCTTTTTGTCTTTGTTTGATGGTTTGGAAATACCGTTTAATGCTTAGGTCATACTCATCAATGAAATCCTAATTAATTGGGAGACATATCAGATTGATGGACTTGGTTCCACTTCATGAAACGAGGTTTTAATGATGAAAATGATTTTTCTAAAAGAAATTAAGGCAATTGAGAATGACTGCCAACACATTTAATTATACTCCCTACAAATGAGAGGGATAATATATATTATGGGAAACTATAGTTGGTTTTAAAATTCCAAACTTGGATTTTTATTTTTATTTTTTGAGATTTCTCCACCGGTTCATCGATTAATCGACTAATTCGGTCAACACAACTGGTTAAGCTAAAACAACTCATCTCTAGTTGATTCACATATGCTTGGTGTTCCTTCTTGAGCTTGGATACCCTTTTAGACATACTTGTTATGGTGGAGATTCTAAAAATAATAGAAAAGGGGAGGGGCTTGGTTTGTGAAAGGGGAGAAAATAAGATATTTTACTAGTCCAAGAAATAATCTCTCTTTTGCTTAGTCTTTCTTGCATTTGTAACGTATCAAAGAAGATTTTTTGTCCACTAGAGGGTATGTGTCATTCTTTGGAGATGTTATCCTCGAAGAAATTGAGAAGCATATGGGAGGCGTATTAATCACATCATTTAACCAACTCGTTCAAGTATGTTACAAGGAAATACTTTATTTGAGTCGTCAATGTCTCAATGACTACCAAACTCAATGGTGGCTTCTTATCTTACATTAGCCATGTAGCAAGTGATATGCAATTGTCAATTAGTCTTTAATCTTGAGCAGTAATATTTCTATTCTACTTCAAAATTTAACATTATACCAATTTGTCGTCAAATTCCCTCAACTTAAAAAATGGGGTTGTTGCCTTGTTAATTACACTTAATGAGGGATATAATCCTTAGATTACTTGATGAGGTTAAACCACTAAACATTAATCACTTCTTTAAAATTCTTCATTGATTGTTCTCTGTAACAGTAAATCTTACAAGGTAACTGTTAATAAAGATCAAAAAGGGGAAAAAAAGGAGGGAAGAACAAACCTAAGTCTTGGAGAAGCAATTCTTCTTTTTAGCCTTTCATATCTTCACCAACAAGCCAATTATGTACTCAATCTAGAGCTCGCAATTTATATGCATCATTACATGCGTGTGCATGTGGAAGAAAGATCCTTCGGACTACAAGCATCATCTGTCCTTATACATACATTGATGACTCACCATATAAGTCCATAACTCTCTCTCTCTAGGCGTTTTTTTTTTTTTCATTCTTCATTATATTATGAGAAATTTTATATTTACAAACTTTTTGTTTACAAACTAAAATAAGTATAACCAGTCATACTTCAATCAAGAGTATATGACTGGTCATACTTAGTATAATAATTTGTAAAAAAAATTTGTAAACGGATCATTTCCTATATATTATTTACTCCATTTTCCCTATATGTCCATTTATGCATACATCTTCCAAAGAATCATAGATATATATATTTAATATGGGATCCGTTTACAATTTTTTTTTACAAATTACATTAAGTATGGCCGGTCATACACTCTTGATTAATTGAAGTATGACCGGTCATACTTAATATAGTTTGTAAGAATTTGTAAACAAAAAATTTATAAATATAACCTTCCCCATCTAATATCATTCTGTTAAATGATGTAGGAGTAAGCAAAGATGGACAGATCCGCCACTTCTTTCATAGGCCTTCTAAAGCATACACAACAGGAACAAGGAAAAGAAGAAAGGTTGACACTGATGAAGAAGGAAGTGAGACAAGGTGGCACAAAACAGGAAAAACAAGACCAGTTTTTGTTGGTGGGGCCGTGAAGGGTTTCAAAAAGATACTAGTCCTCTACACCAACTATGGGAGGCAAAAGAAGCCTGAGAAGACTAATTGGGTGATGCATCAATACCATCTTGGTAGTAATGAAGAAGAGAAAGATGGAGAATTAGTGGCTTCAAAAGTCTTCTACCAAACACAACCTCGACAATGTGGTAATTCCATTATAAAGGATCCTTATGAAAAAAGAATAACTCACCACCGAAGTGTCCATGATGATAGTATAATGCCTAAAAGTGCAGCTCTTGGGGATTACTATAATCCTCCTTTCATAAACTATGACCATGTGGGACATAATAGGGAAAGCTCACCTCAACTTATTCCAAACTTGGTTGTGCAAGGTGATAGCTCTTCTTTTATTCGATTAGCAATGGATGCAAACAAAGCCAGGCTTGACAGAAAATAAATAGCTCTGCCACTTCTTGGTGTGGAGCAATTGTGACAATGACTATATATATAAGACGTTGATGGTTTTATTTATTACTATATATATATATATATATATATATATATATATATATATATATATATATATATATATATATATATAACACAGTATTTATTCTATGTATGGGATTAGCTAGAATGAAGGAAACCAAGGTTGAAGATGGCTTCCATATTGGGATATATATCAATCAAGGACTTATCCATAATTGACCCTGGTTGAAGTTGAGAGGCATGCAAGGTCTGTACCAGTACTGTGGTTTTATATTAATTTTTATGTACAGGTAAACTCATAAAATCTTTCCCATGTGATGATTCACTATGTCAAACTATACTGTTTAAATGTTTTTACATAGAAATTCTTTTTTCTTTTTTCGTTCTTCTTTTTTATTTAATTTGCTCTGAATAAATGACAGAGATGGTTGTTATTATATACCTCTACAACTTCACTAGGAACGTTATCCACCAAGGTTTTGGTCGTTTATTCTATACAAACTTTACATGATATTTTTGTTTTTTTCACAAATGATTTTGATTGTGAGTTCATATACATGTAGATTTGTGCTTATTTCGTGTCCATTATGAATGTCTTTTTTTTTTTTTCTCCTCTGATGTGTAATGCTCTCATTTGTGGGATGCATTTGATGAAACGGAAGCCTTAATATATATTTCTTCACAAACATTTACATTTTTTTTTATACCTGCCTAAATTTATTAGAGTACATAAAGTTTCCTTTTTATTTTTTTACAAATACTTACATACTATTTAATAGCTCTGTACTTTTTTGTTTCGTATAATAATGGTAATATGATTTTAACTTATAATGACTTGATTATACGGATAATAAATTACATGTTCTTTTTTTTTTTGGTAAACAAATTACATGTTCTTAACTCTTAAGAAAGAAGTACATATAGCTATACTTTCTCATATTTATTTATCATACTTGCAAAGGAGAAATATATCGAAACAAAAAAAAAAAAAATTACCAAGTACCTTTATATCAGTTTTTGTATAGTTCCAAATATACCACATCTAATGTTTTGTTCTTATATTGATTATTAATAGGTTGGTGGCAAAATCTATTGACTGATCACTATTAATTTATGGATTTCATATTTATGTAATATTGTAAATTAGGTTGCATGACCTATATTTGATTCTTTCCCAGGCACTGAATGTAAATACTTACATTTAATTTCTTAGTATGATTTACGAAATTTTTTATAATGATAAGTTGGTTTATGAATGTATGCAACATATATATTTAATTTTTTATTTCGTTAAAGAAATTTTGATTTATTTTTTTGCATATGATTTTTCATGATTATATCCTTTTAATTGCTAGCTTATTAAAGTTTCTAGTTAGTTTATTATAATTTTTATTTATAAATATTTTTAAATGATATATTACTTTTATAATTTAAATATATGAAATTATACATATATATAATATTTGTTTTTCGGGTTAAAATAATTAATTTATTTGTATATTTCTTCGTGATTGTTTACTGTTAATTAAATGTTTTGAACTGTGATTTTGTTTCACATGTTATTCATAAATTAAAAAACTTCCAAATATGGAGATATTGATATTCATCAACGTGGATATTTGCATACGATTTTTCGTGATTATATGCTTTTAATTGATAGCATATTAATGTTTCTAGTTAGTTTATTATAATTTGTAATTTTAAATATTTTTATAATAATATGTGTTGCATAGGCGGACCTAAGGGGAGGGGCTAGGATCGGCCACCGTCATTCCCTAAATTTTGAAAAATTTTAATATATATATATATATATATATATATATATTATATATATATATATTACATAGTATTTTGGGCTATTTTTTTTTTATATATATTTGGACTTAAAAAAATCAGGTACATCTGGACTAAAAATTTAGGGCTAGCTTCCTCAAAGTCTATTTGCATTTCCAACTAGGAACCAATAATTAGTAATACATTTTTATTTTATATAAAAAGTTACATAAATTTCTCCCAAAAATTCTCAAAGTGATTGGGAGATATGCCGTAATTCTGATGGGATACTGATGTCTAATCTCTCCTAAATTTTTTACTAAACAAAAAATTACATAAACTTTTGTGTTACATAATAAATAATAATGCACATCATGTTTTCAATTCTTTTGTTCAAATCACAAAATTAATCATTATATAGCATGAAAAACTTTATGTATCGATATTATTATTTAAGATTTTGTACAAAAAATAAAAAATGATTAAATACTCATAATTACAGCATATATATATATATATATATATATATATATATATTGCAAACAGATCACAATGGGTGTGTTTAGCTACTCCCTTAATTATGATGTTGCTTATTGGGTGTGTTATTAATGTTAAGGTTTGGATTTAGGGGTTATTTTCTTTTTCCACAATTTGTTTGTTCAAAAGCCAATTTTAGGCTATTACATATATTTTGTTTTGAATTCTATCACATATTTAATTTCAAAAGAGTTTACCGATATGAAAGATTGTAGAGCAAGAGTTGAAACAACTGACCCTGAATCTTGTAATAAAATTCTTTCAGGCTTTTTATATTAGGTTCATAATTTATTGTATTTACTTTTGTTTATATTATAAAAATTTTATTTTTGCCTACCCACAAAAAAAAATTCTAGCTCTGCTATTGATATGTTAGTTTTTAATTGAATACTCGCATAATATATTTTACTTTTTACTTGTTAGGAGCTTTTATTTACAATTTATTTATTTTTTAAATTTGGTAAAAACTGTTTTTATATTATTAAAACGGTAACTACAAAATAGCAAAAGGTAAAGTAAGCAACTTGAAAAGGAATAACCAGTAAAATTTACAAATAAGAGAGAAAGGTAGATGAATATATTCTCTTATTGTAATGTCAAATTATAATGACTCGTTGTGCATTGGTATGTTATCATTGCGTATAATATTAAGTGCAGTTACAATCTTAGCAGTAGAATTAAAATACCTTTTCATTTTTACTTTTAAGAACATAACGTTAAAAAATTTTGTGTCATAAACCATATTTATAACTCAACTACAATACGGAATGTTTAAACCTAGCTTTAAAATATCTTACAATCATGGAGTGGAATAAACAACATTGCTTCTCTCAACGAATGATGATCGTTAATTACATAAGGTAATAATCTCCTTCCGACATTGCCCAAACAAATCTGACAACACTACGTTTGTTTTTCGGACATCTAGAGATAATTCTTACATAACATCACAACTAGATTGATAGCTCAATAAATACATGCATCAACTCAGTCTATCAAATAAGCATACAAGCCCTTCCATCGTAACAATGAACTCTTCTACCATGCGATTGGAGGCTTCGGGATGAGAGGGACACTCAAGCGGCGACAAACCGTGGAACCGCCTCCTCTCAAGCTGATAACAATGAACTCCTCTTCCATGCGCATGGAGTCTTCAATAAAATGGGAAGAGTTTTCGGCCTAAGAGAATTTGCCAGCCGCTTGAAGAGTAGCAAGCGCCCCTATACCCAATTTGCAAGTGTTTGTGAAGGTAAAGGCATATAGTTAATTGTTTAGGGGGCGTTTGGTACAGGAGAAATATTTTTTTATCCTGGAATCATGGTTACTGGAAATATGGTTGGGAATTGAGTTTTCCGGGAATGTTACCAAAAAGCTGTTTGGTAGGCTAAAATATTACCGGGAATATCGGCTAAGTTTACTAAGTCTATGTTTGGTTGTTGGTAAAATATTGTTGGGAATACAAGGTGAATATACAAAAATAACCTCAAACCCATTTTCAAGCACAGTTTACATATTTCAATTTTTTTGGATATTTCTTCCTACTGCCAGTAGCCCCATTAGCAAACACTGACGTTGCAGTCATTGAAGATTCTTGGTACCATGGGGCTTACTTTTCTACAGAATATCTGAACCACAATTTTATCTTCTTGGCTAAAGAAAGAATCCAACTAGTAGCACTCATTACGGCTAAATATCAAAGAAAAACATACATGACTGCATATCATCGAAATCAAAGAATTCACAAATTTCTTTCACAGGAAATAAAATTAAAAATTTAAACAAAAATGGAAAAGATCAAGCTTCTCAATCTGTTTGGGAATTCTCTGCAAGGACAGGTTCAAACTGGTTTTGGACAAGCTGAAGTTTATTGGTAGTGAATCTGTCCAAGAACCCGATAAATCCCTTTTCATCACTGCAAACGCTCAAAATCAAAAAATTAAAAACGACTACTTCTTTAAGGGACTCAAAATATTGGTCGAGGACGGAACATAAACTGGGTCATTATTTCTTGTTGAGATTTCGTGAACAAGGAAGATGATGAAATATGGAAACTGAAATATGCAGGAGGGCTAATTTTGTCAAAAAAATTTGTGACATTTTTCCAACCCAGATTTCCAAGAATACCACCTTTTTTGTGGTATTCTTGAATAGGATTTTGAAACACAATTTGTACATAGATCCAATTCCTAGGAAAATTGGATATTCGGGATAATTTTTACAAACCTTCTACCAAACATAGATAAATAGGATTCTCAAATTCATTTTTCCAAGAATTTCAAAAAAGTCCTTCTACCAAACACCCCCTTAAGATTTTCACTCGCTAGTCCTTGGGAATTCCCTGGGGAACTCACTGAGACGCGATCTCAACAATCCAAAATAATTAATGTTTAAAAAATATTAATGAGTTTTCCAATAGAATCCACAAAACTCATTAAAAAAAATTCAAAAAAATATAAAGCAATTCCGTGGGGCCAATCCGTGAAACTAAACACCCCCTCCGAAAAATAATTTTGGGAGGATACCAAATCGGCAAATACACCATTCAAGCACCCCTGAATGGTCAAATATGCCTGATCTTATTTTTTTTCTTAAAACGTCTTATCATGTCTACATTTTTTGAAAAAAAAGTAATGCTGTCTTTTCAAACATAATATCAATCTTTATAATAAGTTTTGCACCAAGAATATTATATTTCGCACGCACGCGCGCTAGCAACATCTAAGATTATATTTTGAATAAAATGAACGACAATCAAATCATAGTAAATTTTATAAGGGGTTTGCTTCCGTCCTGTTACTCGATTAATTTTGAGATTCCTGCACATATAGTTTTTGGATTTTCATTTCCTCATTTAACATAATACAATAAATTTTTCTACACACATAATATTTTGTGGGGTCCACACATTTTAAAACAAAAAAAGAAAAGAAAAGATATGGCACGCAAAACGAATCTCTATAATATTACACAATCACTTTTCCTATAACATAATACAATTTAATTTTTTTTTTTTTTTCAAAAACGTAAAACTCATAGTTTTTACATGGGACCCGTTTTTTTCCATGGGTCAGTAGGATGTAATTTTATCTTTCATGTATCATAATTGTTGCATTTCCTATCTTATAATTATATTACGAGAAGAGAATCCAATTATGGTGATAATTGTGCGTTCAAATGTATAAGAAGTTTGAAATGGAATTACTTTGACAATTTTTTATTTTTTAAATGACATTACAAATGGTCTATTTGCCGCCGATTAATCAAAGGAAAAAATGTTTGTCTTTTAAAGTTTAATTATTTTAGTTAAAATAACAGTCTTTATTTAATTTTTAAATTTTTTTTAAAAAAAAACCTCCAATTTAATAAACGTTTATTGCATTTACTCCTGTGGCTGCTTTGGATGGCTGAACTTATCTTGGATCACTAGGTAAAGAATTGTGTGAGATACAAATTCCATTAATCCAATCCTTGATTTTTTTTTTTTATATATATAAACAATCCTTGATATTCAAGTTGGTTTAAGAAAATGATTGCCTGCTCGTATATTTTAAGAAAATGTAACAATGAACTTTTCCAAAGCCATTAGTTTTTTCTTTTAATGAAAAAAGCAAGGGTAAAATGTGTATCATTTTAAAGGATCTAAAGTTGTGTCATTTTAAGAGAGAGAAAGAAATATATAAAGAAGAGAGATAATTGATAAAAAAAAATAAAAGTGTGGGCCTCATCTCTTTGTGAGAGTAAAAGAATATAAATTATGTCATTAAAAAGTATCAACATTTTCCCAACAAAAAAATAATAAAAGAACCTTGACTAAGTATTTGTTTGGTAATTGGTTTGCATTGAACCGCGAACCCTGGGCTACATTTTCACGTGGAGTACTTCCAGCAAAGTCAATGTGTTTTCATATTAATTCTATAAAATATTAGATTTTGAAAATACGTTGTGATGTTAAATAATATTTTTAATTTATGTAGTATATATTATATTTCATATTTAATAATTTAATAAAAAATTAAATTTATAATATTCATCAATTTTGTTAAGAAATATAAGATATCCTGAATATTTATATTAAATTTAATAAAATGATAATTGTAATTCAACTAATGTAATAGTTGAAATTAAAAACTCAATGCAACATAATCTTTCAATTTTATTTTATTTTTTGAATTTAGATAATGTCTGTCGGAGTATCAGAGAATATCAAAGTGTCAAATAATGTCGAGAAATATCAGACATAATATACCAGGATTTTTTAAGTATTGGATAGGTTTTGGCTGCACATGGCTTTTCTGATAAGGACAAGTACAACATGCACCATTTAGTCTTCATGCCAATTTTTTCAACTTCTGAGGCGTGTCAAAGTTGAAAGTTGAAACACAAGAATTTAAAACTAAGACGCACCATAAATAAAATACATTATAACAGAGGAGAGTTGTTGGGAATTAAGGTGAGAGGGACCTACACATTGAATTGCAATGCAATAATAAGTGAAAACCATATTAAATCAATACACTCATTGCACATGAATTGCTGTATGGTTAGGGAGAAAATGGAGGCCAGTAAGGGAACACTTCCTCTCAATATCTGCCATGTCCAAAAGCTGTTGGTTATTATCAATAGGTTACATATACTCCTTCATTCAACGGCTTTAGGCTTCTTGTTCTATTACAGGGTGTGCTTTCTTTTCCAAGACCAAGAAACTAGAGGAAGCCACTTGCTACCATGGCTTCTTGTTTTTGCTTCAGAAATCATTCTCTCCTTCATTTGGATCCTTGGCCAAGCTTTTCGTTGGCGTCCTGTTTCACGTTCTGTCTTCCCAGAAAGATTGCCAGAGGATGACAAGCTTCCTTGTGTTGATGTTTTCATATGCACTGCTGATCCAATTAAGGAGCCCACTTTAGAGGTGATGAATACTGTTTTATCAGCCATGGCACTGGATTACCCTCCAGAGAAGCTTCATGTGTATCTTTCAGATGATGGGGGTTCCCCCATCACTCTTCATGGTGTGAGGGAGGCTTGGAAATTTTCAAGGTTGTGGCTTCCCTTCTGCACAAGGTACAGAATCAAGAACAGGTGTCCAAAGGCTTACTTTTCTGCTTTTGAGAATGATGATAGTGATTTTGCCAGGAGTAGTGTGTACATGGCTGATAAGCAAGAAATTAAGGTTTGAGTATTATGATGAAACTTGGTTTCATTGAATATTTTGAGTTACAGAACTTTTAGTAGCATTGCTTTATAATATGAAAATCAACAATTTGCAGGAAAAGTATGAGGCTTTTAAGGAAGAGATAAATACATACAGAGAAGAGAGAGCCTTTGGTCCAGGCATAACTTTTCGAGATCACCCATCTACCATTGAGGTATAATAGCATTTCATTTTTCGCTAGTACATACATTTTTCATTTTGGCTTGAATATTGAATTGGACAGCTCGACAATACTAACTCCAAGGTTATTGTGGAGATATATAGTCCTATATTGGTTGGACGAACAACCAATGTGGAGTTTATAAGGCTTTGGGCACTCCCATCCTTTGAGCTAGCTTTTGGGGTGGTGTATCCCAAGGTTCTTTACATGGTATCAGATCCTCACTGTCCCCCACTTTCTCTTGTGGAATTTCTTAGCACAGGTAGGCTGGGCATGTTACATTATCCACTCTTCAAGCCCAATGGGCTCTCGTGTGAGGGGGCATGTTAAGATATATAGGTCCCACATTGGTTGGATGAACCACTAATGTGGAGTTTATAAGGCCTTGGGCACTCTTACCCTTTGAGCTAGCTTTTGCGTTAGTGTATCCCAAGGTTATTTACAATTATAAACCATCTTCATTCCTTTAAATTGTCCAATTTGAGGCTTGATATCCCACACATACATGCTTTCCAACAAAAGTTTGATGGAGAATAATTATACATGACAGCGATAATCTTCTTTGAGTTGCTAGTGTTGTCAATAAATTACAATCATATGACAACAAAATAAGTCAATGCTTGTTTCAACTTAGATGCTAATTCACTTCCATGACAAACAGTTTTAGACAAGTTATCTAATTAATCTGATTTTGGCAGGTTATGCAAAAAAGTATCATTGATGATGTAGATGGTGTCAAAATGCCTCTCCTTGTTTATGTTTCTCGTGAGAAAAAGCCCTCTCATCCCCACCATTTCAAGGCTGGAGCCCTCAATGTCCTTGTATGACTACACTTTTATTTTATCTGCCAAAGTACATACACAAAACTTGCTTTACAAACACAACAAATGTAATTACATAATAATCTTGCAGCTTCGCACCTCTGCTGTGATGAGCAATTCTCCCTACATTCTAGTTCTGGATTGTGACATGTTCTGTAATGATCCAACTTCAGCTCGATATGCTATGTGTTTTCACCTTGATCCAAAGATATCATCCTCCTTAGCTTTTGTTCAATTTCCTCAGAAATTTCACAACATTAGCAAGAATGACATCTATGATAGCCAGCTAAGATCAATATTTACAGTAAGGAATTCGGAACTAACCTTTACAATACCTTCTTTTAATGTCTCATAACGTGATGATGTTGCAATGTTTGCTATGTTTTACTAAAATTTTTGGACAACATCAGCTACAATGGCGAGGTATGGACGGGCTTAAGGGACCAGTGATGTCAGGTACAGGCTTTTATATAAAAAGGGTATCACTGTGTGGAAACCTCAAGAGCAAAGGTATTGAACACAATTATTTATCTAGTTGCTTCTAAAACACAAGATTTCTACGACATTGACATATATATGAGCATTGCCCTTATGTTACGAGGTTTAAGGTTACCATACTCTTTACTGTTGTGAGTTTTGAATGTTAGGGACTGATCTGCTGCAACTTAAAGAATATTTTGGTTCATCTAATGAATTCATCAAATCGCTTAATCAAAACTGCACAAGTGATTTAGCGTCTGGTAGAAATTCATTGCTAGAAGAACCTCACTTGTTGGCTTCTTGTAAGTATGAAATTGGCACTAAATGGGGACAAGAGGTAAGTAGACTTTATATTAGATTCAGTTATTGCATCAAAATTCATGTAGAAAAAAGTGTATATATATCTATATATTTTTTGAACTGTTGCAGGTTGGTTTCCTATATGATAGTGTAGTAGAAGACTACCTCACAGGACTTATCTTGCATTGCAATGGATGGACTTCAGTTTTCTGTGAACCATCTAGGCCACAGTTTCTAGGTACAGCTACGACAAATTTGAATGATGTGCTGATTCAAGGCACTAGATGGTATTGTGGTTTGTTCGAAAATGGTATAAATAGGTATTGCGCCCTTATATATGGGATTTCAAGGATGCCACTTCTTCAGAGACTATGCTATGCAGAACTAACATATTTCCCTCTACATTGCTTGCCTCTTTGGTGTTTTGCTACCATCCCTCAGCTTTGTCTACTAAATGGAATACCCTTGTTCCCTAAGGTAACATAACAACAATAATGCCACCATTTTTCCCTTCAATCTCAGATTCTTACATATATTTGCTTCATATACTAAAACACTTTTTCTTTTTATTTGACAGGTTTCAGACCCATTTTTCATTATCTTTTTATTCATCTTTCTATCAGCTCTTTTAAAACATTCACAAGAAGTCATCTTAACTGGGGGAACACTCCGTAAGTGGGTAAATGAGCAGAGAATCTGGATGGTGAAATCGATTACTTGCTATCTATATGGATGTTTGGATGCCACACTAAAGAAAATTGGTATAAGAGAAGCTAGTTTTTTGCCCACTAATAAAGCAGAGGATGATGAACAAACTCTGCTATACCAAATGGATAAATATGATTTCCGAGCATCAAATGTTTTTATAGTTCCAATGCTTTCCCTCCTTACTATCAACATATTGTGCTTTGTTGGAGGAATCTACAGAGTGATATTGGTCGGTGATTGGGACAAAATGTTTATACAGCTTTTCATAGCAATTTTTGTCATTACTGTCAACTACCCTATCATTGAAGGGCTGGTGATAAGGAAGGACAAGGGACGCATTTCACAGTTAGTAGCTATATATGTTATCTTGGCCACTCTGATTCTTTTGGCTTTTTGTAAACTACTAGGAAATGCATAGTGTGCTCTACTAGCGATATACTGTTACATTTGTCATAAGTTGTTGATGCTTAAGAGCTCTTTCTGTTGTGCTCTTCGTTTCTTTATTCTACATTGCAAATTTGCAAGAGATGAGAAAGCATGTGCTAAAAAGACAAATAACTACCCCTACATTGAAATTCCATGTAGATTAACGAAGTCATTCAATTGTGTACGGTCATAACGACAACTGTAATGGGAAATTAATGAGCTTTCGTCATCTTTTATAATGGACAAATTTAGCATTTAAGGTTATTATGCAAAACTTTTCTTTTCTTTTTCTCTTTTTAATTAATGGTTTATAACATGGTTATTATGAATATGGTTATTTTCCTACTACTACTACATGACCCTCGCATAGTTTGTTGCAGCTCTTGATAAGCGTATCGTCTAGCAGCAGCAATGGAAATCTTGGCTGTGCGTCAAGGTGTTGCTTTTACACTGAAATTAGTTGTCGCAATGGTTATTAAGTAGACTCATGCAATGTGATGCACGAGCTTACTAACCATGCTATGGACCCCATCAACCCCAAGTTATATTTTGCAAGATGTTCGTATCAATTCTCACTTCAATGCTGTAAATTACGTTCCGATGCAGAGGATGTAACCCATTCAATCGGTAAAACACTCCGATATCAAAAAGATGAATAAAACTGATTTCAAAACAATTCTAATACAATTTAAAGATATTAACTCAAAACTATATCAAATTTTCTTTAAAATAAGCTTTCAAACAGTGTAGTTCATTTCATACTATGCTTCCTCCGATAAAATATTTGTGTCTGGCCAAAAGAGGAATTCCTGCTTTACTCAAATTCATTCTATTAAAAAAGTAGAAAACATTTTTACCGAATTATTTTCAATACGAAATTCATAAACAAAAAAGGTGTGGCACACAGGAAGGCTAGTTTCAATCTGTAATTTAGCCCCTCTAATATGCAAACAATAATATGAAAACAATGCCAACAGAGTTAACAAATAAATACAAAATGCAACTATACAGATGTATTAAATACAACTCAAGCAGTCAACAAATATAGATCGGGCCATCAACATTTTCTATGGCCTATAAGGTAATCATTGCTAGCAAACTCAAGTAAACACACCCAATATGTAAAACCAATCGAGAGTTAAATTGACACAATATTTCTAGTCTATATGTCGGCAACCACGGTATAAATGAGATTTAGACAGACACAGACGGGGTGATTACGTACACCATGCCAATGCAAGTCCTATTCAAAATCTGCTATGACTATGACTTTTGAAGAACACATTTCTCATACAGAGCAATGAGATCTTTCTTGTTGGGAGTCTTCAATTGAAGCAGCTGATCACCGTAGTTATGTTTTGTCAGTTCTTGCCTAAGCTTCTGCATGGTAAACTTTTTATAATCCTCCTCATCTGTTTGCTGACTATGATTATCCTCCCCACCCTCAAAGATGGAACCACCATCTTCTGGCTGCGTATACTTAAGAGGACTGGATGTACTCCTAGTTCTCTTGGTTCCCCTTACAATTCTAGGGCTCATATCCATGTCTTGAAAAGATTCTCCACCAATGTCATCATCTACCCTCATACGCTTACCATGGGAAGCAGTATTTAGCTTACTGTCCAATGCTGTTTCATTCAGTCGAAACTTAGTCAGCTCTTGATGGAGAGAATCAATTTTGGCTTGTGCAGACTGTAGCTGTAGAGAGAGGGCGTCAGCCCGGTTATTTGCCTGTGTATGTGCTTCCCGTTCTGTTTCCAATAGTTGTTCCAGAATCTCGGCGTTATTACGCCTGTGTGTTTTATCTTTATCCAAAAGTGCTCCTAAATCCTTCTCTCTCTGTTGTACCTTTTCCTCTAGTTTCTCAACTCTGGTAAGTGCATCATTCTCCGATACCCTTACTCTCTGCAATTCACCTTCCAGATTATCTTTCTCCCTCCCCAAACTTTCAATTCTCCTCTCAGCCCTCTCAATCTGTGCCAGTCTTTCCATTGCCAGTTTCTGCATCTCACTCTTCTCCTTCTGAGCTATGCCAGCTTCAGCCCGTGCTTTATCAGCCACTTCAGTAGCCCTCGCAGCTTCTTTTTCAGCAGTTTTACACCTTTCCTGGACCTCCTCAAATCTTTTGAACTCGGATTGGTACTTTTGCTCTAAATGGCTCTTCTCCTGCTGAAATACTATCGCTTCTCTCTCATATGATTGGGCCTTGGCACTTTCAGATTTCAACTTCTCAGTCAACTCTTTAATTTCGATCCTCAGTGAGGATATTTCTGTATCATAACTCCTTATCTTTGACTCGGCAGCCTGCAAGTTCAGACATGGCATTTAGTCCCCAAAAGGAATGAACATGCATACAACAAACCAAAAGAACATATGTATATTCAGTCGTGGGAGAATCCAAATCGGCAAAAGGCATTAAAACAATTCCATTTGAAGGGTGAGTAAATTGTTGCTTTAACCAGTTCCAGAAATTGATTTTAGGATTCTTAACCATCTACCACCCATTTTAAGAAGGTGCAAAATTAGACAAGAAATCATGATGGTTGAAAAGGCCCAAATGCCAGGAGCCATGTACTGCATTAGCTCAGGCCTCCTTCCACATGCATGACCATAGTAAAAAGCAAAGAATAAAATAAGAATAAATAGGCCAGAAGCATCAAGAATATAAAACAAAATTCATTATACAAATGCATAACATAAATCTTGTCTTAATGAGAGCCCTTGATAATAGTGCTCAGTTGAACAAACACTTCCCATAAGCCAAGAATCTCACCTTCAACTCTAATTTCAGAGTTGTTAAACACCTCTCGGCATGCTCCAATTTGGCGGTTTTCTCTTTTATTTCATCTTCCTGCATAGTTTAGCAAGGAGGAGCAAATCAGAACCCAAGTTGGCAGTTCATTATGGATCTTTATGAAATAGCAATACTATGTAAAAGATATTTGCAAAAGAAATGAGACAGGAATATAAAGGAGGGAGAGCTCACTTTTTCAGCCAAAGTTCCAGAGAATTCTTCTCTTAAAGCATCTTCCCTCAACTGTGTCTGCTTGTTTGTGCGCTCCTGCACATTAGCTGCCTTCTCTAGAGCAGATTTTGCTTCTCTAATGGCAATATCATACTTTCGCTTCCACTCCTCAGCCTCCTCTTGAGCAGACTGAGCTTGTTCCTTTGCTGCTGCTAACCTTGCTTCAGCAGCACCACTCCGGGACTTGAGGGCTGCTATTTCAGAACTAGCTTGATCTTCCTCAGCTTTCTGCTTCAATAAAACCTGTTCATATTTTCTTTTCCAATCCATGGATTCCTGCTTGGTAGAGTCCAATGTTTTTAATAAGCTAGAATACCTCTCGTCCATTGAACGGCGATTAGCTTGCAGATCAGTTATGCGATTCATATATTCATCAGTTAGTTTCTTCTTATCATTGATGGCATCTTCATATCGCTTTATGTACTCAGATTTTCCGCCTTCACTAGCTTCCAGCCGCTTGTTCAGTAGAGCCATCTTATCTTCAACCAACCGACATTGTAAAGCAAGAGAACTCTTTTCTGATTCAACTTTATCTGTTAGCCTCTTGATAAGGTCAAGCATGGGGCCTTCAAAACTATTGACAGCAACATGAAAATTATTTTAAAAAAAAAAGGTCACAAAAAAGACCCTAAAAAAAACTTTGCAGAAAAATATATTCACTAACCTCTGTTGCAAGAAGACAGCAAGTTTTTGCCACTTCCCAGGACCTTGAATTGATTTTTCATATTCAGATAAAAGAGCATCAAGAACCTGCGTCGAAGATAAATTATCAAACCTGATTGTCATTTTAATAAGGCCACCTTGAAGGACCACACAACATGTACTGACAGCGCGCGCACACACACACACATCCCCTCTCTAACTCTCTCCCTCTCTCATTTGTTTTTCCTTTTAGGGTCTCAAACATGCAGAAGGAATATTTATAAATCATCAAAGATTCCAAACAAAAGAATAACCTTATCCAGCAACCTGCACGAAAGATCCTCATTCATATATGGAATGCCTATTCTAAACAAATCTTGTGATGTAACCTTCTAATAATAAAAAGGTAAAAAAGAGGTGAGGAGAAGGAGGATTTGCTTTTCGGGAATGGATTTGGGGGAAGTAATTTTTTGAGTGGAAATATTTTTAAGGAATTACTGTCCCACCTTCCCACAAACCCATCATCAAGTAGCTGATACTGTAATAAACAGCCTAGTTATGTCCAATGATATTGCCCAATCACACACGAGGGGGGAAGGGGGACATTCTTGGGTAAATACGATCCAGAAAACAAACACTAGAACATGTAAAATCCATATTTACAATTAGGCCCAAAACAATTACCTTCGCAACATTATCAATCCTTGCATCAGAAGCATTACAAGCTGCCCTTAGCCTCTTTTCCATAGACTGTATGGCATTTGAGCACTGTAGATCTGCCTCCATAAATGCATTCCTCTTGTAATCCTGTTGGCCAATATATTACTAACATGACATACACAGCATTGCCCCACACACCAAACAAAGAATGGCATGTGAATAAATAATTAACATGAAAAAATAAACACTTGTAATGGTTATATATACAATGTATTGACTAAAATTAACTTAAAAACCACAAACTAATTATAGTTGTCTTTTATAGTAAATATTATTGAGAGTTCATTGTTTGGAATATGCCAAATAATTTGGGATAAAGGTGGTGGTGATGATGATGATGTTGAGTTCATTGTTTGGAATTCTCCCCTAAAACAATAACAGGGTATAAGCACTATGCCCAAGTTAGAAGCCAAAAAATAATTTTAATAATTCAATAAATTAATACAAGCACCACATTATGTTTGCCAGAATTAAAAGTAAACACACTAACTATAAACAAAATTAATCAAATATATTAAACTAAACTTGGCCCCATAACCTCCAAAACTGCCAGAAACAGAATGACTAACATTGAGTAGTGTTACAGCCAAAACAAAACTTCATTCACCTTATACAGCATATTCCATTTAAAATACAAAACCATACCAACCCCCCTCCGAGGTTATAAAGAAGCATCAAACCATATTCAGTTTACATTACTGATGGAAGAGCAGCAGGAACCCTACCACAAAATCCTTTGACATGACAATTAGTCCAATAATGAGCTACTAACTATTTTTTTTTAGATAAAATGTGCCGAAGTAGCTTACATGTTGTCTCGAGAATAGAAAAACTAGAGGGTTCTCTCAACAAAACTAGACGATCAAACATACATTGGTAGAAGTAGAAATTACATCCTACAAACATTGTACAAAACCCTCCTAGTATCTGGTCTGCTGCCTACTGAGGATAGCCGAATTTCCAATCATCATAAGCAAATGACATCACAGGTGAACACATGCTTCAAAATAATAGTCAAAGAAATTCCAGTGCATGTAATACTGCACCAACCAACCCATAACACCCCAACCGAAAAGAAAAAACATAGACACACCCAGTGAGCAAATAGTTATATACACACAAACTTGCATATAAGTTTCATCACTTAATCCCACCCGTAATTTCAAATATCCAATACCTCAAATGCCTTCTTAAAGAATTTCTGAAGAAGGCCCTCATATTTCTTCCTGGCTGAACCAACTCCTACAGCACTAGCATTGAAAGAAGCCATTGACTTTTGAACTGCTTGCTCATGTGCCTCCCTCAAAGCAACCTACAAGCATTGCAATTAGGAAAGAAAAAGGAAAGAATTATATAATCAACATTTACATCACGCAGATAGATTACTCACTTCCTCAGGTGGCTTTGAACGATCAAAGGAAGCAATATAAACTTCAGTAGCAGAATCATATGCCCTCCGACACTCGGCTTCTTCAACACTCTGCAAGCCAGCAAACAAAAATTCAAGAACATTGACTTATTATCATATTTTCTTTCCCAAATTCTAGCAAACTATGTTGCAAAAAACATCTGCATAATATCATGTTTCTTCCCCCATTAATAGATAAAATATACTTCATAAGAACAAATGACATTCTTGCAGGTATAAATTTAAGAGTCAGAGAAAGAATAAGTATTCACATTATATGAAAGGGCATTCAAGTAGAATGTGATTCACAAGATCGACTTATGAGAAGGAATTTCCTTCAATTGAAAATAAAATATCCCCTTATAGAAAACATTTTGGTAACGGCACAAAGAACAAATATTGTCATTTATGCACCATCAATGATCAAAGCTTTATCAATCATCTTATTTCCTGGACAGGCCAAACACCAATCTCAAGCATAATTCAAGTGAGATAAAATGCAAAGCAGGACATTGGATGGCTAAAAATTATATTAGGCAATAAGCCACTAATAATTCTAAAATATAACATTCATCTTATTACAACATATGGCCGAAATATTGAGTATGTTTTACTTGCATTAAAGAATTCTTTATATGATATATCATATGTTAAAGATGGTCCTCTCGCGTAAGTCTGAATTATAATTTAAAGATTTAGCATTAACCTGCCAGGAGGAAGAAATTGTAGGCACAGCACCATGGTTGATTGCATCCAGATAAGATTCAGTTATACCAACCAATACAGGGCCTGTCATCATAGTTGCACCAACTTGCTTTGGTCTTGTTCTTTCAAAAACAAACTTGGTCAAAGCATCAAGGCCAGATCGAAATTCAGGTCGTAATTTGTCCAACTGCATATTTATGATAAAATATCAAAAAAGAGATAACAGAATGACTGCAAAATAATATGGCAACTGATAAGTTACTGACCGATATCTGGTCCATTCGCTGTAGGTCATTTTCGTTGTTCAAAGGTCGCACAAGGGTGAAGCATTCCCTGTCTGGGAATAAAGCCCGAATAGAATCTCGAATCTACTGATTGATATTGTCAGAAAATTAGCAACTACAGAGAAGAAATAAAGTTCATATTTTACACTTACCAGTGTGATATAAAAGCTTGCAAAATGTATTTCCAAAAAATCATAGTCCACATCTCATAATGAGAGGAAAGAACAAAACAGCAGTAGAAGACAATTGGAGCATAAAATATCTTGATGAATAATATTCCAAATCAGGAAGTACACTGATGAGAATGGATTTAAAGATGGAAATTAAAAGATGAACTCACAGCTTTTGGGCCCAGATAACTGGATTTTCTGTATTAATATGAAAGGAAAATACAATGCTGAAATAACCCTACACAAAGATCTACTCCCTGCACACAGATGCAGGTCAGTACAATTGAAGAGGTACTGATTCTCTCCCACTCAACCTTAGTCTTTTTTCCTCCCTCATGCATACAACCCTCCCCCATCTTATATTCCTCTAACTGACTATACACGTCAGCTCCTATACTCTCTCTCTTCTAACAAACTATTCTTCTAGATCCTTTCCCAATAATCCCCTGTACCTCTACCTAGCAAACACATTCATCGGGGTTCTATCAATACTCCCCCCAAGAAACTCACCTTGTCCGCAAGGTGAAAAGCTGGGAACTGAGTTGAAATCACAGCAGAATCTTCCCAAGAATTTTCAAAATCGGGAAGATTTTTCCACTTAATAAGAACCTCCGTAGCCCCAAGTGATGTTTTACGCCATTGAAGCACACTTTCGGGCTCCACTAGCAGCTCCCATTCTTCAGTTAAACCAGAGGGAAGAGGCTGGACAGATGTAGTAGAGGAAACTGCCTTTTTTAATAAAGAGACATGAAAAACATTATGAACACGGCAGTCCGAAGGGAGATCTAAACGATAAGCTGCATTCCCAATCCTGTCTAACACCGCATATGGCCCATAAAAACGAGGACTGAGCTTCTCATTAATCTTCTTTGCAAGAGAACGAAGACGATAAGGTTGTAATTTTAAATACACCATGTCTCCAATCTCAAATTCCACATCTCGACGTCGTTGATCAGCATACGACTTCATACGATTTTGAGCAATCAACAACTGATGCTGCAAATCCTGTAGAATAACATCACGGTCCTGTAATAACCAAGTAATGTCATCTACTGGAGAGATGGCAAACCCAGAACGAAGCAAAATAGGGGGATCACAGCCATACAAAGCCCGAAAAGGAGTGGTACCAGTGGTGCTTTTGTAGGAAGTGTTGTACCAAAACTCCGCCCAATGCAACCAAGAAGGCCATGATTTGGGCTTCGGACTACAAAAGCAACGAAGGTAATTCTCCAAACAACGATTGACAACCTCCGTTTGACCATTGGATTGGGGATGATAAGCCGTGCTATACTTCAATTGGGTCCCCGAACAACGAAAAAGTTCAGACCAAAATGAGCTTAGAAAAATTTTATCACGATCACTAACAATGGAAGAAGGAAATCCATGTAAGCGAACAACCTCCTTGATAAAAATTAAGGCCACCTCCTTAGCGGTGTAAGGATGAGCCAAGGCAATGAAGTGTGCATACTTGGAGAGCCTATCAACCACCACAAAGATAGTGTCTACTCCTTGAGCCTTAGGAAGACCCCCCACAAAATCCATAGAGATATCGGTCCATACCTGAGAAGGAATAGGGAGCGGCTGTAAAAGGCCCGCTGGAGATAGAGTTTGAGCTTTATTTTGCTGGCAAACGGAACAAGCAGCTACATACCGTTGAATTTGCCTGCGCATCCCCTCCCAATAGATTACACCCGCTATCCTCTTAAATGTGCGTAAGAAGCCAGAATGGCCCCCAATGCAGGAATCATGAAACTCCGATAACACCAATGGAATGAACCGGGAATGTTTAGCCAAAACCATCTGGCCTTTGTGAAAGAGACGTCCCCCTTGCAAACTGAAATCGGAATGAGATGAAGGATCAGCAATTAAATCTTGAATAATACCCAACATCTTTGTATCTTGCTGCAATTCAGATTCAATCTCTTCAAATCTGTTAGTTTGCACACAAGATAAAGAGAAAAACTGCAAATTTCGGGACAAGGCGTCCGCTACCACATTCTCCTTGCCTGGCTGATACTGAATCTCAAAGTCATAACCCAGAAGTTTTGAGATCCATTTCTGCTGTTCCTCCCCCAAAATGGTCTGGTCAGTAAGAAACTTGAGACTTTTTTGATCCGTTTTAATGACAAAATGGCTGCCAAGAAGGTAAGGCCGCCACTTCTGAACAGCATACACAATTGCCATGAGTTCCTTTTCATAAATGGATTTTTCCAGCGCTCTAGGGGAGAAAGCTTGGCTTAGAAAACTAATGGGTCTGCCTTCCTGCATGAGAACAGCCCCAATCCCTCTGCCAGACGCGTCAGTTACCACCACAAACTGCTTGGAAAAATCCGGAAGTGTTAACACCGGAACAGAACACATCGCACCTTTGAGTTGATCAAATGCCTCTTGAGCTACCGGATTCCATTTAAAGCTGTCCTTCCTTAAGAGATCAGTTAGAGGCTTGGCAATTTTTCCATAACCTTGTACGAATTTTCTATAATAGCCAGTGAGGCCAAGAAAACCCCGAAGACTCTTGACATCCTTTGGTGCAGGCCAAGTGGACATAGCTGTGATTTTCTTTGGGTCAGCCCTCACACCATCCGCAGCAATAATATGTCCCAAATACTCAATCTGTTGTTGCGCAAATTCACATTTTTTTCTATTGGCAAAAAGACTGTGGTGCCGTAAGACCCCAAAAACCTTCCTTAGATGCTCCAAATGTTCTTGATCACCCTTGCTATAAATGAGGATATCATCAAAGAAAACAAGCACAAACTTCCGTAAAAAGGGTTTGAGGATCTCGTTCATAAGGGACTGAAAGGAAGATGGAGCATTCGTGAGCCCAAACGGCATCACTAAATACTCATAATGACCCTCGTGGGTCCGAAAAGCGGTTTTGGCTATGTCCTGCGGCTGCATTCGGATTTGGTGATACCCTGATTTCAGATCCAACTTAGAATAAATACAGGAACCCCCCAATTCATCCAGAAGTTCATCGATCACCGGCAATGGGAACTTATCCCGAATAGTTATCTTGTTTAAAGCTCGGTAGTCCACACAAACACGCCAACTACCATCCTTCTTTCGAACCAATATTACTGGACTCGAGTAAGGACTGACACTGGGCCGAATCATCCCCACATTGAGCAATTCCGAAACTAAATTTTCAATTAAAATTTTCTGGTAATGGGGATACCTGTAAGGCCTGATGTTGGGGACTTCACTACCTGGTTTTAAGTTGATGGCGTGATCCTGATTCCTACTCGGAGGCACCCCTTGGGGAATACGAAAAATATCCTCGAACTCCAACAATAAGGACTTCAGATCTGGCCAAGAAGGTTCATCCGGTCGACTCTTATCCGTGACCCATAGTCGATCGACAAGATAGCCCTGACCCTCCTCCGACAACGCCTTGATAGTAGAACGAAATGAGGCGTCCGTCTTTTTACAAGTTAATGACGGGTCTCCTCTGAGTGTGACCTCCTTTCCATCCACCAGAAATTTTAGGGTAAGTTGACGAAAATCTGCCTTGATTTCCCCCAAGCTACGTAACCATTCCATCCCCAAAATCACTTCAGCCCCACTCAAATCAAAGATATAAAGGTCTTGTTGAGTGATCGTACCTTGGATCTGAATAGTGATACTTTTACAAACTCCCTGAGTCCCCACCTTATAACCATCTCCGACTTCAATACTTTGTTTTGAAGTTTCTTCCACGTTGAGGTTTAGTCTTTCCGCTACCAACCGACTGATGAAATTGTGGGTAGCACCACTATCCACCAACATAGAAACCTTTTCTCCACAGATCGATCCCCACAACTGAAGCGTTTGGTTCGAAGAGAGCCCCAACACACTGTACATCGACAGCTGCAAAACGTCGTCCGACTCCTTCTCCGCCTCCTGGATCGGCGGCTCCGAAGTCCGATCGGTTGCTGGTTCGTGACTGGGTTCTTCTACGGGCTCTTCATCTTCGTCATTGAGAATGAGAAGGTTCAACTGAGCCACCTTGCAGCGGTGAGTAGGATCCCACCGTTCTTCACAGTTGAAACACACTCCTCGCCGTCGCATATCTCGAAGTTGAGACTGAGACAGTCGACGGTCGTTTGCCCTAGCTCCTTGAGTACCCACGCCATTCTTCGTCTTGTTTTGTCCAACAAAGGACGCGTTATGAGTACGCGGATCAGGGACGGACGCGTTTGTAGCCGTCCGCGTGTCCCCAGATGCAGAGCTGGAAAATGCCACGTGCCTGACCCCTGCTGAATTAGTTGTGGACTTGGGCTGATAAGAACGCGTTGGCCCAATACCCTTCGCATTTGAGCCCAAACCAAAACCATCCGCGACCCAAGCCCAATTCCTCTTCTCTAACATCACCGTCTCCCTCATCATCTCCCCCAACGAATCCAAATTCCATTGCAGCAATTCCGTACGAAGACTTTCGCAAAGTCCATGCAACCAGATCTCCTTCAACATTTGCTCATCCGCGTCATGGAGGGGGCTAATGATCCTCTCAAATTCCGTCCGATAGTCCGCCGCGCTCCCTGTTTGCCTCAAGCTCATGAGTTCCTGATACGGGCTACCCATGGCTTCAAGCTGAAACCTGTCAAGAGCATCTGCTCTAAAATCCACCCAGGAAGCGTGAGGATTATTTCTCTCCCATACTTGGAACCAGTTGAGTGCAGGTCCATCTAAGACTATCATAACGGCGTTTACCTTGTCTCTGTCCGCAATCCGGTTAACCGAAAAATACCTTTCCACCTTCGTTAACCAAGAATAAACATCTTCCCCCATGAACCTGGGTATCTCCAACCGAGTTGGGGGCCAACCCGTTGCGCGAACCCTGGTTTCGTTCCCTACTTCAGATTCTTGAGATTCGCAGCTATCACGCCGGGATCTCCCTCTGCGTCGATACCCAGTGGGATTTCTTCTTTCTCGGCTCGGTGGACTATCCCTACCAACTCGAGGTCTCCGTTGCAAGAGATCCATCATCTCGTTCAACCTTTGATCCAAGTTACGAAATCGATCCTCAACCATTTCCTCACCCCTTCGATGTTGTTCCTCAAGTAGCTGCATTCTTGTGTCCATTTGACGGGTAACAACCATACAATGCACCCTTAGGATCGGAGTGCTTTGATACCAGTTGATGAGAATGGATTTAAAGATGGAAATTAAAAGATGAACTCACAGCTTTTGGGCCCAGATAACTGGATTTTCTGTATTAATATGAAAGGAAAATACAATGCTGAGATAACACTACACAAAGATCTACTCCCTGCACACAGATGCAGGTCAGTACAATTGAAGAGGTACTGATTCTCTCCCACTCAACCTTAGTCTTTTTTCCTCCCTCATGCATACAACCCTCCCCCATCTTATATTCCTCTAACTGACTATACACGTCAGCTCCTATACTCTCTCTCTTCTAACAAACTATTCTTCTAGATCCTTTCCCAATAATCCCCTGTACCTCTTCCTAGCATACACCTTCATGGGGGTTCTATCATACACTGAATAGGTGGAAATTCTAATGTAGGTTCAGAAGTGGAAGTTTACTAATACTCTAAACGAATCGGACTATTACTTTGACAACCCAAGATCTTTCAGAACATTTCAGATTCAATAGTTGATTTTACAGGGTTTGATGTGTTGTGCTCAGATTTTGTTCAGGATTTAATTGTTAAGGAAAATCAATTAAACTGGTGAGCAGAATGGATCATGATTACTCAAAGTTTGTAGAAAAAGTCAGTAAAGAACTTCAGACATTCAAAATATCCTTTTATATGAAGGGAAAAACTTTTAGATCAACCGAAAAACCTCAAGGAACAGCTTTCTTTTCAAGCGACGGGAAACTGATGCAGTATAAAAGGGGGTCAACTATTATTATGATTATAATGTTTCTTTTCCAGTAATGATTTTCAGAAATTTTGTTTGCTTAATTTAAGCCATTGCAAGGCAATTATAGTAGAATTAGAGTCCTATTAGGAAATAGATTAGGAAAGTTCTAGAGGTTGTTTATTTGTTTTTCGGGTTTTAATAATGCCCATAAAAGGGCCTGCTCTGTGTAAAACAATATACAACTTGTATTTCTACTTACAAATACAAATATTACTCTAGGGGTTTTTACTTGCATCTTTTAGCAAATGATCTTACTCCTACATCATCCGCTAGAAATGTATATGCCAGTGCCTAGCCCCAAACTTATTCCTTTGAGCTTCACTGTAGAATAATTCTAATAAAAAAGAATTTATTGAGAGAATATAGGATAAGTCACGCAAGGAGAATCAAGTATTCTACAGAACAAGTAGTACAAGCTCAGCCCGATAAAACTACTAACCCAACAATACTCCTAAGTCCTAACATAATAAAAATCCTAGTATTTGAGCATTTATGATATATGTCAATTGCTTCCTGGAATGACTAAATTAGGACGAGGAAAGATACCTCATTTTTAGCAGCTATATCTCTTCCACTCCCTTGGACAGACTTTAAAGCAAGTTCTAGATAATCACGGGGTGTTATTTTTCTGTTATCTTCTGTTAGGTCCAAATAGAAGTCCTGCCATCAAGGGGATTGACAAATAAAGCAAAGAATGGGACTAGACAGTCAAAGCATGCTAAGATACCATCAAACTACAATATCATGACATTTTTTTAGTTTCCCAACATTTGTGATAGTACATAACCTACCCGTAAGAGCCAAACAAAAATTGGAGAAAACTGTCCTAGTTCAGATGCAGAACTCTTTCCTCCAGATGCTCTAACACGAATGTGCTTTGTCATTTCAGTGACAAGAGAAAGACGATCAAGGGCAGCCTCATCTATACCACCCATCTGGGGAAGTGAAATAGCATATTCCAATTTCAGTATGAATTAAAAAAGAGAGAGAGGAGAAGAGGGAATAAATTCTACACCAATAACAGAGCCACAGACTGGTCATGAAATGTCAAAACAAAAGAATACATACAAGGGGAAAAAAAAACAATTATGCCTAAGAAAATATTGGTTTCAATAGGCTGTGCCAACCTGGTTATAAATGAACATGCTAGACAAAAGGACAGCCAGTGAGAATATCTGGGTGCTGTATGTTCCCTGTATAGTAAAAATGCAGAGTAAGTCAATATAACAATGAATAGAAATGGACAACCTACATGTAAACAAGAAAATAAGCATATATCTTAACACATAGAAAACTGAAAGCTGACCGTTTGATCATAAGCATCTATTCCTTCACTGTCTAACAGCAGGAGGTTGTACTCTGTTCCGTCAAGAGCAGTCCTCTTCAAAGGTGTACTCCACAGCCAAAGCCCCTTCGTACATGGCCGATGTGTTGATGCCACTTGAAATCCACTACTCCTTCCTAAAAGCTGCCATACAAAACCGTAAGCAGCAAATCTATACTACTGATAATAACAATAGAGCCTCACTTATTTAGCTATTTTATTTCAATGCCCACAGAAATAATGCAAGTGGAGAAGTTACATCTCAGATTGACACACACAAACATAAAGCTAGAGCCCAAAATGTTCCCAGTCAAGTAAACAATTCAATATAGTCCGGAGTATTTCTCTTCCACATATGCTAGGGATTAGCCACAGAATTTCGCACCCAATTTTCAACAAGGTCCAAAAGGAAACAATAATCCACAAACTAATTGTTGTAAAAGAATAACCAAACAAGCAGACAAGTTCAAAATCACAAAGCCACTTTCCCAGTATGTTCTATTAGCTACTCAAGAACGGTCCCCAAACCAACCAACAAATAGGTTTGGATTATCTTATTTTGTGTTCAAAACCATTTATAATCAAAATCTTAATGGGAAAAGTTTTTGAAAAATAAAAACGATTCTTCTCCCAAAATTAATAAAAAAAACAACGGCAATCACAGTTACCCCGCTGAATAACTATCCAAGTGATAAAACCCTAATTATCAGTGGCAACACTACAACCCAAAACCCTAGACTTCAAAACCCATAAAATTTCCACTCAATTGAAACACGAGGTGGAGGAAATCACCTGATTCAAGATGAAGCTCTTGCCCTGGCGAGCCCTTCCACAGACGGAGACGACGCCAATGGGCTCCTTGACCAGCTGGAGCGTCGCGACGGCTTCTGGATCCATCCGGAACTTCCCCTTCTCGTCGCAGTAGACGAGCCGTATGGGCCTTGCGGGGCCAGTGACCGGAGAAGCCGATGGCGTCGCCGCCGCGTATGGCGGTGAGGCATCGGCGGAATTGTCCCTGCCTCTGTTGAAAAGCTTGTACATCTTTCCTTCTTTCTCGCGGTTTGCTTTTTTCGCTTTTCAATGTTTCTGTGCTCTTCTTTTATTGCTTGAATTTCCAGAATTATTATTATTGTATAATTTAGCTTCTTCTTCTTCTTCTTTTTTTCGAGACGGTTTAAAATTGGCGAGGGAAAATAAAAAAGAGTGTGTGTAGTGGCGGTGTGCTTTGTTTTCTTACTTTTTTTGTGTCGCAGTTGCAACCACAGCGTAGGGATAAAGCCACAATGGGCAGGACCAAAAAAGTAAAATCCATTCAATAAAAATGATTAAATATATTAATAATTTATTGTACTAGTTAAAAAAAGTCGTTTGAATGGTACTTCTTTTGAGTGGAAAATTGATTTTTAAAAAAGAAAATATTATATTTATTTTTATTTTTTATATATAAATATATATATACATATATTTAAATATTTAAATATATAAATATATATATATATATATGGTGTGATATACTTACCATCAAAAAAGTTTATCACATTTATAACAAACCTAATCATTGTTGATTTCCGTCAATCTAACGATCATAATTTATTGGGAATTAAAATTTTATATATTATATTATATAAAATCCGTTTGTATATTTTTTTGATTTTTTTATATATATTTCTAAAAAATCCGTCACACAACAAAAAAACTAAAAATTTACTCTCTTTTTTAAACTAAAATTTTTTATTTTAAAAAAATATAGAAGTTAAAAGCTAAATATTTTTTTCAAACCCATAAAAATCTAAATAACTTTATCTTTTATAAAAAACACTTTTAATATAAGCAAGAGATAAAAAAATATGTTTTTTATAAGTCTATCCAAACAGGTCCAAGACACCATGTTAAAATTTCAACAATATTGGAAAATTATTCATGAAAATCGTAAAAGGAAAAAAAATTAAGAAACAAAAAAATCTGCAATTGCAAAGAAGAACTAAATTTTGTCATTGTCGTGTCCAAAACCACTTCTCCAAAATGAATCTCGACGATAATGGTGCAAAGTTTATAATGTCCAAATTTTAACTTAACCACTTAAAAACCAAATATAAATTATGTAATTCAATTTTGTATTTATTTTTTTGGTTTCGACACTATTTTCTATTTATTATATTCTAATATGTATTTTATTTTATTTCAAAACAGAAAAAATGATAACAATATTTATTTTTAGGTTCTTTAACATGCTTTAAAAGTACTCCTAATCAATCGAGCGCTCCTTGAGAAATATGCAAGAAAACAAAGTACGCATACATTTCGGGCTCCCTAACCCTAAGGACGTACGTCCGATAATTGAAACCCATTGTTATTAGGAATCTCTAAAATAATCAAAAAAAATTAAATCGAATCATGAATCGAATCAAATTATATTTAAAAAAATTAATTTTTAAAAATCAGTTTAAAAACCAAATCGAATTGAATCATTTTCAAATCAAACCAATCCGAATCACTTTTAAATCGAATCAAATCGAACTGATTTTTATTATTTTCTTTTTTTATTTTTATTTTTTTAATTCTTTTCAGAAGAGGGTCGACCTGAATCGGTTCCGAACCGGTTCCGAACCGTTTCCAACCGAATCAAATTATTTTTGAACTAAACCGAACTGAACCATATCAATTTTGAACTAAACCGAACCATTTTCGAACCGAACCGTTTAAACCAATTAGATTCGGTTTTTCAAACAATTCAGTTCAACTCAACTCATACACACCTCTAATTGCTATAGTACAGACACACACCGACAACTAACATGGTCAAATCCTCTTAATTAAATGAATTGCAAGCTATTTTTTAGTACATATTTTTATTTTTTTAGTCAGCTAGTTATTTTGTTACAACTGTATAGGTTTTTTGTTATGAGCTCATATGCTCCTTTCACGTTTTTACTCTTTTCTGTTATTTTTTTCTTTCGTTGCTGTTAATAATATAAAAAAAAACATTCCCTATACATACAGATAGAGAATGAAATTCATTTAAGAGATTCCTTCAATTTGATATTCTAATATGGTATCAGATGACATTCTCTAACCTTATCCCCTTCATCAATGGCTCGGGGTGGCAAAAACACCAACCTCACTTCATCCACCACCTCTAACACTGGTTCTTTCTCTTCTCCCATGGAGAATTTCGGCAGTCCTTTTTATATCCAAAATGGCGATCATCCTGGTCTTATACTTGTTACCCATTCCCTTATTGGTCCTAATTTTAATTCATGGAGCCATGTTAATCGCTCTCACCGCCAAGAATAAGGCGTGCTTTATTGATGGAAGTCCCATTCGTCCATAGCCCTCTGATCTTTTGTTCATTGCTTGGAACAGATTTAATTCCATAGTGACCTCCTGGCTCCTTAACTCTGTCTCTAAGGAGATTACTGATAGTCTTATGTATTTATCCACCGCCTATGATCTATGGGATGATCTTCATATTGGCTTCCATCAAGCCAACAGTCCACGCCTTTTTTGGCTCAAACAACAAATTTCTTCGCTGCATCAAGAGGCTTTTGATGTGAATTCCTATTATACCAAGCTAAAAATTATTTGGGATGAACTCCAAGATTATTCTCCAAATTTCTCTTACACTTGTGGTGGCCTTCAGGTTTTATCTACCTCCCAACAATAGGACTATGCCATGTAATTTTTAATGGGGTTGAATGATTCTTTCTCTTCCATTAGAGCTCAGATTCTCCGTATGGAGCCTCTGCCTCCATTAGCTTGATAAAATATTATATGGATTAGCTTGATAAAATATTATTCAAGACTCAGTTATAATAAAATTTATTGTTCGAATATCTTAACAAACAATCAATTTTTAAGATGATTTTTTTTATTTGAATTGTATAAACATTTACTTCTATATGGTAATTATCAAAATAAGTATAAAATATTAGTTATCAAGAATACAATGTTTTTATGTTAAAATCATAAAATAATCAAGAATAAAAAAAGATTGAAAATAACTTTTAGAATTTTGTTTTAGTTTTTTTAATTTCTAATATTAGCGTAAGTAATTAACAACCATTAATCTAACTGTTAAGAAGGTGGGCTTATGTACTCAAGAGGGAGTAAATTGAGTATTACAAAATTTTTGCAAAAATCATCGTTTAGTTTCTGAGTTTTTCATTTCAAGCAAACTTTAATAGATTGAAATCTAATTAGTGAATTTAAACAATCCATAATATATAATATATCATAATTATAAAGTTTATGCTAGCACATACAAGATATCAAAGAAACAATTAAAGTGCTAGAAATAAACAATGAGGGTTTAGAAAAAGGCAAACTCAATATATCCTGGTTCGATCACTACAACTTGTGACCTACGTCTAGACTGAAGTTGATTGATCAATTCTTTCACTATTCATCAAGCTCCACGGGTGCTTGACAAACCACTACAACATTCCAACTCTTCGGGCTCTTGGATGCCTTTCACTCCAAATTTACTTAGGTATTTGGGTACCTCTCAAATACAATAGGTCTCTCAACCCTCTTAACTCAAGAATACAAATGATAAAGTGTTTGAAAATAAATATACACTCTCAAACTGTGGATATACAACTTTAAGCACTATAGGTATATGAATTTCCATAATATGAGCTGAAATATGTTCGATATTCGAAAGATATGAAAGAATATGCAAATGATAATGTAGAGACTCTCAAATTATGCTTAAAATGTGTAAAAATGATATCTTAAACGTTTTAGAGCCGTTGGGAATGCATATATATTGTTTCCATCGAAAAATAGCCGTTTATAGCAGTTATATGCATTTTGGACAGTAAGATTTGAATCCTTTTCATATTTGAATCCTTGCTTTTGGGATCAAGGAATTCGAATCATCCCTTGACAACAAGAATGGTTTTTTGTATTTTAGGTATAACTTGAGTTATTCTTATCGGATTTATGTGATCTTGGTCTCTTTGGAGAGATAAAATAGAGATCTACAACTTCCATGAAGAACACAAGATCCAAATCTATCATCTTTGATAAAAAAAAATGTACGGAAGATAACAATTAAATGATGCAACAAATTTTAAGTTTAAATGTCTTATGACTTGCTTCCAACCACTTTTTATGAAAGATGTTGACTTGACAAAAATATTTTAAAGTTATAAAACATGTCAAGGATCTTTTTCATGCGGTTTTCAAATTTCTTTCAACTATATAAAAGGTTATGGGTTATGCAATTTGAGAAATATGTTTATTTTGAAAACAGCATTGAACTCAAGCAATGCAATCTATCATATACCCTTATAATTATATCTAAGTCCTAAAAGTGTATTCTAATAAGGAAATGGGCTTAACTTCTTGTGTTGATTCTTGGATCTTGATCCTCAGTTGAAATTGATTCTTGATTTGTTGGTTTTGATCATTTTTCACTGTGGTTGTGATATTAATTTTCTCTTAGATGTTGCCCATGGTTTGTTGCCTTTGATCTTGGTTTTACTCATCTTATTTTTCTTTGTTACTCTTGATCCATTGCTAACTTCCTTTATAGCTCATCCATGTTCTTGCCATCATGTATATTTAATCTCCACACATGGTTGATGTTTTTTGCTCTTGGTGAATAATATTCTCTTTTGTTGTTGTTATTTTATTATCATCAAAACATACATTGTATCCACACTAACAACTCAAACATATCCTAAGAAGTAAAAATACACTAACAACTCAAACATATCCTAAGAAGTAAAAATAGCTTTTATGATTAAAAATTGCTCTTCAAAATAATTGAGCAAAAACAAACATTCACTAGACTCCTTTAAGGGTAAATGCAAAAGTTTTGTTATAATATATATTGCTTTTCATTTAGTTTAAACTCTCGATGCTCAGAGAAAACATTTCAATCTTTATTTTGTTAGAAGAATTATGTTTAGAATAATTTAAATACAAGAGAGACTCTCTCTATATATACGACAACTATAATAAAAAAGGCTATGAAAGAAATTGCAAAACTGAATAACCAACTTAGATAACAATTCTAACATCTCTAACTACACTTCATTATTCTATTGTGATTGGTTGGCCACATAAAACTGTTATCTGACGTGAAATAAGGAATGTTACTGAGACTAGCTGCCTAATAGAAGCATATAAGCTTGGTGCACTTTGTGATTTATTCGTGGAAGAGATAACAGGTCTCAATTATGTGATTGGTTCGATGGCAATGTGTACACAGCTTGCTAGAACCCCTTCTATTGTATCCACGGCCTCTGAAAGTGAGACCACCACGTGCATTTTCATAGCTACCTCTTTGAAAATTTCCTTGGTCACTAACTGTTGCTAAGGCATGAGAATTATTTGATAGATTATGATGATCTTTCGAGTGGAACTGTCGTTCCTACTGAGTCACTAATGAAAAAGCCTTCACAATAATAAGCATTGGCTCCATCATCATGATTTGAGGTTAGACTTGAGCAAATTGCTTATTTAATCCACACAAGAATCTTATCGTGTGATCTTGCTCGCGATACAACCGCATCTGAGGTATTTGTTAAAATATGTAACTGAAATTAGTCTTAAATTAATATGTAACTGAAATTAGTCTTAAATTATTGTAAGACTGTTATGATTTTGTAAATATCCGTTTAGATTATTAGATGAGTTGTTATTTTATCCTATTTATTAGCAGGTTGATTGTAACTGCTTTTGTGACTATAAATACCTCACCTTGAGGAATGAGTATGAATGAAAAAGATGAATGTTATAGTATTGTTGTTAGTGGTGTTTAACTTTTGACATGGTATCAGAAGAGCCACACAATTACTTATCCTCACATTAACCCACCGTACGTTCCCCACCACCATAATTCCCCAAACAATTTTGTTTTTCTTTTTTTCCCTACCTACGATGGAAAACCTCAACCTCACTTCCTTAGAAACAGAAACCACTTTCCCAAACTCTAACCCTAGCAGAGCCACTGTCCCACCACCGAATCCTAACCCCATCATCATCCAACAAGATTCCTCTTCTTTCCCTGTGACCATCGTTCTGGATAAAACCAATTACCCTCTGTGGTACCAGTTGATGGATATGAGGATTGGGGCACGCAACAAAATCGGATATCTCACCGGAGCAACCTCTAAACCGTCACCAGAAGATCCCCTATTCAATTCCTGGGTTACGGAAAACAAAAGGGTCAAAAGCTGGCTTATTGATTCGATGACCCCTTCTTTGATGACCCGGTTCTTACGGTTGGAGACTGCCTCTGAGATTTGGGAGGCCTGCAAACGAACGTACTATGATGCATCGGATGAAACCTGTCTTTTCGAACTGAATCAGAGATCCTTCTCCACCAAACAGCAAGGTCGCCCTCTGGCCACGTATTACAATGAGCTGCTTGCCATTTTCCAGGAGATCGATCATCGAACGAATACTCAGGCCTCTACCGTTGACGAAATTGTTAATCTCCACTCAGCCATGGCTCGGTTGAGGGTTCACATCTTTCTTAGTGGTTTGGATTCTGAGTTCGACCATCTTCGAGGCGAAATACTTCGCAAAGAACCAAAACTGGATCTGGAGGGCTCCTATGCGTTCGTCCGTCGCGAGATCACACAGAGACAGACAATGGCATCTTCTCATCCTGCCTCGGACAACACGGCGTTGTTGACACTCCCATCATCTACAGCTTCGAAGCCCCGTAAGTTCTCTTCTACTGCAAAATCGAATCACTTCTCTTGCACCCATTGTGGTGCTGCTGGACATTCAAAACAAAGGTGTTTTGAAATTATTGGGTACCCTGAATGGTGGGACTTCAACAAACAGCCCCGCCGGAAGATCCCTGTTGGTGGTCCTCCTTCCACAAAATCTGATTCCTTTGTTCCCTCTACTACCTTCGTTGCTCATCAAGGTAATTTTGATGAACCAGTTGTTTTTTCCACATTGTCTAGAAATCATGCGTGGGTAATTGACACAGGTGCGTCCGATCATATGATTAGAGATCCCTCTGAGTTGCATAATTGTGGACCTTGTACTCAAACTTTTATCTCCACAGCAAATGGTGATACCTCCCCGATTACTGGCCAAGGATCTATTTCTTTAACTCCAAATATTTCTTTAGATTCTGTTTTAGTGGTTCCTTCTTTGGAATTTAATCTGTTATCTGTTTGCAGAATCACTGACTCCTTGAAATGTTCTATTTCTTTTTTCCCTGATTGCTGTATTTTTCAGGACATCTCAACACGGAAGAAAATTGGTTATGGTGTTAGGCGTGGTAAATTGTACTTCTTGGAGACAACTCAGACATCAGTTTCTCTTTCGGTCCAGTCTTCCAATACTGCTGTTGATAAAGCTGCTCAATCTATCTGGTTATGGCATAATAGATTAGGACATCCCTCCCTTACTTATTTGGAAAAATTGTTTCCCAAGTTTTTTTCGTCTTTCAATAAGTCTGATTTTAAATGTAACACATGTGAAATGGCCAAAAGCCATCGTGTTCCCTATTTTCCCAGTCTCAATAAAAGTATTATTCCTTTTCAAGTTATTCACTCAGATGTTTGGGGCCCATCTAGGGAATCATCGCTCTCTCAAGCACATTACTTTGTTACATTTATTGACGAATGTACCAGACTAACATGGGTTACTCTTTTAAAACACAAATCTGAAGTCTTGAATGTTTTTAAAAGATTCCACTCTATGACTCTCACTCAGTACCAGTCTAAAATTCAAATTTTACAAACTGACAATGTCACTGAGTACACCAGTCAGAATTTTAATTCCTTCTTAGTTGAAAATGGCATCAAACATCAAACATCTTGCACGTATACACCACAACAGAATGGCCTAGCTGAGAGAAAAAATAGGCATTTGTTAGAGGTTGTTCGAGCTTCTTTACTAGGCATGAATGTTCCTAAGAGATTTTGGGGAGAGGCATTAGTTTCTGCTGCCTATCTGATTAATAGAACACCATCTAGTGTTCTGAATTTTCAAACACCTCAACAAACACTTGAATCCCATTTCTTAATTCCTCATGTTCCTAATCTAGAGCCTAGAGTCTTCGGATGTTGTGCCTATGTTCATACACCAAAAGTCCTACGTCACAAATTAGATCCTTGTGCTACAAAATGTGTGTTTGTAGGATATTCGGAAACTCAGAAAGGATATCGATGTTTTGATCCTATTTTGCATAAGTTACATGTTACCTTGGATGTGTCTTTTCATGAACATATACCTTTTTTTTCAGGGGGAGAAATCAATTCTTCTCCTCAGGGGGAGACTTCCTCTTCTCAAATTGGAGGAGAAGTACTTCTCAAAATTTTTCCTCCCTCAAATTTAAATCCATTTGAAGGTACACCAAACTTGGATACAACAAGCACCAATACAGCCCCTGAAGACCGAATAATAGAGTCACAAGCTGAAGACCCACAACTAGCTCCAATAACCAGCATGATAGAACCAAACATGTTGAGGTTGACAGACACTTTATAAAAGAAAAGCTAGATGAAGGTACAATCCACTTTCCATTTATCAATTCTCAAAATCAACTTGCCGATGTGCTAACCAAGGCTGGATCCACAAAAGTGTTTCAAGAAACAATAGACAAGTTGGGCATGATCAATATCTTTGCACCAACTTGAGGGGGAGTGTTAAAATATGTAACTGAAATTAGTCTTAAATTAATATGTAACTGAAATTAGTCTTAAATTATTGTAAGACTGTTATGATTTTGTAAATATCCGTTTAGATTATTAGATGAGTTGTTATTTTATCATATTTATTAGCAGGTTGATTGTAACTGCTTTTGTGACTATAAATACCTCACCTTGAGGAATGAGTATGAATGAAAAAGATGAATGTTATATTATTGTTGTTAGTGGTGTTTAACTTTTGACAGTATTGCACCACACTCACAAGGAACTATCATAGATGGAAGAGGTGTCAAGTTATCTAACTCATCCCATAAGATTTTGAGCTGAGTGAAATACTCTAAAACATGTTTGTCACCTTGATGCAACTTGTAAATTTCTTCCTACAAATCAGAGATCAGAACTTGTCTAATTTAGAGACTCTGTCAGAGAGATCCTCCCATGTATTCAAAGCCTTTTCGATCCATAGCATTGATTGAGCAATAGTTTGTGAGATGGATCTGTGTATCCAACCCAAAACCATAGTATTACAGCGTAATTGATAAATCACATTTTAGGATAAATCCTACCTTATTTTTGGAGTGCGACACCATAGGAAATGCTCGATCCCACGAGTGATAATTCCGGCCATTGAGTATCGAAGTAACAAGAACCTATGACGGATTCTCGTTTGGGTGGACAAAAAGTGGATGAGATGGATTAGTGAGAAATGCATGTAGTTGTTCTTGATTAGCCATGAGTAAGAACACTGGCGGAGCCAGGCTCCAATTGGAGCCTGGGCCTAAAAATTATGTGTATTTATTTTTCTTAATTTTAGTTAGTTCATATCATAATATATTTAAATTATATTAAATACAAAACATTTGAGCAGGAAGCATCAAAAAGAGTTATAATTTTATTAAATATTTTTTAATTTTATTGAATATATTTTTATTTTTTATATAAATGAAAATAGAACACATAATTTAATACAACTTATCCGAATCTCTTACCAAATATATTTTAATTTTTTTGATATATAGAGCCAAATTACAAATTTTAACATGGGTCAAACTATAATTTTAGACTGGGTCAAATCATAATAATTATATAATTATACATGATAAATACAATTTGTTAAAATTTAACTCGGGTCGAGGCCATCCCCCAACTCAGCAAGTGGCTCCGCCACTGAGTAAGAAATGAAAAATACTAAATTCTTGAAGTGGATATCATAGCTATTATAACTCTGATACCACCTTGATCTTTAGAGAAAACATTTCAATCTTTGTTTTGTATGAAGAATTATGTTCAAAATAATTTAAATATATACAACAACTATAATCAAGAAGGCTAAAAAAGAAATTGCAAAACTAAATAACCAACTTAGATGACAACTCTAACGTCTCTAATACACTCCATTATTCTATTGTATTTAATTGTCCACATAAAACTGTTATCTGATGTGAAATAAGGCACGCCGCTGAGACTAGTTGCTGTAATAGAAGCATGTGAGCTTGGTGCACTTTGTGATTTATCTAGGCTTGCTTCGTTTGGGTTTTTTGTATTTGGGCTAAGCTGTAATATAAACTACACATTTTGGATATGTACATATTCTTTAATTTGATTTTACATGAGATAAATAATATTTTTACACATACAAAAAAGAGTTGAATTCCATCATTTTTTTCTCTCTCTTATTATCTGTAGTCCCACTTATAATTTTATATCTATAACATGATATAATTATTTTCCTACGACATAAGAAAAATATTTCCATTCTTTAATTCCTCGAACGTAAAAAACTTAAAACTGATGACATTCATAAAATTTAGTGTCCTGTAAGCCTTTTTGTTTTCTGTACACGGTCATGTGAGCTTTAAGTGAAATCATACACTTATCTTGCATGGAATTCATATCTTATCTTACTCTCATTTTGAAAAAAATGCCTCCTTTTTTTTTTTCTAAAAATTGGCGGACTCATTTTATTTATCTCTTAATATGAGAGAACTTCTCTCATACTATATGAGATATGGATGTTCTTCAACCAATCCAAATCGATTCAAATCGCGGTGACCGAACCGAAAAACCGATAACCGAATAAACCGAAAATCGAAAAAAACCCGCAAATTTTAATTAGATTGGATCGGTTTTTGGTGGATGAAAATCAATCCAATCTAAACGATCCAATATATTAATTTTCCTCTACCTATTTGGGTCTTTCCACAATCATAATCCAAAAATTTCTAAACCAAAACCCATTAATCCATCAACTAAACCCAATAAAAAACTTAATCACACAATTCATCAACAAAATTTCATATATGTAGAGTTTCAAATCTCATTGCCCAAAAAAAAAAAAACTATATTATCATTTACTGATGCTTTTGTATTTTAATTTATTTTTTTACAAATCCAATATATACAAAAGATGTTATTTTTTCACCAAAAAAAAAGATGTTATTTGTACACTAATCATGAAATTATTTTTAGGATTTTCAAAAAACCGATCCAATCCAAACCGAAAAAAATTGGATTGAACCGGATTTGAAAAAAAATCCAAACCGGATGGATGATTATATGATTAAACCGAAGGGATTGAATTTAATGATTTTTACTTCCAAAACTGATCCAATCAGACCGCATCCCTAACATGAGAGAAGTAATCCCCTAGCTTTAAACATACTTATTTTTAGTAAAGTTAAAATATGTTTAGATATTAAATTGATTTTAAATAATCAATAAATAGGCTAAGGAAAATAAATATTTAAATAAAAACTTAATCACACAATTCATCAACAAAATTTCATATATATAGAGTTTCAAATCTCATTACCCAAAAAAAACAATATTATCGTTTAATGATGCTTTTGTATTTTAATTTTAATTTTTTACAAATCCAGTATATACAAAAGATGTTATTTTTTCACCAAAAGAAAGATGTTATTTGTACACTAATCATGAAATTATTTTTAGAATTTTCAAAAAACCGATCCAATCCAAACCGAAAAAAAATTGGATTGAACCGGATTTGAAAAAAAATCCAAACCGGATGGATGATTATATGATTAAACCGAAGGGATTGAATTTAATGATTTTTACTTCCAAAACTGATAATTACTTTCATGAGAGAAGTAATCCCCTAGCTTTAAACATACTTATTTTTAGTAAAGTTAAAATATGTTTAGATATTAAATTGATTTTAAATAATCAATAAATAGGCTAAGGAAAATAAATATTTAAATAATTATTTTGTTAAACATTTAAAATTATGGAATTTATAAACTCAATACTAACATTATTATAATTACTTGGAAATTATAGTTTATTCGTTGACTATATCACGTGTTAACAAAATTACACGTCAAAGTTTTATATTCTAAGATTTTATATTTTTGTATATATCCTCTTGTTCATCGTTACCTTAGTAGTTACAATGACAACGACATAAATGCAATTAATGAATACATTGTTTTCTATTTGTGACTTGGACTTACTTTCATGGATTCAGGTGGGATGAAATATATTGATTGAGGGTTTAATTAAGGAGAGAGTTTTGTGTATTTAATTTGAGTGCATTATGTTAATAAAATATTAACATGTTATTAATGTATTAGTAAACATGATACTTACTTAATAAAAATTAATAATGTATTGATACTTCATTTTATCTATTTTTTAAGAGTGAATTCAAATTGATCACAAGATAAGATTATGGGAAAAATATTTCTGCAGTTACTGCAGATAAGTTATAATTTATTCCTAAAATGATATCATTTTGGTATTGAAATCTTAAAAAATTATAAATATAAACACTATTATAACCCTAAAATAAATTAAAATTACAAAAACACCATGATTTTCACACAAAATGACACCGTATTGGATTTACTGCAGATAACTCATCAGCATTAAGTGCAGGAAAAACAAACCCTAAATTTATATACGAATATCTTTTATAAACACTTTTTTGGAATACATCCTCCCATATGTATTAATATTATCATATCATATGAAACCATCTTAGGGAATTATGGACACATAAACAATAATTAGATATGAGAGGAAAAAAGTATTGACATAGAAAATGATAAAAAGTTACCCGTCGATTTATTCATAAACAATTAATATTGCCTTACATATTAAAAAGAAATTTTTTTATACATATTAAAAAGAAATATTATACCAATTTAATTTTGACATATATCGTAAATTGTCGTATCGGTAAATTATTAAAAAAAATTGATTATCTCAAACACAGCTAAAATATATTTATATATAAAGAAAAAATATTTGTGTTTTGTTACAAATTTTTTTTTCTATCACATTTACATCAAAGTAAGTGGTTCCCATTATAAATAAAAGAGAAATAAAAGATTAATAAGATTCACTCACTCTTAGATGAGTGTAGCAAATAAATCTTTTCTATTGCAAAAACAAAAACATTAAATTCAATATATAATCATTTTGATAATGTACTAAAGTAAAAGATGTACTAATGTAAAATATTTAACTATAAATGGCGCCGTGCATTTTTAAAATTTTCTAACCAATCACTGTTAGTCAAACCGCTAACTGAGGGCACAGATAGAATAACTACAAATTTGAACGATATTGGCCTAATAAGGAAAACATCATGAACATAGTATCACTTTGTATTAAAACATCATCGTATCGCAGGGTCGACCCCATTGGATCAACTTATTTATCATAAGTTAAATTCTGTATGTATGTTGATTCTTTTTACTTTCGAAATCCTCCGGTTAAACCTGCGACTCCAGAGTCAGAAGGGGTTATTACATTTAAAAAAAAAAGAATTTTCACACGAAAAGACATCATTGGATGTGTAAAAATAAAATTAAAACTAAAATAAAAAATTGTTGCTGCCTAGATCTAGAATTAGATGTGAATCTGAATCATTCTTCTTCTTCTCCTCTTCCAATATTCTCTCCCAGACCCAGATCCAGTCTCCGTGATCTGGTTATCTCCCCTGTTGTAGTGGTGCTTCCTCGTATCAATTTCGGTTTTCTCTCTCCCTCCCCACTGCCATGGTAGTTCCTCTCTCTCCACCATTGATTCGTCGCATCGCCGCCTCTCCTCCGTCGTTCTCTCTTAGTAAGGGATCTCCTTTCAGATGCCGTTGTAGGTGTGTGAGAGGACAAAGAGGGCATGTGTTTGATGATATAACTTTTAATTAACTCCATTGAAATATGTATTTTATAACTTGGTAGTTTGATATTTTAATTAGCTTGTATAATATTGACTTGTAAATGTAATTGGTTTATAAGAAGAACTACTCTTATGCAACATAAGAGTAGTTTTTATTTTTGGAAATAATAACAGTAGTTTTATCTCCTATACACCCATAGAAAACCACGACACTCCTTTTTTTTTTCCTTTTCTATTTTCTTTAAATGGCGGGCCCAACATATGTATCTCTACAACATGAGAGAAGATCTGTCATATAACATAAGATTAAATGAACACTTGGTTTAATTATATTAAATATATTTTGAATCTTTAATGATCGGTTATTTGATTTTTAAATTTTTTTCATATAAAACATATATTTAATTTTTGGGTTTGATGTTTGTCATTTTAAATGACATAAGTTATGTCATTTTAGGAGAGAGATAGACACAGAAAATGAAAATCATGGGAGAGAGAAAATGAGTGTTTTTTTAATTTAAAATTTAAATAAAAAATTTATTCTGAGTCTATCTCTCTTAACATAACTTTATATCATTTTAAACAACAAACAATTTTCCCTTGATTTTATTGATTTATAAAACTGAGTCAGCGCGAAATGACGTTGTGACCCTATAACCTTTGACTTCATCCAAATCAATGGCCCCGTCGAATTTTCAAGCACAGGTATCACTTCAAAGTTTTCCAATTCTGCGAATACAAATGTAGTCCTCTCTATCAATTCCAACAGAAAGTACAAAATCTCTCTTTATGCCTAGCACTAGCAGCATTTTTTTTTTCCCAAGAGATCCAAAAATATATTCAAAATAGAAAAAAAAAGAAAAAGAAAACAAATAAAAGAGCAACATGTTCTGTACCCAAAAAAGAAAAGAAAAGAAAAATGCTAGAGCAACATGTTGAAATTTGAGAAGTGGGTATAGTCAAAGCCACAAGGCTCCAGCATCTTTTAGGATAGGAACCAATTCACCCGAGATATGGGTGGCCATGACTCTTTCCAACCCTCCAAACCACTTCCCACCAACGAACACCGCCGGAAACTGCACCGTTCCGCCGCCATCTCCGCCGAAGCTCACAATCTTCCTGGACAGCTCGGAGGTTACGACAGCCTCATCGCCCTCGTCAACCTCGTACACAGGAGGGTTGACTCCTAGCCCCTGTAACAACCTCTGCACCACGTGGCACATGCAGCAGCCACGCCTCCCAATTATCACCACTGCATTCTCCGAAACCATTCTAATCACCTTAGCTGGGTCCACGCCATTGGGCTCACCGCTTCCACCGGCGACGGCGGCGCCACCGGGCACGGTGGTGGTGGCATAAGGAATAGTAGTTTGGTGCATGGTATTGGTGAATGATGAGAGAGAGAGAGAGAGAGGAGAGGAGAGGGTGGCTCTTGAGAGTGGAATTGGGAGCTGTATGTAAAAAATAAAATAAAATGCGAAGACTCTAACGTCAACGGCTGTTACGCAATCTCGTACGTCACGGAACTTGTAGTGACGCGATTCGCGTCACGGGAGAGTAACACATTCAAAGAAGCTGCATTCCACGTATGATGACTCTCGTGGGAGCTTTTATTCGTTTGAATGGAGATAATGACCCGCGTGTGTGCTTTAAATATATATATATTTTTTTGGTAATCAAATTTTACTTATTTTTAATTGGTGTGGTTTTTATATTTTTATTTTTAAAAAATTAGATTTGAACTGATTTCATGTAAAAATTTATTATAAAAAATAAAAATAAGTTTAACATTTTTTATATTAATTTTTTCTTTAAAATTTAAATATTATTTGTTGTTCATGTAATGTAATTATATAATAATAATAATAATAAAATTATTAAATAGTTTGAATTATAAAAAATATATAATTCATATGTCACTAAATCACTTTTTAAATGAATAAAATATTTTCACTTTAACCGCAAGGGTATTTCAGTTGGAAGCTGAGCTCTCAAGGTATTGCTTGGTGTAAATGAGCCTCAAGCAGTTTCTTGGAAAATCTTTGGGGGCCAGAGGATAAGCCAAAATTTTTCGATTGGGGGATTAGTCCCGTCCTTTCTCCGATTGCGAAGGTTTGAGGTACCCACTGGCAATGTATCAAAAAAATAATTTATTTTCACTTTATCAATGTACTATTTTATATATAAGTTATATAGAGTATTTATATTTAAGAGTTTATAGTTAAAAATAAAAAGAATCATTCATATCTTAATCTTTATCTTTATCTTTTTTTTTTTTTTTTTGGTAAGCTGTCTTTATCTTTATCTTTACTATAAACACGTACTAAAGAATAAAGAAATATTTAATATTTCATAATTAAATTAAAAATAATTTTAATAGTTTCATGTAATAAAGTATGTCATTATTTTCCCTAATTAGTTATAAATTGATAAATTTTAATTGCTCTTATGAAAGGAATAAAATATATATATATATATTTTTTTTTACCAATTTAAGGTTATAATTAACTTAAATAGTAAAAAAAGTATGGTGATAAATCGGCATTAACTCTCTATTTTTTAGTATATATACAGACAAGTTCTGTTAGACATAATTTTAAAATTTTAAAGGAAAAATAGTAAAATAATGCACCTGCATAAATTCCTTTTAAGTTTTATCCTTTTATCATACTTTCTATTTATAATATTTTAATTTTAATTTTGTAAGTTATAAAGACAGTGAAAATGTTCTTAATTAATTAGGAAACAATAAACATACTGTGAAATAATTAATATACTAATAAATTTATTCTACTATGGAAAATATATAATTTATAACTAATTAGGAAAATTAATCATATTATACTCTGCAACATAAATAAATTAAAAGTCTTTCTAATTTTAAAATCCATTACTATTTCTTTTGTTTTTAGTATATATACATAGGGTTCATTTTTTCTTCAGTAAGCCCAATACGACGTCGTTTTAGAGTGGAAATCATGATATTTTTGTAATTTTAATTAATTTCAGGGTTATAATAGTCTTCATATTTATAATTTTTTAAGATTTCAATACCAAAACAACATCGTTTTGAGAATAAATGCAGATAACTTGTCTGTTGTAATTGCAGAAACAATTTTTTTCCATATATATAAATAACTTTTGTAATACATAATTTTAAATTTCTTAAGATCGTTTAAGGAAAAACAAGAAAAAATGTACCTCAATAAATATCTTTTGAATACTATCCTTTTTTTGTAATACCTAATTTATAAAATATTTTAAATTTAATTTCATTTATAAATATAGTGAAAAATAGTTTAAATTAATAGAAATATTTTAATATTAAACTTAGGGTTCGCCTTTTCTGCAGCTACTGTAGATAACTGTAAGCCCAATACGACGTCGTTTTGAGGCGAGAATCATGGTTTTTTGTAATTTTAATTTATTTCAGGGTTATAATAGTTTTTATATTTATAAATTTTTAAAATTTCAATACCAAAATGACGTCGTTTTGGAAATAAATGCAGATAACTTAACTGCAGAAATATTTTTGCCTTAAACTTATCTATTAAACAACTAACATAGTAATAAATTTATAGTATTAATGTATCAAAAAAATTATAGCTTTAAAATTTAATTATACTAATAAAAATAAGGATTCATTTTTTCTACCGTCAATATAAATAACTTATTTGCATTGAGCCCAAAATGACGTCGTTTTGATGCAGAAATCAAGGTATTTTTGTAATCATAACTTGTTTCAAGGTTATAATAGTCTTGTTCATTATAATTTTTTAATTCTTCAATCCAAAACTACGTCATTATGGGAGTGAATATAAATAATTTCTCTACATTCACTATAGAAACATTAAAGACTAAAAATAAATGAAGATGTTTATATAACATGTCCTATTAACATATAAGACATGTGTTATAGTTTTGCTTATGTACAACCTATGTGGCACCAATACTGACACGGGACACTAGACACTACGACACGACACGACCGACACGTTAATTCTAAAAAATGTTAGATTTTGACACGTTAGGACACATTTTGATAATAAATATTATTTTTAATTTATGTAATGTATATTATATATAATACTCAATAATTTAACAAAAAATAAAGTTAAACTTATAATACCTATTAATTTGCAAAGAAATATAAGATATCCCAAATATTTATATTAAACTCAATAAAATGGTAATCATAATCCAATGAATCTAATAATTGGAACTAAAAACGCAACACAACACAACCTCATAACCTTTTTTGAGTCTCTACAACGCGTGTTGGAGTGTCGGGGAGTGCCAGAGAGTGTCGAGAAGTGTCAGACATGACACGTCAAGGTTTTTGAAGTGTCGGTGCTTCATGGTGTACAACCCCACTCGAATACCCATAATATTCTAATAAAGTGTAGATTTTAAAGTTATATAAATTGGTTTGGTTGAAGGTTTTCAAATTTATCACTTCATTTTATTAGTATATTATTTAGATAATATATTAATTCCTGTTACATATTTAAATTGATTTGGCATTTTAGGTTTTTTTTTATAATTATTATATGAGTAAATATTAATTAAATATGTTGTACGTTTCACTTGTTATATAGATCTTATTGTTTAGTGTTGCATTACAATTAACCCCATCTTAATTATATTTTTGTAGGTATATATAATTATAGAGTTAGCTTCTAATTCTACCCTTTAGATTTGATATTGGGAGTTTGTTTACTTATCAATGGTGAACTTGACACATTGTTTGGTGTGTGTAAGGTTCATATTTAATTTATTTTCTAGAAGACTAATAGGTTTATTTTTTCTTACAGTCGCACCATTATTTCTACAAGCAAGTTAATTGTAAATTATTATTAAATATACAATATTTAATAATAAACTGATTACCTGCGCAAACAATAAAGTCCGCAATTTTTGTTCCTCCTTCCTCACTTCACTTTCTGTCTTATTTCTCTGTCTATACAGGACTAAATAGTGTTTTTCCTATAACATAATAGTTATATAATCATTTTTTAAATTAATCAATGATTAAAGGGAGTTTTCTTATATTTTAGCCTATCATAAACGTAGAAAAATAGAAGATCAGAATCAGGGGGATAAAAAGAAAGAAAGAAATGGTGGAGAAACAAAGAGTGAGGGAAACTATTTGATTCTTGCCATTTCAAATGGAAGGTTTTCTTTGTGAAAAAGCAAAAAGAAAAGAAAAAAAGGCTAGCTAGGAGTTCACTTTGACTTTTAAAAATTTATGAGAAAATTTTATATAAATTTAATGTATCTACTTTGTCGTGTTAAGTTATTAAAATAGAGGAGGGATATTCTTACTATAAAAAATTTTCACTACCAACTTACTACACATCTAATCACCATTAGATTAACATTTTCTCTCTCTTCAAAAACTTTTTAACATCCTCTCTCTTTGACACAATGGTGATGTGATGAGTAGTAAAAAAAATTTTTTGGTATAAGTAGTAAGAATTTTTAGTAATTAGAATATCCTCACTTTTTAAAATATGGGAAAACTTTTACTAAAAAATATATAGGAAAACATAAAAAATCTCCATGTAAGTTTTCTCATAATCACTTATGCCCTCCCGAAATTTTTAATCATTTACACCACTACTTAAAGTTTCTTTATCCCTTACCCGTCTAACCTGAATTTTCTTCCAAAACTAAAGTTATCAGAGTTATTTTTTTTTTAAATACCAAAACTACCCTTAAAAAAAGCTAACATTGTTGGTATTCATATAAAAGATTTCCAACCTACACAATATCCAAATCCTTCTTAGGTGTAACCATTTAATAATTCTAGTTGGAATTCAATCGTAAAACAGCCAAACAATATCCAAACCCTTCTAACTAGGGTTGGCAAAACGGGCCAACCCGATCCGGCCCAACCCGCATTCAACAAAAAAAAATAAGTCGGGTTAGGGTTGGCTCGAAAAAAAAAATGAGCCAGAAAATCAAACCCAACCTGACCTGAGTCGGGTTTGGGTTGACTCGGGGGTTGGCTTGAAAAATTAGCTCGCGGGTTGGCTCGAAAATCGCTCGCGGGTTGACTTGTTTTTAGCCTATTTAAATGACTCTATAATATTAATGCACCAGCTATGTGGCTTCCATCAGCCTAAACAAAGGGTTACAAAATGAGAAATAAAAGCAAAATATTTTAGTTTCGAAGTTTCTTGAATCAACATCAAGAAACAATCAGAACCATTTGCTACCAAGCGTAAGATATTTGAACCAAACAAAGTTAGCACATCATAACAATATAAAAATGGCAGGGATGTGAGAAGATCAGGGACTTAGGTTTAGAGAAGAAAGAAAAATGATGACAATATGTGTGAGTTTTGTGCATTTTTGTACATCATATTTTGTATTTTTTTATATAACAAAAAACCCAACTTGCGAGCTGGCTCGTTTAACCTGCAGGTTGGCTCATTTTTTTCATGAGCTGGCTCGAGTCAGGTTGGCAGCTCATTTTTTCCAACCCAATTCGGATCATTTTTAACGGGTTACTAGCCAACCCGACGGCTTGGCTCATTTTTGCCAATCGTACTTCTAACATTGTGGGTGTTTGTGTAAAAGATTTACATCCTACACAATATTCAAACTCTTCTTATGTGTAACCATTTAATAATTCTAGTTGGAACCAATATCCAGCTACCTAAAATTCAATCTTGAAACAGCCAAACAATATCCAAATCTTTCTTAGGTGTAACCATTCAATCTCCACCTTCCTATTTTCTACTCAAACCACAGATTCAACAATATGAAATATCCTCTTCTCATCACATGCCGGAGGAGCAACAAAAAGAACCATATAAAGGAGCCACACAAAAAAACAAAAGAAAAAATAAATAAATATGAACTTCGCAGGAGTAAAACAAACTCGATATAAAAAATTTCAAATTGAATCGCCATCTTCATCAAAGGGCACCAAGAAAAAATCACAAATAAAATATACCAAAAAATAATAATTTAACAAGAGTAAACTTGAAAAATTCTAACTTGAAAATAACCATAGATTCAACATACAAATATCCAAAATCCAAAATTAATAAGCGTTGACCATGAAATAGAACACCAAAAGGATCCAATTCACCATAAAGGGTGAGTTATGTTGTGCGAGAGTTGATGCTTAGTGGGAAAGAATGGAAAAGAGTCATAAAAAACATAAACACAAAGGACAAAAATCACATAACCACAAGCTTCAGACAAAGAGAGATACATAGCCAGATCTACGAAATCCAACACAACAACGCTTATAAATTTTTCTCTTCCTCCTATTTTGGAGCAATGTAGTGTTGTGTTTTTTGCTCTCTTTTCCTCTACAATGATAAAGAAAAAGGCTATGACGCATCAGACGAAGACAAACAATGCAAGTCATAGTCACAAGACATCAAGGGTTCATCTACGTTATTTTTTTCTATTTTATTTTAAGGGTAGGTAAGTTATTTTTCAAAAAAACTAACTCTGTTAACTTTACTTTTGGATGGAAAGTTAAATTAGGGGGGTAAGTGATAAAGAAACTTTTAGTAATGGTATAAATGATTCAAAATTTTGAGGAGGGGTGGGTAATTATAGAGAAAACTTACAAGGACATTTTTAAAGTTTTCCCAAAAAAATATTGACACATTACTAATTTTTACTAAATATATGTTATGCTTATTAGTGTGTTAATGTGTCAAAACTTATTAGGGTAGTGCAAACATTATCAATGGAAAGAAGTTGTATATTAACACTCTAATATTTTGACAATATTAGTATTGATTACTTTTAGTTTGATAAATAAGAAAATTTTAAATGAAAATAAATCATAATATGACAAGATATTAAAAAATATTTGTATAAGATTCTTGTACACTAAAAGTTAATATTGATTAAACCCATTAAGTGTACTTAAATCTGTACAAGAATATGTCGACCCCAAGACAAGAGTGTAATTTTTCCAAGGAAGTTGAGCAGATGAGGTGAGAACATGTGTTCGATATTCCTCAGTACCATCTTTAAAAAAATTTAAAGTTTTAATCGTGGACTGTCCGAACAAGATTGCTTCCCACACAGAATACTTATGGTTTATCCAAAGAAAGAAATTACAATATTTCCACACGTTTGCCTGGAGAATACCACGAAGTAAGTCACAAGAATATCACACTCACAACCCAACGAAAAGTTGAGGTAACAAGTAACAAGGTCTAATCTAATTAGTCTAAATTTGCTGCTATTTATATAATTGTGCTATCCAATAGCTTGTGTATGAATATTAATTACACACTTTCTCTTTGTGAGCTGTAGAGACTTGAGACCTACCTACCCGCAGCTCAATGACCCTTTCTGTGCTCTTTGCATGCGAGAGATACTAATCAATCCGTTTCACGACTTTGTTACACCGAAATTACATGCCTTTTTCTTTTTCTTTTTCTTTGTACGGTTTTGACAAGGATTCACACAACTGGCTCAGTTCTTTTTGAGGGTTTTTTTTTTTTTTTTTTTTTTTTGTGAGTTTTGAAACGTCATCTTCATGAAAAACCTTTTGACTATTCGACTCAAAAAAATTATGCATATCACGTAATAGGTAATCATATTCCTGTTACCGATATGCCCTTCCTAAATAACTAATTGAATCTTTTGTTAAGCAAGGCCAGTCAATGTCTATTTTTCTAACATTTTTGCCAATCATGCATATAAATGTAAATAAATGAAAAACGTTTTCGTTTTCATCATTTGTCATGTGTTGTCTACTCCATTCAACCACTTTCGCCGCATGTGAAATGGAGACAAAATTTGGCGCTCCCGAGCATAAATGATTGGGTGGGATAGAGGAGAGAGAGTGAAAAAATGATTGAGAAGAGACAAGAGAAAATAAAAAATAAAAAAATACATGTGTCACTTGTTTAATGGAAGGACCATTAAAATTAAAATGCTCCATGACCATCATGGTCCTGGAGCATTTTAATTTTTTCCTCTGAAATGAAAAGCATGCATTTACCGATCATGCTTATCCCCGATCACTTGGTTCCGAGTATCTACAAAGGTGCCAAACAATATCAAATCGTGTTAACTCATTGGTAGTTGAGTAAATGGAAAGGAAAATGGTCTTAGTTAGATTCTCGTATGTTACCTTTGGAAGAGTTTAAATATCTTCATCAGTTACTCACCTCGCACTACGAATTAGTCCCATAATCGGCTCAAGAAGTCGAAAGTTTGTGGGATACCAAAAGAAACCAACTCACCTCAAAGAGGTAATTACGGTTGAGTTAGCTAAAAAAAAAAGAAGATAAAATGTGTATCATTTTATTAAAAAAAAAAGTTGTGTCATTTTAAAGAATATAACAATTTTTTTGATAGATAAAAGAAGGAGAGAGAGTTGACAAAAAAATTAAAGGTGTGGGTCCCACTTCTTTGTGAGAGTGAAAGGATATAAGTTGTGTAAGGATAAACACCTTTTTAAAAAAAAAAGGTGCCACACAATCCAAATTGATTAGAATTATTTTATTAAAAAAAAAAAGACGAAACAGTTAGAAGAATATAACAATTTTTTTGATCACACGACAAAGTCGAAGTGAAAAAATTTCAAAATAAAAAATGGTTCGTTTTCTCTGCATTTAATGTAGAAAAGTTAGTTGCATTGAGCCCAAACAATGTCATTTTAGAGCGAAAATCAAGGTGTTTTTGTAATTTTAATTTATTTCAGGGTTATAATAGTCTTTATAATTGTAATTTTTTAATATTTTAACACCAAAACGACGTTATTTTGGAAATAAATGCAAATAACTTATCTGCACTACCTACAGAAATATTTTTCTGAATAAAAAATCCTATGAATTAGTTATATAGATGAAGCTGAGAGTGGTAATTACACTACACGACTACATAAAACTGCTCAAGCGTTACTACGTACATATGCATATATAGTATATAGAAAAAATATTTGAATATTTATCCTTTTAAATGACACAACTTATATCATTTCACTCTCACAAAGAGGTGAGACCCACGTTTTTATATTTTTTTGTCCACTCTCTCTCCTTCTTTATCTATCTCTTTCTCTTACTTGAAATGACATAACTTTACATCCTTTAAATGATACACACTTTTTCTATAGTATATATATGCAATTTGCATAATTGCGTAGAGTTATGGTTTTATTGGTTGCCAGAGTGAGCAAAGCATAAGAATTGAGCTAGTATCACATAACCACAACAGTTTCTTGATGATATATATATGGAAAAATCATTTCTGCAGCTATTTTACGTACAGCAACGACAGGTGTATGGCTATGATTCCTCACATTTAATGCTTTAATCATTTGTATGGTTATGATTTCATGCATTTAATGCTTTCAAGTGTATACATATGGCAAATATTTGATTGTTGCACGTAGAGCAGTTGCAGAAATGTAACTGTAGCTGTTGTACGTGCAACAATCAAATACTTGCCATATGTATACACCTAAAAGCATTAAATGCATGAAATCATAACCATACAAAGGATGAAAGCATTAAATGTGGGGAATCATAGCCATACACTTGTCGTTTCTATACGTAAAGCGGCTGCAGAAATGATTTTTTCATATATAAAATACAAAAATGTTGCTTGAAAGAAATGTTAGAAATTTTTCGTTTTTGTGGGCAATATTAATTAATTAGTTTTCTATTTTAAAATTAATCGGGTTAATGAATATTCCAATTGTATTATTTTGATAAGCCCGTTGTGATCATGTTGAGTTGGACTTTTGACATCTGTTGGTATTGGGCCTAGTTGGGCAGCAGTATAGATTTTAGTATGACCCTGGTTTTCCGTGATGAGTGGATCTAGTGGGCACAAACTCTTATTAAGGTATTTGGCTAGGTCCCCTTGCTAGCCTATTTATATTGAGATTAAGTCTCATGAGCCTTAATACTCCCATCGCATTGAGTCTGCCACTTTCGGAATAGGTCATACAGAGAAAGATTCTGGCATATTGTCTCTTCTTTCCTACTGTTCCTTCTTTCTTGCGGCTTTCTGATGGTCCAACAAGGTACATAAAATCCCAATTTAAATTTCATATTTTTTGGTATTATATAATCATATACATGATCGAGGGTTTAAATAATTCTTATAAGAAATTCTACACAGTGAAACCTTGATTAGTTCAAAACTTCAAATAATGTGTTTTTGAATAATAAGAAGGGTTTTATAAGGGTTATGTTGTAAGAAAAATGATTGTTTAATGTTATAGAGATTCGTTTTGCGTGCCTTAGATTTTTTTTTTTTGTTTCAAAAAATGAGGGACCCACAAAATGTTGTGTGTGTAGAAAATTTGTTTGTGTCACGTTAAATTATGAATGCAAACCCTGATAAGAATAGGTGTCTTGTTAGTTGTGAAGTGTAACAGAATCAATAAAAGAATAAGTTGAAACAAAATGAAGCTCATAAGATAGAGAACCTATTGAATTTTGCTCTTTCACTAAAGCTGAGTTGGGTCTAGTGGGTAAGAAGAGTCCAATTAGCTTAGGACTGGGGTTTCTTTGAAACTATATATATTCTACACTTAACCTATCCTCCTCTTATTATCCACTTTGTGATTGCTTAGGACTAAGGTTTCTTAAAACCCATATATATTCTACACTTATAATCATTGACCTCTCCTCTTAGTATCCACTTTGTGATTGTAGAGACTGAGATAAAGAATTCTGCTTGAGAGTGAAAGAGTGCCCACGTACCAACCATATTCCACTTGAGTAGTATGTAATGTCTGCGAGGAGCCATCCTCTACAAGTATAACTAAGCTTTCACCCAATGCCAATTGCCAACCCCCTAATCACATAGAAATAGGAAGCATCAATTACGCGTTACGGGAGCCCCAGCTCGCCAGAATGGCAGTACAGTACCGATTTGAAGCTCCGTAAGCCTTTTTAAAAATTATTTCTTTAGCAATACCGAGTGATACACATACATAACTAACCAACAAATTTATTTCTAAACTTGCAACAGCCTGCGAATTGAAGGTAAGAGCGATGTGAAGGTTTCATCATCCACCGGCCTACTTTTCTCCCTCGAGGTTGCAACCACATCATTACCTTTTGAAGGTAGACTAAGCAAGACAAGGTAATCGTAACACAGTTGTTCAATTTTTAGTTTTTTTTTTTTTTGGTATATCCACTTTAATTATCTCACATAAGTTAGTCCCTGATTATTCTCAAAAAAATTAATTTTTTGAGATAGGATCCTTAAACACCATCAAAATTCTAATTTGACACCTCATCTTAGAGCATGTGACACCATTGATATTTTTTGATATCTAACGGCTCTATGAAATGTCAAATTTAAATTTTGACACTGATATACTTTCTTCTGAGCAGACTATAAAACTAATCACAGTACAATTACAGTTAAATCCTCACCTCTCTACAAAGATGTATTTAATGAAAATCAAAACCAAAATTCAACCTGTGTTACTGCCAATTCAGGGACACCATTGAGGATCAGAAAGGAACGACTATAAAACTAATCACGAATCTTTCAGTATACCCTAGTATACGTTAAATTTATAATGCATAACAGAAAGATTAAATTACAACTTTAATCTATAACGGAAAGATTAATATGCGAACAGATTTGAATGAAAATCAAAACAAAAATCAAAACCAAAATTCAACCTGTGTTACTGCCAATTCAGGGACACCATTGAGTCAATTGTTCAAATCAAGGATAACCTGAATGGTAAAAAGTTCTTCGGTCATGCAGTCCGTATGATTTAAAATTTGTTTTTTCGGACCGTCAAATGCTCTTAACCCCACGGCTGCATATTGGAGAAAAGGAAGGAAAGAGTAAAACACAAGCATAAGGGAATAAGTACGGGTATAGTTGGGACAACATTAAAAACATAAAGAAAGATAAAGCACTGTAGCTCTTAACGTAGCTATACCCGATTTAAGATAAATGAAAGGTTCGCTTACTTTCTTCAGAGGTAGATAAACACGCATCGGATTTAGGTGCCTCATATAGGTCGATAAAGAGTGCATAATAGATTAATACAAGAACTTGAATGTAATCACTGCCAAATTAAGATTAATGTGTAAATTTGGCTAATAGATACAATTCTTTTGGTCCTCAAAATCCTACGTTATTATAGCAAAGTACATAAGTACAACAACCATGGACATTCTCTTCTGCCACTTCATGCCATACATCATGATTTTCAAGTCAATACTGCAGTACACCCTGCAGGCAATGTGAAGAATTATTTAATTAGATCAGAGTCGAGTATGAATAGAAAAGTGCTTAAGAAAGAAAGAACAAGTAGTCAAGTGCTTCAAATCAGGTGCTGCAGCAGCACCAATACTTCTTCACACAACATCGTCAAACCAGTCATTACAAGCATTTGTTAAACCCCTTTTAGCAATTATATTCATCTTGTGTAGGACTTCAAACGGTCATTTCATAACATTCTCATGTTACATCATTCAGGTGTATCTCCTACTAGAGTTACATCATTCACTCTTTTTGTTAACTATCCATTGTCATCTTGCGCTAATCAATGACCATTTCATAACATTCTCATGTTTCTAACTGTAGTTAAAGATCATATCCATCACCATAAAAGAAGTAAAATCTGTTGTCTATCAACAATTCCAGCTAGGGAACCTGCAGATTCTATTTAAGAGAAGTGCACTAGAATACTCTATCAAATACCATGTCTCTAACAGGACAAAGATTGCTTACTTTGGTAAAGTAACTTCCAACTGCCTTGCTCCTGAGCGAATGCCCGGTATGGAAATCATCTTCAACATGTCTTGTAAAGGAAGAAGGTTCAGAATTTAATTGACTAGTTGATGGAGATGGGTCAGCCTCTTTATTTGCAATAAGAGAACCCTCAGTTAATGAAAAACCAAAGACTCTGCAGCTATTTTTACATGAGGAAACCAACTCTTGACTGCCTCCGAGAGCTGAAATTGAATCATGAGCTTGCCCACGGAAACTAGGCTCATAAGAAGGGGTTGATGCAAATGTTCCACCTTTCAATTCAGAAGCATATGAACCTCTATGATGGACTTTACCCTCCATCACCTGATTCATTTTGTTATTATAATCTGAGTTTGAAAGATTGACTGCTTGCTGGAACATTAACACAGATGATGGAGATGACACTTGCCCATATGGAATAGTTGGATGCAAATGTGAAGAATTGTTATTCATCTGGGCAGACCATCCATTTCTGGATCTTGATGCCTGGTAACCATCAAAAAGTCCAAAGCAACCATTTCCACAAGCCTCATCAGCAGGAAAGGCTCTTCCATATGGTTGGCTTGGAAGTATTTCTTGACCTTGCAAGACCTTCTGGAATCGGAAAGATTCACTGAAGCCTATGCCATTGCAGGAAACATCTGAACTCGCATGTGGGATTCTGATATTATTTCCTGTTGCAGCAATTCCAGGACAGTTTGAACCTGGATAGCACCTCCTTAATTCAGATAACTGGTGACTCTGAGCACTAATACCATCAAATGTAGTATTAGCACCAAAAATTTCTTGACCTTGCAAGACCTTCTGGAACCTTGGTGATTCCCCGAAGTCTGATGTCCCAATCCCATCTGTCAGAAGAACATAACTCGTTAATGAAGTTGCATGAGGTAGTACAACTCAAGTAAATGAAAAAGTTTTAAGACATACTGGGAACTGATAATTCTGGCTTTGCTGAAGGCAATCCAATCTTGGTCCTCTTCAAACCAGTTGCCATCAAGTTATTGGCAGTGGAAGCAGAACCAAATCGCTCAATCTCCCATGGGGAAACCCTATTATGCCTTGTGGCTTCTAAGTCATCCCACCTTACCTACAAAGATGGGAAATAACTTGTAGCCAACTTCAAATAAATTACTCTAAAAACATCATCACATAACAAGTCGTAATTAAGATGTTAATAGGAAGAGGAGATATCAATAAAGAACAATCGTAGAGCCCATTAAGAACAAATGCAATCAATAGTTTGAATGAGCTGACAACCCAAACCAAGTTATACACAACTTAGGCAGAAAATTCCAAATAAAATGTGCAAAAACTATCAGAGGAATGATACCATTGACTGGTAATTTAAATATAGTTAAGCATGCCAAAAAACAAAGTCACTAGCAGCATGGAAACCTTTTCTGTATGGTGTACTAAGCTTTAAACGTGACATGAAAAGCCACCTTTTCTATATTCATTACCAATCAAGAAACAATTTCACCCAAAAACCTCAGCTATTATGAGAATGCCCAGGAATATTATTATTATTATTTTCTGTGTATCTCTTACCACTCCTTCAGGTCTCTTGATAGTATTCAAATCTGCTGAGGTAACTACAATGTTATTCTTTTTCTAACTTTATAATATGGAATTCATAATTGCTTCAACTTAATATGCATATCAGTCACTTCCTTGAATTTCTACATACCATAAAGTATGGATCATCTCAGCCAAAAATAACATAAAGTCAGATATTATGTTGGCTGAAGATCCAATTTTCCCGACTTACTATATGCAATATTTAGTTAGTCCACTGAAAGGTCGATCCATGTAATTTTCTACAACATGTAATTTTCATATTTAGTAAAGTCAATTCAATCATGGAATTATTTCAGGCTATAGGACACACACACCCGCCTCCCAAGATGTAAAGGTTTATTCTATAACTAAAGTATGGAAGCATTATATAATATATAACAGGACAATGACAAAGAAATTTACCACAAAACCATCTAACAAAATTATAAAAGGAAAGAGTAGCTGGATTGAACACCATATTCCATGTAACTATTAAAATGTGGAGCACAACATCATAAATAAAACAGCAACTCAGACATAAAACCATAAGTGTTTCCTTAAAGGGAAATATGTTTCTCATGTTGCATGAGACAAATTGTCTATGTAACATGAGAAACATATTCCCCTGAGCCAAAATAATTATCCAGCCTCACATGTCAGAACATCCATCTACTAACACACAATCTTAGGCATGTAAATGATAACTATATTAAACAAATTTAGAAAGACCCCAGCAATATACCAGTAGGCATCTCCATTTTGATCCAGGCCATCTAACAGGATCCACATCAGTGATTCCAACAATTAACCCTGTGTATCTGCTCAAAAGAAGTTTTGACTCAGATTCTCTATTAATAGGGGGTATCTAAATGCAGCAAGCATATTCATAAACAAACCTTCGCTCTGCAGCATCTTCTGTTTCAAATCGCATCCTGAACCTCATTCCAACTGAATAAGAATAATCAAGGCTCTTTAAGAATTTGTGGATAGGTAGGATGAATTCAGATGAGCTGACCCTACAAAGAAACAGTGAAATATAGAAGAAACTATCAGATACCATGCTTGGCAATAAAGAAAGCAAAAAATAAAAAATAAGTTATCACAAGAAATTCATGAAAACTTAGATCAATACGGTATATATAAGTAAAAGCATGAATGGAGGTAAACCATTTAAACATTCAAAACAAAATCTCTTGTTCAGCACATTAAACTAGAAGGTCAGGCTAAAATAATGGGACATACTGATTGAGTGATAGTCTTTTTGATATATAATTAAACATCCTTCTGAACCAGATCTTATACAAACATAACACTCTGCAAATTGTAGATAGAAGCTGAAAATCACCCTCACTAACTACCAAGGAAAGTAGAAGAGAATATCCAGCAAAATACCTCGGATTATAGTGAATGCTAAAGGCACATCTAGTAGACAAAGCATTAACCACATCCATAAGACTGCTAAGATTCAATTGCTGGCCAGAAAGAGATGAAAAAGTACTGCCATTTTTCAATTGAGCTGCCCTACGAATTCCCAATCTCAGTTCTCCATCATCACCCCTGTCGTGAAGTACAGAATGTTAGTCATGTCCGTGTTACAAGTACTACTTAATAGTTGATAGCATCTCGGTCATCAAACCTAAGAAACAGAACAGCATCTCCAGATACAAGCTTCTTCTTGTTCACAAATGCACTCCAACCGGTTGTAAGCAAATGTCTCCGTGGCTGCCCTGTTCATGAGAAACAGGAAATACAAACAAAAACAGTCAAGTAGTTTCTACCTGGTATATTCTAGTCCTTATAAATATGAGACATAAGTGACATACCCCTATAAATATGTCGAAACCTCCATTCTTGGCCATGCAGATCCTTTGCCACAAGCTCTTGTGAAGGTCTCTGTTGACTGTAATCCTAAAGTAAGAGTAGACTTAAATTCAAAATGGTTTGGAAGATATATCTGAACTAGTTCTAGGAATTTTGATACCTATTGATATGATGAAGAAGACTTTCAAATTGGACAGGTGTGTTATTTCAAAGCATTTATAAGAGCTAACTTAACCCCAGCATATAAGAAATAGAAATGAAAAACATGCAAGAGCAATCAAGGGAGTGCTAAAATAGGCTCACTTTGACGAGAAAAGGAATGCATCATCATTCATAAACCATAATTACCAGGGGAGGAAAGCAATCTTCAGCAGCTCGACGAGGCACAGAGAATCCACCATGAGTGCTAGTATCAGATGCAGTAAGAGTCTTGCAGAACATGTGGGGTGTTGTTGACTTCATCACAGCTTCAGTATCATCCTCTTCACCATCAGCATCAATTTTCCCTTCCCGCAACTTTTGCTGCACTTGCTATAAAAATGGCCAAATTCAAGCAAAATCAAAATCAGTCAATATACGCACTTCATTTAATATTAATGTAGCTCTCTCTTACTTCATTTACTTCTATATGACAAGAAAAAGTGTTGTAGTTCCCTTTTTCTCTGGTAAGGATGTGTTGAAAGTACTAGTAACATGGAGAGAGACACAGAACGAAGCCTATAGCTATATTGTGCATTTTTACTCATTTGGTTCCAGAGGCGTAATACTCAGCTTAGCTCAATTAAGCAATTTCATTATAATCATCTCAACTGGTCAATTTTACTTAGTCCCTAAGACTTAGGAACTAAAGAGCTCAAGATTCACTGCTCTCTCCAAAATGGAACTGAACCAAAGTGGAAATCATAAATAAGCCTCACCTCACTTTCAGGAACCAACAACACCTGGCAATACACTTCATCGCTCCCCTCCTCCGCCTGTACAGATATAGTTCAAACTATAGTCACCATCACAAAGGGTGACCCAAAAGAATAAGAAGGAATGAAATGAAGCACATTCATGGTATACCATACAAATACAAGAGAATGGGTCATTCACAAATTGTTAATAGGATATGTTGTGCTGTACTTGACACTAACACAAATCATTTTCCCATCAATTTCCTCAGCAAGCAAACAGAACCCAGATGTAAAAACCCACAAAGAAACCAACTTTCAGAAAGGAAAAAAATAAATTGAAAAAAAAAAAATTCTGAACCTAACAGTTACAGACAGCATTCGATTGGTACGCTGAAAAGAAAACTCACATGAAGCTTGACATCTACAACACGACAGAACACATGGGGTGGGATGTTATTAGAAGCAGAGAGAGGAAAATCCTGAAGGTGTTCCAAGTGTCCCTGAGGGAAGTAAACAACAACGCTTCCTTTCTTTGGCAGCGAGATCATTGGACCAGCACACGCGTGCCACAACTCCAAGCACACAGAGGAAGCTGAAGCAGCAGCACATGTTGTGCTTAAGATTGTGGCAGAGGAGGAACCAGACGACGGCGTTTCATCGTCCTCCGTGGTGTTGAGATCAATCAAACCCGCCATGGCAAGAAGAAAGCACAATGATAGGGAATGGGAATCTTCCAACAAGAAAAGTTAAGTGCCTTGCAGAGTAGAGAGTGAAAGAGTGAGGGAGATATTTGAAGGAGTGATTTCATGCCTGCATTTTCAGAGAGCGTGACCAACTTTGGCATTGCCAAAAGAACCTGACCCAATACTCCAAAAAGAAAGAGACCCTCTTTCTCTCCCACACCTCCACTGAGCTATCACTCTCTCTGCTAATTTTCCTTTTCTTTCTTTTTTGGGTTCTTTCCTTTTACTTTCCCTTTGGCTGTGGAGAGGAGAGAGTGAATGGGTTTTTGGGTAGGCATCAAATCAAGCTTTCATTGGGATTTAAGTTGGACTCTCATAAAAGAAGGGACTGTGAAAACAATATTAATATACACCACCCAAAAATTAGTTCAAAGGGTGAGAGTGCAGAAGTTCTTATAAACTCCACATTAATTATCCATATAATCAATGTGGGACTATATATCTCAACACGTCTGGGCTTGAAGGGTAGACAACATACAAGCCCATTTACGTGTGGAAATTCCACTCAAAGAAAGTGGGAGGCGGTGAGATTTCAAACACTCTGATACAATGTCAAAGAACCTTGTGATACACCACCCAAAAGTTAGCTCGAAAGGTGGGAGTGCCCAAGGCCTTATAAACTTCACATTAGTTACACACATAACCAATGTGAGACTATAGGAACAATGATCAAGATGCCACGGTTGACAAAAAAAATTATTAGACTGCCACGCAAATAGTTATTTTGCCAAAATATCACGTGGCATATTTCGCTACAGTGTAGTGAATTATGTGTGCAAATAATTCGCTACATAATTTAACGAAATATGCCACGTCAAAATGCTCAGAACCAAAAAATGTCATGTGTCAAAATTGGAGAAATTCGCTATATAGGATAGCGAATTTCTCCAATTTTGACACATGATACTTTTGGTTCTGACGTGACATATTTCGTTACACTAGTGAATTATTTACACACATGGCGAAATATTTCATGTGACATTTTGATAAAATTTACTGTTGACGTGATAGTTTGGTAAAAATATTTTTTTGCCAACGGTGGCACTTTGGTCACGGTTCCTTCATAAAAATGGTTTTTTTTTTTTCTCTTTTAAAAAAAATTCCTTTTTTTTCTTTACTTTACTTTTTCTTTCTCTCTCTTTTTATTATTATTTTTTTACTCTTTTACTCGTCTGCAGGGTGAAGGTGTAGCAGTGATGCAGCTGCTGCAATGCTGAGACTGTTGGGTGTGATGTGTGGCAGAGACAGAGAAAGTGAGGAGAGAGAAGAAAGCTACAAAAACAAAGACTGTACTGTAGTTAGTAAGAGAAGTGACTCACTTTTGTTTGTGAAGGTTATTTTGTTGTTTAAGACTGTACGGTCACCCTGTATTTCCGGGCGGATGTCTATTCTGTCCCCTTCTATTTCGCCAAATCTCACACCTATCCTTCTGCTTATAAATTATAATAATAAATAATAACAATGATGCATTTAAAAAAATAAAAATTCAATTTTGAAATTAAGGGTCATCCTCATTCCCACTTAAATATTATATTTTTTTGTTTCTAATGTGGTCCTGTGATGATTTTGTTTGTTGAACATTCCGTTAGTTAATTGTATTCTACCACTTTAATGCACTGTTTATGGTACTTGTATTGCACCATTTTCTGCAACGTGGCCAACTTTCAGGTATTATTGTTGTAGAAAATTTTGCTTCCTGAGGGTTCTTAATCAAAATCTTGTTTTTAATTTAACCAGAATCATTGAGTGCAGACCTCATTACCACTCATATTTGGCAGGCATTGGGAGTTAATGTTGACAATTAACTAAAAAAAGATAGACAAGGGCAAGACAAATGAATTTGGATGTAGAAAGTTGCATGCTGTTTTTAAAGCATTGTCTTTTTTTTACTTTAACACAGCCAATTACTTTGCCTACTCAAGTTTTGACTTTGCCTTTAGGATCCTATCATAATTATTAGGTGTTTTCTTTGAACAAAAGTAATTGAGTAACCCAGGTCACTGCCTAACCAATTAGGGAAGTGCCAAATTAATGAACATATTTTTTACTTTCTAGCCTAGACCATAAATTCTTTAGGCCAACCTTGCAAATGTGGAGATCTTCGTTGCTTTAAATACGACACGTTAGTTAATCATTGATGCCCATGCCTACCACTTAGCTTATGCCTCCCTACAAGAATAGCTTTTTCATTTTCTATTGAGCTCAGTTAAATGATCTTATGTTTATCAAAATGTTTAATTAGTAAGGAATGTCTCCATTATTTACAGAAAACCAAGGGAAAACTAATGATGGTTAAGTAGGAAATCCAACGGTTTTTTTAACACAATAATCTATTTTAGTGTGATAATTCCAAAATTAATAGTGTTCCTATAATATTTCTCCAAGTAGTTCAATTTTGTTTGATATCAAAAAGTCGGTTTTTGTTGTATTTTTAAAAAAAGTCGGTTTTTGCTTACTGAAAAATCAGCTTTTACCAAAGTGACTTATTAATGTCCTTTTTCTAAATTAAAAAAAATTGAGAAAGATAATTTTTCCTTAAAAATGTTCAGTTATACCATCTCACTTAATCTAATTTAGAAGAAGGGGAAAATAATCAGGAGATAAAATTATCTCCTACAATTCTATAATGATATTATTTTGGATCTTTTTAAAAAAATAAATAGGATATTCTAATTTAACAAAGCTTGATATATGTGAATAGTTTTTTTTTCTCTTCTTGTTTTTATTTTTTAATGCATTTAAAAAAAAAATTTGAGAGCAACAACTAAATATGTAAATATAAATGAAATTTGCTGAGTGTGTTACTATCCTTACCCCAATATTGGTATGAAATATGCTCACAAACAATTCAAGAAAGTGATATTAATCATATTATATATGTTCCTTGGTGTATCTAACATTGGTAAGAAGTATATTCAAGTGATATTAATCATATTCTATCTTTTCCTTAGTATCAATAAGGTAACACTAAATTAACTGAGTTTTGTTCCCTTCAAATAGGACTTCTAGTTGCCCTCTCATGTCTGGAAGCTCTAAATCTATGTTGATCACTCAAAAACTAGCTCTTTTGACCATAATAATATGAGAAATAATTTTTTTTACCTCATTATTCAAAATTAAAATATTATTCCAAAATAATATGGTAAAATGCATACGGAGATATGCTTGATCACGTCACGCATGAAAATAGTGTACAATTTATGCAAAAGCGAATGCGCATTTGCCACACACCATGTATTGCGAGACGTACAATATGGATGTACACAATCTCACTGTATTATTTTCACAAAATATTTAAATTTTAAATCAATGAAATAAAATATTTTCCTTTTTACGCTAAATGGATCAAAAGCCTCAAATTTGCGTCATCACCTAATTCTCAACACTACAAATCACACTTGCTATCACCATTGAAATCTTTCCTTGGATTACATGTCTCACCTTCAGAGTTGAGTTAGTTCATCAAATCTCCAAATTAAAGAAAACGAGGAATATTTTTACTACCAACTCACTACCTATCTAATCACCATTATATCAACATTTTCTCTTTTTTCAAAAACTTTTTGACATTCTCTCTCTTTGATTCAATGGTTATTAGATAGGTAGTAAGTTAGTAGTAGAAAAATTTGGTAATAACAATATCCTCCCAATTAAAGAAAGCAAACTCTTGCCCAAACCTTTTGGCTAAACAAATGTCCTATCTAATATAGTAGGTCATGCAAACTCTAGTCTAACATCTACTAGCAAGCCAGGAAAACTTTATTCTAAGACATCTGTGTCATACTTAAGCATGGGTTTTCTATCTAAATATGAATGCTCTTCCACTTTATTAAAGAATGATCCATTTCAATTTTATTCCCCAAAAGACAAGGAAACTCTGGTGCTAATGCAATTGCTATACTGCCGAGTGCCGACAGCAACATGGCTGATACAGAATGAAAGAGAAGCAACAATCAGAATTGAGAAATACAATAAAATCAAATGTTCCAGTTTTATTTTTGACGTCGTACGCTTGTCGGGTCACATAGCATTTCTCATAGGAAAAAAAAAAAAAGGAAAATAGTTTCGTATACCATGTGTAAAGAACCAATTCAACCCAAAAGCTTAAGCTGTTGGTGAGGCTACATTAATGGTTTTATATATCTCAACACGTCTCCTCACACGAGAGTCCACTGGGCTTGAAGGGTGGACAATGCACAGGCTCACCTACCTGTGTGAAGAAAGAAATTCCACTAGAAATAAAACAGGGGGCGGCGAGTTTCAAACCCGGGACACGAGGCTTTGATACCATGTAAAGAACCTTGGGAGACACCACCTCAAAAGCTAGCTTTTGGGTGGTGTATCCCAATGTTCTTTGACATGGTATCGGAGCGTTCAAAATCTCACCGCCTCCCACTTTCTTTGTAGTGGAATTTCCACATGTAGGTGGGCTTGAATGTTATCCATCCTTCAAGCCTAGTGGGCTCTCGTGTGAGGGGGCGTGTTGATATATATAGTCCCACATTGGTTGTATGGGCAACTAATGTGGAGTTTATAATGCCTTGGCACCCTTTGAGCTGGCTTTTGGGGTGGTGTATCCCAAGGTTCTTTGACACCATGCACCATTTTCCCTCCACTTGCTATAACTTTAAATTTGGTTAATGAGGAGGTATATTCTTACTATCAAATTTTTCCACTACCAACTTACTACCTATCTCATCACCATTGGATCAATATTTTCTCTCTCTTCATAAATTTTTTAGCATTCTCTCTTTGATCTAATGATGATTAGATTGGTTGTCAAAATATCCTCCCTCGTGGTTAATAATGACATTGATATGGTATATAGATTGATTAATGAACTAACTCGTCCTCACAATTTTTTCCTAGGTAAACTTTAAGAAAGAATTGTCAAAATTTTGTCCCTTCCACGACCTGCACTTTGCTTAATTCTTTTCCTCCAAAGCCTAATGAAGGAGAGTAATTAGGTAGAGTATAGCAGAAGAGCATTTTCATCAATAAAGATTTTGAAAAAATCCATTACTCAATGAAAAAGGAGATGCCTTTTTTATTTACTTTTTGAAAATTTATTAAAATAAACTAGAGAAGCAAAACAAAACTAGAAATTAATTTTAAAATTAAAGCTCAGTCCGAAACAAAGGATGGAAAGAGCCAAAGAATATAAAAAAGAAATAAAAGACAAACACAAAATGACCCCAAGGGTGGCAATTCAGACCACTAATTTAAAACACAGATGACACTGGGAAAGGCTTTACTTTTTCAGTTCTTCTAAAGTGCCAATAATCACACATGCTGTATCCATAGAACGAACGGAGAAAGCAGAAAGGAGAAAGGAACCCAATGAAAACGTTAGAAGGGTAGCTGGTTAACAAAAATGTAAATTACAATTGTTTTAAAAGGGACGAACCGGAGCAGTGGTAAAACTGTTTTTTCATGACTGAAAGGTCATGGGTTCGAATCCAAGACACATAGTCAATTTTACTCACTCCTTGCACCACTCTTGTGAAGTTTTCATGATGAAGACTTCACTCTTCTAAACATAGAAACCTAGCCTCCTTCTTCACCTATTGAGCGCATAGCAAGCCTCTATGTGGTGGTCATTTAGTGGCTTTCAAGAAGGAGTTCTTGCATCTTGACGTGGGTGGTGTGGATCAACGTTAGAGGGTTTGAACCCTTCAAACCTGACACTGATCTCCCTGGTGATCGGATCATAAACAAGGTAACATCATGCTCTCTTAAAGCATGAGATTTGAATGTATGTGTGTTTCCATAAGGAAAATTTTTGATTTTTCCCTCTCACATGCGAAACAGCTTCTTTACAATTATGCAAGGGTACCGGGGTGGTTTTTTTTCCTCCACTGCACATAGGATGGCGGATATCTATGGCTACTTGCATATTCCTTTGTAAACAAATAACTTATATTTTTTTATGGAAAGTGCATTTGAGTGAAGATAAAAAATTTAGTTAAAATTTAGTGAAAACTGAAAAGCACATTTGAATGTATTATTTCCAACTCGAAATTCTTTTGTTGAGGAAAAAGGATGCATGTTTAGATCAATTAACCATTGATGGTACGTAGTTTGAAATATTTGTCCTATAAGAACCAATGTGACAACTTAATATTTCTTGTTGCAGCTACGATCATGCTGCTGTGGCCCTGAACTATTAAATATTACAAGGCAGAGAGCTTTTGTAATGAGAGATATAATAGTATAATTCAGTCTAGACAATTGGAAACCTTATTTTTTTATATCCTGAACTTCAATATAAATGTCATTTACCTTTATAGTGTCCCAAAACAATTCAAAGAAAGTAGGGTACCCATCCTAATTAATCCGGAGTATTTTGGGTTGTTAGAGAAAGCAATCCTTTTAACTTTCTTCCTTGGTAATTTTCTTACATATATAGCATAGACCATTGGTTCAATGCATTTATAATTTTACAAATAAAGGCCACATCATCCAAAATAGCATCTTCGTAAGTAATCCATATTATACTGCAACCTTTGAGATGCTAGTCCTTCCCTATATCTGTACCTATAAAGTCACAGTTAACAAAAAAAAACCAGCACAAAAAAACGACATTTGTACCGGAACTAAACCGTGCAGCCAGTAATTAATTTGAAAATTGAAAAGTACATGAGGCAGGCCAGGGAACCCACGGTGGGAAACTATCATGGATGGGATAAATTGCAGTTATGATAATAAATACGGTTTTATAAGAGTTATGTTGTAGGAAAAATGATTGTGTTATGTTATAGAGATTCGTTTTGCGTGCCAAATTTTTTTTTTTTTTTTGCTGCGGGTCCCACAAAATGTTGTGAGTGTAGGAAAAATTTTCTGATCATGTTAAATTATAGATGATAAACCCTAATAAATAATAAGTGGCTCAGATATCATATCTCTATCTAACACTTACTCGGCCCAATCTTTTACTAAAAGGATTGAGCCGAATACAAAGATACTTATAAATATATTTATGTATTATAAATTTATATATATTTTAATTTCTTATGTTTTTTTTTTGAATTTCATTTTTTATGAATAGCTAAAATAGAATAGATAATTTAGTTATCTAGATATTTCGGGTCTTAAATAAAAAATATAAGAGAAGAACCTTATAAAGATCGTATTGATTCTTATCAAAGAAAAACAGGATTAGCTGAGGCTGTTCAAACAGGTACAGGTCAACTAAACGGTATTCCTGTAGCAGTAGGGATTATGGATTTTCAATTTATGCCATTTCACCCGGTCAGTAATCCTTTCTTATGTAGGATTTGGAGCCCTTTCACGCTCATGTGGCCGAGGCGCTTGTGCCATAGCTCCAAGCTCGGTTCATCTCGGATAGAATTGGCTTCTCCGCCATTTATCTTTCCTTGCATCACGTACAAGGAGCCTTCCTTCTTACCTCGGGCCACGACCAAGTTTTCCTTGGCCAATTTCCATCTAGCACCGCCGAAGTAGTTCACTAACCCGGCATCATCAAGTTTTCCTACCGAGATTAGGTTCAATCGCATGTCAGGAACATGCCTTACATCTTTCAACACAAGTCGGCATCCGACATCCGTGGTCAGAGTTACATCACCGACACCAATAATTTTGCTGGTCACCTGATTTCCCATCTTCACGACTCCAAAATCACCACCTTGGTAAGAGGAGAAAAAACCTTTGTGTGGAGTAACGTGGAAGGAGGCACCGGAGTCAACAATCTAGGTGCTATCATCATATGCAACATTCAAATAATTATCCTCACCTAGGAGGAGTATCTCGGTATCAGGAGTGGCAGCCACCGCAGTGGTGCTATTGTCTTCCCTCTTCTTGGGAATAATCTGATCCGGCTTTACAGAGCCGTTCTTCTCATCATTCTGCAAGGTCCAGCAGTCCGGCTTCTTATGTCTTGTCTTTCCACAATAAAAGCATTTCAACTTATATTTCGGCTTTGACCAACCTCTGGACTTTCCTCTTCTATCATGATCTCGACCCCGGCTTTTGCTTCTACCCCAGGAGTCGGATTTCCCTTTATTCTCAGCAACGTTGGCCTCAGACGTGCTCGAGCTACCTCGATCTTTTCTCCTGGATTCTTCACCCAGGAGGCTGTCTGTCACGACATCCATCTTCAACTTTCCATCTGGAGTCGAATTATTCAAAGTCACCACCAGAGTATCCCAGCTTTCTAGCAGCGAGCTAAACCGCAGCAATGCCTGCAGTTCTTCATCAATTTTCATAAAAACTTTTGACAGCTGATTCACAATACCTTTGAAGGTGTTAAGGTGTTCTATCATGCTCATGTCATCATTGTATTCTAGCTTCACAAGTCGGCGAACCAGGTGTGCTTTGTTCCTGGGAGTCTTCTTCTGAATCAAGGACTCCAACTTCTTCCACAACTCATATTCGTTCGTGAACTCGAACACGTGCTCAAAGAGGCTTTTGTCAATATATTTTCTGATCGTAGCTACCGCCTTACGACTCAGAATCTCCCACTCCTTGTCGGTTTTGCCTGCCGGTCTCTCATCAAGGATAATGGGCTCATGCAAATCTTTGCAGTAGAGATGATCTTCCATCATCGGTTTCCAATAGGTGAAATTGTCTGCGGTCAGCTTGAACATATCTCCATCATGGGTTATGCCACTGGTCTCCATCTCGCCCCCCTCAGAACCCGTAGAACTCAGGCTCTGATACCACTGTTGGGAACTTGGTTCCCTCAAACTCGGCTAGGAAGCCTTTTATGCGGAAGTCAATCAACCAGATCCGAAGCTCGGATCTCGGTAGTACGTCGGCCTAAATATCACCAGGTCGGCAGCGCAGCGGAAAAATCAAAACACAAATAGGAGAGAGAGAGAAGAAGAGCACAACCAGATTTTAACGTGGAAAACCTTCTCCAATGAAGAAGTAAAAAACACGGGACCTAGTCCAGATCAAGATCCACTATGAAAATAATGGTTACAATAATCAAATACACCAATGTGGTGGTTAACACAACTTCTCCAACAATGGTGATAATCAAACTACCCTAGAGATGTTTCTCTCAAACTCTTCCTAGAGATCTCTAAAATGCAAAGCATAAAGCTTTGCTCAAACAATCAAGCAATTTTCTCTCAAATTTTCTCTCAAACAAAATCTTCTCTTCTGACCTAGCTTCCACCCCAACTAATGAGTATTTATAGGAGGTGGAAATTAGGGTTAGGGGTATTTCAGGAAAACCCCTTAAATGGGCTTGGTATTGAAGGATGGCCCAACAAAACATACTTTGAGATAATGATATTTTCCACTAAAGTGCTGGATTGGTTATAGTTCGAAAATCCCAATATCACTGGGATTTGTCTCACGTTTATGTGTTCTTACACTAACCTTTCCAGAGAATAAACATACTAGTATGTGTAGATTTGGAATAGGGTAAAACACTGATTAAAGACTGTATGGAGATCCGTTGAGTGACTGATGAAATAGAAACAATTCTTGTCAATTTAGATATGATGTAATATAATCATTTTCAGATGTAATAGTGAACTCAATTTCCGACTAATGTATATTTATACACCAATACGTAATGGGATGTTAAAGAATGAAATGAAACACAGCGGACAAACTGGGTTTAGGCGAAAGCAATTTTTATTAAAAATAGCTTAATTTACTTTTTGAATTACTTATATATTATAAAAGTTTTAAAAAAGGTTTTTTTTTAAGAAAAATGAAGCTATAACTTTTAAATGTAATGGTAATTTTAAATATTTATTTTACTAATATTATTTACATGTATACGACTAGTTACTGTTAAAGATATATAAAAGTATAAAATTATTAATGTAGCATCACCCAACAGTTTAAATTTGGGTTGAATTGACACTTTATATGGTATCAAAGCCTTGGAGTCACGAGTTCAATTTTTAACGCCCTCATTTAGTTAATAACTAATTAAGTCTTGTGAGGTTTCTTAGCACATGTAGGTGAATTTGTGGATTGTCAACCCTTCAAGCCCGAGGCTCTCATATGAGGGAACGTATTAAAGATATATAAAATCATTAATATAGCATCATCTAACAACTTATGTTTTTGAGTTGAATTGATGCTTTACAATTACAATAAGTTTTTTTAATATCACTTTACCCAAAGTCACATCTCCCAAATATGACTTAGAGGTATTTATGACATATAACTTAATTTTTTGAGAGGTATTTTGCTATGACCACATAGGTTGATTTAGCCCATTAATAAATAAACATGGTAATAGTGGATGATTTTGTTAGGACACATCACAATAGTGGATTGTTTTTTGCGGCAGTAGCGGGTGATAATTATTTTCAACTTGTATTTTGATTATTTAGATTTTCATCATACGGAATAAAAAGATAATAAGAGAGAAATTATTTTATGCACTTGTGTATTTGAGGCAAAGCCTCCTAAATAAAACTCAATTATCTTTCATAAAAAATATTCTATGTAACATATTTCTTGAGTACTATTTACACACAAATATTTGAATGTACTTGATATTGATTTGATTTAGATCAGAATAAAGTTCCTTCTGGATCGCTAATAAAAAATATGATCCTTATTTTTGTCTTTTACAAAAAAAAATTATATTAATCCTTTTTAGGGACTAAATTGAGTCTTTATTGAATTTTCGAGGGATCACTTTTTCAAAAAATTGAAATTGTATAGGAATCAATAATTGACTTTTTTTTTTTTTAAGGAATGAAAGAAGGGATAATATTTTTTTGTAAATGACCCAAAAGGAACTTTACTCTTCGAATTATCTGCCACCCAAAGATCATTATCCCCACACATGGCAAACTCCTTTGTTAATTCTATAGCCATGCAATTTTTTGTAAATTAATGTTATTAAAAAAAAACTTACATAATTTCAAAAGGAGGAAGAAGAAGTTGGCAAAAGCCATCAACTTCTTACCTTGGTGGGAAAAAGGATACAATTGTGAATTCGCTTGCAGTGCACAAACGATTTGCAATAGTAACCAAACCCGGCAGTAATGAAAAGGGAGCAGGTCTTGATCAGAAATTAACGATCAGTTGCGAAGGACCCGAAACCCAGCCACAGCCAGGTCTAACACCCTAGTACCCTCCCACTTTCTGACCCTAGTTGGTTAAAACCCTGCCCCATGCTTTTATCCTTTTTGTGGAAACCCTATTACTCCACGCCCCTTTGTGTGCGTATTTCAACTCTCCACCTCCTTGTGTGCTTTTTTTTAAAGAGTATGGGTCCCTTAATCAGAGGTCTCGAGTTCGAGTCTTGGGAATGAAAAAAAGATTTGGGAGAGCCGCTCCCGAAAGGGTCCGACAGTGATCGATGAGGATTAGTCTTCGGTTACGGCAAAAAAGTTAAGTAAAATAATTATACTAATGCGATTTTAAATATAAATTTTTGGAATAATACACTTTTAAAAATATTATTAAATTAGTACAGCATGAAATGTATATGAGATAATCAATCACTTATTATTATGTGGGAGTCTTATGTTAGCATGAAATGTATATGAGATAATCAATCACATTTCCTATGCGGGAATGTCATGTTGACAAAAGTTATATATCATAAACATGCAGGACTAGTCCTGCATATGTTTTATATGGAATTTTTTGGAATGTGAACTTGGCCATTGCATAGTGACGATCGTGTTATGTGGCTTGGACTAATAAGTCTTACACACTGATTATGCAAGACTAGATTCGCAAGTCAATTGTGCAAGACTTAATGTAAGTCCTGCATAGATATATAACTTGCGAGATTAGTTTCTATGCATGATTATCAGCAAACAATAACTGTAATTCTCATATGAGAGACATGCGAGATTATTCTTGTGTGATCAACGTAGGAAACTCACGGAATCAATTTGATTATATGTTTAAAAAATAAATTATTGTAATAATTATATTTTAAAATTTCACTAGTATGGTGTATTGGTCTACAAAAGTTACCAAGCCATATTGCTTGTTATGTGGTCCATGATCGATTCTCATAAAAGTGACGCGACCAACACGTTAGATTCAATTATTATGCAGAGATATAGGTAATACGATGTAAGCTTTCCTTCAATGTATCAAGCTCTCCATTTTTATGTGAAAGACGATTAACTTTTAACAAAATCAAAGTACAACTATTATGGGATGCGATGATTTGGTTTCAATTTCAAGTTTCAACAACATTTGGATCAGTTTTCGCATATTTATGTTTTCCATTAATTTTATATTTAGAATAATGTAAAGTTATTTGAGATTAATTACTCAGCTGAATAATCTTTTACTCTTACAAAATCAAGACTTAAGTTTAATTTCAAAGTAAATCATTAGTAACTTAATAGCTTTTTCTAATCTTACATAAATTTTTCCTAAATCTAAACTTTATCTGTATCAGTATTTAAAAACTCGGTCATGCCATCGACCCGACTGAGATCAGGGGTCACGGGATCATGGGTTCAACCGAGGTCGGAGAGGATACTGAGATGATCCTAGCCATTGTACGAGATGCTGAGGATGACGACATGGATGATTGAGGATACTATTAGCTCACTGCTGGCACCACATCTTCACATTTTCGCATTTTCTTTCTTTTTCAGTTATTTTCTGTTATTTTGTGATTTGAGACTAGTATTTTGCTAGGGTGATGAGCTAATTTTGTGATGTGATTGTTTATGTTCGCTCTGATGACTGATTATTATGGATTGTTCTATGCTATTTTAGAATGAACGACTAGTTGTTCTTAGTTCTCATGCGATTTCTTTTTAGATTTAAATATGTTGTTGATGACAGTAACATTTAAATTTGGGAATGGGGAGCACGCGATCCATCTAAGCAAAATGGATTGAGCCGGAGGAACTTCATGAGTACACACAGAATATCCGGCTGAGACAGGGAACTATCTCAAATCCCTTTTTCCTTATTTTAGTTTAATTTTAATTGTTTTAATTAATTTTTTAATTGAAATTTTTTCTTGTTTTGTTTGAAAAACCCCAAGTCATTATTTTGTGAAAAATATGAAAATTTTAAAGGTTTTTTTCAATGCTTTTAAATGGAAAAATGGCGGTATTTTTTAATCAATAATTGATTGAGAGCATGATGATGCACTCACATAAATTTTCATAATAACCATCATTGCAATAAGTGACATGATTCATCTAATATTTTCTGTAGTGATGAAATTTTTTTAAGATAAAAAATAGGAAAATTATGGTGCATTCATAGCCGTGAGGTTTTGAGCCTAGGAAAATTTTATTGAGTGTGCATTCCACTGTTGCGATACTCTAGAACTTGCTTTGTTTTTTGCTTGAAATAGTCTGTGATATATTTTGTAGAGATGATAGAGGCATGTTCTTTCTTTAACTAGATGGCCAAATAACTAACCTGTGCTGATATTCCTTAGTTAAGCCCCTTTGAGCCTAGACTTGTTATTTATTGAAAATCCTTTAATATGAATAGCCACTTCCCAAATAAATCCTCACCTTAATTGAAGATTAAATTTCAGATTTGAAGTAAGGAGTGGATGTAAATTGTGGTTGCATAAGCTTTTGATAAATGGGAGTACAAGTAAAAAGGGCAAAGCCAAAGGAAGAAAAGTTCGTTAGAACAAAGAAGAGTAAAAAAAATTACTCAAAGAAAAGGAAAGGAAAAGAAGTAAAAATAAAGAAGTAAAATGTTCTTAGAAAGAGAACGACGAAAGAGAAAAGTTCAAAAGAAGAAGAAGAAGGAACTGAAAAAAAGAAGAAAAAGTGTTACAAATGGTAGACAAAATTATACTTATTCCTTTTTTGAATCTGAATTTTAATCTAGAACTTCATTCATAAAATTTTTCCCTTCCTTTAACAAAGCCACATTACAAACCTGCTGAAGTCCTCTTGATCAGCTTGATTTATCATCAGAACTGTGGAGATCGAGAATATAAGCAAGCTTATGGTAGTGTTGATTCAGTGGATGAAGAGTTAAACACCAACCCTCTAGACAGTTGAGTGTGAGTGAGGTGTTCCTACTGTCTTTTAGCTTTTTCCTGTCCATGCTAAAAAAATTTCATTGAAATTTTCACTGATGAATTATGAATCTTGACTTTTGCCACTGTATCTTTCTTTATTGATCTCTAAATCATCTTGATTCCACCAACTGATTTGCTTTGCAAGTTTATTCTAGGTCCTTCATTGCTGAGGACATCAATATTCAAATCTGGGCAGTTATAAACCCTTTGTTTACCATGGTTTGTCTTAATTATACAAGAAATATATCATGAATTGCATGGAAATTAGGGTTTTTACACAAAAGTCATAAAGATTGAATATCTGCTAACAACTTGTAATATTTCTTATTTCAAGGGATTTCTTGACATCCATCAAGGCTTTTTAGAGCCAAAGGAATGCAACAAGATGATTGAAAGCCTCAAAGAAGCAAGATTACAAGAATTTACAAGCTGCAAGAGAACATTTTAGCGCCCAAGAGAGCGTTAAAACATTGTAATGAAGGAAAACAACCAAAACTCACTGCAAGAGCGCGTTTTAGCGCCCAACAATGCGCTAAAACGCGCTAATACCAACAATTTACCCTTCGTAGAGGTCGTTTTAGCGACAACAACGTGCTAAAATTCCCTGAGGCAGACAAGAATAGACTGGTAGAGCGTTTTGGCGTCCTAACAGAGCGCTAAAACGTCCCGATGCGATCAAAATTAGGCCCGTGATAGATTTCATATCTGAATCAAGATATGAACGAGATTTCACGAAGATTAGAAGAATATATATATATATATATATATATATATATATATATATATATAATATCTTCTTCAAGGTAGCCGTTTGAAGGAATATGGTCTTCACATCCATTTGTTCAACCTTTAGGTCCATTAAGGCCGCTATGGTTAACATGTTTCGGACCGAAGTCATTTTCACGACGGGAGAGAAAATTTCTTAAAAATTAACTCCTTTATTTTGGTTGCAGCCTTTGACTACAATTTTGGCCTTGTATCTCAGCTTTAGGTTGTTCTCCTCATTCTTTTCTTTTTATAATTGAATAAATTTATCTGTCTGTAATGTTTTTTATGAGTTTGCTCCTTATAGATTGATTTAGGGGAATTGTATGACAATAGGGTTGTTGGTGCATGAACCCTGACTCACCCAGATATTTCATATGCCATTTATCACTTAAGCCAGTTTGTTGCCTCTCCCCTTGACATTCACCTCACCGATGTTCATCGTGTCTTGCATTACTTTAAGAACACTCATGCCAATAGCCTATTTTACCCATCAAATATTTCTCTTCGTCCGTGCTAGATTATGAGCTCGACTCCCAAATCTATTACTGGCCTTTGCATTTTTGTTGGTGATTCATTGCTTGCATGGCGGTCAAAGAAGCAACCCATCGTCTCTTGATCCTCTTCTGAAGTAGAGTACAGAGTTATTTCCAGTCTTTCATGTGAGCTACAATGGTTTCAAAGTGAAGAAGTAAAAACCACGAGACACTAGTCCAAAAAATCTTGCAGTATGAATAAGAAAGATTATAAAGATCCCAATATTCCTCAAATGATAAACATTTTCCGATAATTACAAGCATCTATCTTACACATCATGTAGATCCACACAATTGATGAGTTACTGTGTAGTAAAGTTAGGTCTGTATTCCTTGATAAATGAAGTATATCTCTAGTGGTATGAACCAGAATTTTTAGAGGAATCACCATAAATGTATATCATATATAGTTGCGAGAGAAAAAATGTGTGAGGATGACTTTATATTTTAACAGAGCTAATGAAAATAATGGATATCAGATGCCTCTTCAATGAGAGAAGAGAGATATACATAAGTGAAAAAATATTTCCTAATAATAAAAGAGAAAAGCCATAACTATTTGCCCAATATCTATGAGTGAGGGAATGCACTATACTGCGATAAGGAATGAGAAATCCTATGAAGATCTATGGTAGGAAGGCATGGAGAATATTTAAAATGGTCCATAACCATTGAATGATTGGGTGTTTCCTATTATAAAGACAATTTTGTTTTCAATTTTATCCAAGTTTTGTTTTCTCCTTTTTTTTCTTTTTTGCCCTCCTATTTGTGAAAAGGACCACTAAATAAATAGTGGTTAGGTGCACCAAAAATCATCTCGAAGACATGAGAATGACCCCTTAATGAACCTATAACAGCCAACGGAGAGATGTGGCTGTGAAGTTAGTCCAGAACAATTAATAAAGTTCACAATATTAATGGCCAGTTTTTGGACTAATTATTTCTCTAACTAATGCTAATCTTTCACTGATATCTGCAAGATCTAAAGGCATGTTTGGTGCATAGCATAGTATAAGGTCTGATAGTATAAGACCTGATTAAATTTTAATACTATCCAACGTTTGGTATGGTATTGTATAAAATAATATTATCCAATATTTTAAAAATTAATATATTAAAAAAATTATTTTAATATATAAGTGTTGAAAAGATATATTAGTTCTTGGGAATTGTACTTGTGAGCAATATTAATACACAACCCCTTATCATGCCTAATCCACCACTCCTAGGCTTGATTAAGTTATACATCATTTTGATGTATAAAGGGGATCCTGCTGTATAAACTTATACTATACGATGGTCACATCAAATAACTGAAAATGTCATAACGTATATTATAAGCTTATACTATCAGGTCTTATATATCACACCAAATAAACCTAAAGACCCAAAAGATTAAGCCCTTTATATTTGTTGATAGGAAACTAGCCAAAAGTAAAATAAAGTTCTCGAATCTCTTTTATGACATTTAGCTTAAAAAAAGGTTAATCAAAGTTATATAATTTAATCGTAAGCTCACATAATCAACGATCAAGGTAGGATAGCTTTTGTCGACTCTGTCGTAGTGACGTAACTTCCACTACTATAAGAACAACAAATTGCCAATTAATGATTCAATATTGCCCCCAAGAAGAAACGAAGTAGGAAGTTAAGTATCAATCTTCTGTAAGAGTAGCAAATATTTGGTTTCCTAGCCATTTATTAGTATGCACGCATGATTATATTGTCGGTTATGTTATATGCTCTTTCGTAGCGTGTTTTTCTATGTGTCGATTCAAAATATAATGAACTCCCAAACATAGGTAAACCTTTTAAGAATGGACAATTGACATTACTGATTTTTTAAAGAAAGAGAAAATTGGTTTTTGAGCATAAATGAAGATTCAATCAAAGCGTCAACATCAAACAATCAATTCCATTGAAAATCAAAATTCCATCACTTAATTAGAAGAAAAGCAGTTCCCTAATAACGATTGGTTGGTTTAATCATAAATGCTCATCTTCCTTACTCAAAGGCTGAATTTAAATTTAATACAAAATTAATTATTGGAGTTACATTTACATTTTAATAATCCAAGTGCTTGGTTTTAATCAAATATACGGTTCAAAATACAGAAAAACTACTAAAATGTATATGAAAGATGAGGAGGGATATTCTTACTACCAAAATCTTCTACTATTAACTCACTACCTATCTAATCACCATTAGATTAATATTTTCAAAAACTTTTTAGCATTCTCTCTCTTTGATTCAATGGTGATTAGATAGGTAGTAAATTTGTAGTAGAAAATTTTCATAGTAAGAATATCCTTCCTCGTGAAAGATATAAAAACACAGAAAATAAAGAGTAAATAACCTATCAAAACCGCTTCAATTGAAAGTTATCCCTTATAGATTAAGGGCGTTTGGTACCCGTCATTGTAGGATTTCCGGGAAACTGAATTTTTTCTAAATTATTAATTTTCGGATATTATCGTAAACTGAATATTTTCATCATATTTCTGAAAATCGAGATTTTCGGATTAAAAAAAAAAAAATTCCTATACCAAAAAATTTTCATCATATTTTCATTAATTAATAGGATCGATCTTGATCGAGAGTTATTAATGCAGATATCTTTGCACTACTACCATACTATGTAACATTTTTGAGTCTATAAGTTACCATCCCAATTCCCAACATGTGGTGATCACACCAAACCTCATGTACATGCCAAATCACACAGAATCATAATAGCACTTTTGAGTCTCACATTAACCAAAGTCACGTATATATTCCAAATACAAACACCCTCTTCCCCAATTGGCCCACCAATACAATCAATGCAAGGCTGAATGATAGTACAATACAAGCCCCTTTCTCTTCAATTCCCTCCCCACATACGAATAAGTAAGTTATATGTCACCAGTGACCACCCTCACTAGTATAGGTATTGTAGACTCCTTCATTTTCTTACCCAAACAAGAATCTGTTTCCCCCCATCACCTTCCACCGCCCCTGCTTCTTGTCCCACGAATTATATTTATGTTCCCAAACCCCAACCCAGGCCCACCAAACCTCGTAACAGCGATCATTATGCCAATGTTCCTACACAAATTTATCTAAATGTCACGTTTTTGAACTATTTTTCCAAACTGGCATGCAAGCAAGTCGCTTCTGACACAGATGAATTATGCATGATGATGTGTCAGGAAGCTGGTGGTGTGGTGTCGGAGTTCGCTTCCTCCATTTTTTTTAATTTGATACTTGTTATCCACTAAAAATGTGACACGTCAGCAAACCGAGTTCGTCTGTGTCAGAAGCGAACTTGCCCCCGTGACAGATTGGGGAATAAGACTGTTCGCGTGGCGTAAAAAAGTTGGTGAATAGTGGCATTTTCGTCGGTTACCCCAAAACTCCATCCTAGCTAGCAGGGGCCCATTGGCCACTCCATGTATTGATGCCAACCCAGCCAATCCCAGAGCGTGTGTAATGCACGCTCCAGGTCTTACAGTGTTAGAAGAGAGTAGGAGGCAGAAAAGTGAATAGTAACCATGAAAAGGATGCGACGGTAAAATGACTAAATGAGTTTGAAAAAAGAAGTTTTGCATAGCAGTGTAGCAGAAGGCAGGGCAGAAAACCCTCGACTTTTACGCGGGTGCTGCCTCTGTGTCTGTCTCAGCCTTTCATCGTACTCTAGTCATCTCAATATCAATCTCAATCAATCATCTTCCTGCACCCCCTCCAACGTTTTACTATCTTCCTCCTCGTCGTACCAATACATACGTCGTATATATGAAATTGTTATATGCTTATATAATAACAGAAATTTTTTATTCACTATTCACTATTCACAATTCTCAACTCAACTCAATTGATAATCGAATTTTTAAAGGTTTGTTTGGTCGGCGTTTAAATTCTGCATAAAGTAAATTCTTGAATAAAATTTAGGGATTAGAGGAGGTATCTCTCTTCAAATGATAATGCACACTTGTTTGAATGAGGGGTGATTTTCGGGTCTGTAATTTAAGGACAAGATTGAATAAAATACTCCAGATTATAAAAAAACATATTTTTCTTTTTATTTTTTAAATATAATAATTAGGGAGATATTATTCTTATTATCTTTTACTATCAAATCTTAATCGTTGTTTCTGTCAATCTAATTGATATAATTTATTGGTAATATGAGGTAGTAAAAAAGAGATAGTAATTATACCTTCCCAAATAATTAATACATAACACATTTAATAATATATATAAAACATTCATTATTGACATAAATTCTGAAAAAAACGTTATTTTTCTTCTGAAAATTAATAATCAACCATAGAGGCTAAGATGAGAAATTCTTGTGTGCAAAAAGTTAAATAGTATGTGTTCCGACAAGGTTTCAAATTAGAGGGCTTCTCCAAGATAGAAGAAAAGGTTGCGGGGATACTAAAGCGGTTGATTATGTTTATGTTGAGATATATAAAATTATTAATGTAGAAAAATAACGATTTGGTCTCCAAATGTCAGAGTGGACCACAAAAAAAGGAGAGATAGCTTGACGACTAAGACGACTTGAGAACGTATTACGAGTATGTTTCTCAAACTGTCAAGACACAGTTTTATTTCAATGTTCCTCTCTTCTCTCTTGTTATTTAACATGGTATCAGAGCCTCGTGTCCTAGGTTCGATCCTCAACGACCCCCACTTTCTTTTAAGTGAAATTTCTTTGTTCGCACAGGTAGGTGGGCCTGTGCATTGTTCACCCTTCAAATTCAGTAGACTCTCGTGTGAGGGAGCGTGTTGAAATATATAAAACTACTAATATAGCCTCCCCAACAGCTTAAGCTTTTGGGTTGAATTGGTTCTTTACCATTTAACTGATGAAGTGAAAATTTAACATCATATTTTAACTCAATATTTAAAGATATTGAATTTATGGGTTATTTCATTTATATATGTTATGTTTTATATTACTCACACCAATTGTCATGTAAAAGACTACTACAATATTAATATTGGAGAATATTTACGCACATTAGCAGCACAAATTTCCCTCGATGAATAAATTTTTCACCATCCTTTAATTGTACACTCACCAAAAAATCTAAAGTGGTTCAAAATTATTGAAAAATTTGGCACTCTCTTTTTAAGGAGAAAATTTTTCTTCCAGTTTAATTTTTTTTTTCTTTTCATTTATGCGAAGGGAGCATGAGCGAGTGGTAGGGCTGGCAAAATGGGCTGAGCACGTCGGGCTGGCCCGCCCCGCCCACCAAACAGGGCGGGCTGGGTTGATAATTTGACCCACCAGCCCGCCACCCACCCCGCCAAACCCGCCAGCCCATCGGGCTCGGCCCGCCACGGGGCGGGCTAGCCCGCCAAGCCCCTTGTTTTTTTAAAGTTACCCAATTTTTATGTAGCTCTGTGCCTTAGATTTCTCTGCACGCAAGTGGCTTTTTTCGAATTGTTGTGGACTGCTCATACAACATTTTGTTACTTGTTTTATTAATCTGTTTTACCTTGATATGATTTTATTTTTTATTATTATTTTTGGATTGAAAGATGCATATTTATATGTAGATTATTAAACACTGATCTTCTTTGTTTTATAAGCACATTAGGATTTTATGCAGATCTTTTTATGCTTTTATGCAGATTTTTTTATGTGTTTTTATACAGAATTTAATTTTTTGTTTTTTAACATTTTTTTATTTTTTTTATTTTAAGCGGGCTGGCACATTAGCAGCACAAATTTCCCACTCATCAAAAATTTTTCACCATCCTTTATTTTGTCACAAAAAAATTTGGCACTCTCTTTTTAACCCATTTTTAGGGCCAGTGGCGGGGCGGGGCTTTTCATTTATGTGAAGGCCCGAGCCAGCCCTAGCGAGTGGTGATCCCACACCACTCAAATTCCTCTCTTAAATGGTAGTTCCGGAGCACCCAAATTCTTTGCACACACATATCTTTTATGGGTTTATCATCTATCATTTAACATGATAACAAAAAATTTCTTACACACACAACATTTTGTGGGGCTCGCAGCAAAAAAAAATCTCCGGCTCGCAAAACGAATCTATATCATAATACAATTACTTTTCCTACAACATAACTCTTATAAAACCCATATTTTATTATTACCATTGTACATTTGATTGGAAATTCTCATCCGTCTCTCATCCCGCATTTCTATCACAGGAGATTATTTATTATGGTCCGGGACCACCATTTTTTGTGTGGTTCCTTAGTATAAATGGAAGGATAAAAGTGAAAAGGAGAAAAAATAGTAAGGGTAAAAAGAAAAAGAAAAAATTGATATTTTCAGAGGGAGTACCGAATTATTGGTGATCCCGGTAGCATAAAAATATTTCCCTATCACAGATGGAAATTCCAACTTCCAAATAATTGGATATTTTCACATCAATGCAACTGAAAAATTAGAATTTTTTCCATAAAATAATTTAAGAAAAGAAAAGAATACATATTTTAACAGTTATCGTTTAACTAGTTTTTCTCTTGGGTTAATTGGTTATAAACATTGGGGAAAATTTTGATATAAAAAGTTTTACTAAATTATTTTATTCAATCACAAAATAACGTCATTATAGGGATTTGAAAAAATAATGCAGGACATTTTAATAAAATCACATGATAAAAAAATTTATTAAAACATGCTACACTCTTTTACAAATTTCGAAAATAATATTATTTTGAAATTATATGAGATAATTTTGTATTATATTACAGCAGAATTTTTTTTTCCAAAATTTTATATTAAATAACATTACTGTTTTCGCTATATATGCTGAGTTTAACTCGTCGCTCATCGCCGTCCACGTGTTATCATATGATCTCGAGGAAAAGGGGACACGTGGCGAGGTGCTTGTGGTGGGTATTGATAGTTGCCAAAAGGAACTAGACCGGTCTTTGTCTCTCATCAGAGGCTGTCCACTACATAGAAGTGGGTCTTTTGATCGTACGGTCAGAAACGGCCAAAACTGAGATAAAGCATCCGAGGCCTTCACTTTATGCACGGAATCCTATTTTTGAGGTTAAAAAATCGGCAAATTTTTTTTTACCAGAATATTATGTTTGTAGCGAAATATGTCACGTCAGAACCAAAAATATCACGTGTCAAACAGAGAGAATTTTGCTACACGGTGTAGGGAAATTCTCCCTGTTTAACAAGTGACATTTTTGTTCTGTGCATTCTGATGTGGCATATTTCGTTACATTATGTAGCGAATTATTTGCACACATATTTCGTGAATTTGATGTTGGTTTGGCAGTTTGGTAAATATTTTTTGGCAAATAGTGACACTTTGGTCACTATTCTTAAGAAAAGAAAAAGTAATATATTTATTGTTTCTATTTCTATGCAAAAATTGAACATATTTTTAAGAGGAAGGATATTCTCACTACCAAAATTTTCCACTACCAACTTACTACCTATCTAATGACCATTAAATTAGCATATTCTCTCTCTTCAAAAACTTTTTAACATTCTCTCTCTTTAATCCAATGATGATTAGATAGGTAGTAAGTTAGTAGTAAAAAATTTTGGTAGTCAAAATATCCTCTCTCTCTATTTTTAAATTGCTTGTTTTTTGAGACCCCGTTATAAGTTTTATCGCCAACTCATACTTGATCCAGTTCTACTTTATTGGAATAGGGGGAATAAAAAACCCAAGCAAATGAATTTTACTTTACTTATCTTATCCAAAGTAACGCATTTTGGATAACGCATTATTTTGATATAAACCTTTAGGAGTAAATCATCGAACTGTTTCTAGATCTAAAAAAAACATACGAGATTTGTCTCCACTAGAATTTCGATTATAACAACAACTGTCAGTATATGTAAACCCTTTAACAGAAATTTGAATTGTTACGCGGATATTATCTAATCGGATTCTTCCATCAAATATTATACTTTTTCCCGGGTATTCGGGCTCAAATATCCATGGATTCGATGTTTGTTTACTAGCTTCATATAATTCAGAAAATACTAGTTTTCTCGAAGTTTCTTGTTAACAATTTTAGGGGGAGGGAGGGAGTAGAATTGCCTTTTTCTGGTTATCCCCGAGATCGGCTTTTCCCTTTTTTTAACTCATTTATATTTTATATCTATTATCTAATCTTTTTTGGGGCTCGGCTATACATACCACTACTTAGTCGAGCCCCCAAAAATTGAGCTAACCAAAACCCATAAAAATAAATAAAAAATACATTCACCGAGTAAAAAGAGAGAGAGAGGGATTCGAACCCTCGATAGGATTTTGGTCTACATTATCATTCTTTAAAAGGATATATTACTCTCCTTTATATGAGGTAACTTATTTCATTTTCTCTCACTCCGATTTTTGCACCCCACTTTTTTCTTCTTTTTCTTTTTTCATGTAATGGTGGGACCCACTCATTTTCTCTCTACCACTTAAGATAACTATATTATGTGGAAGGAGATTAATAAAACCCTTTTTTAAAAATCATTTCATTCATTATGTTAAATTGTTGGACTAAAATAATTTTTTTATATGATATCAAAATTAACATAATTAAATAATTGTGAGTTTGATCTTCACAACTTTCATTTTATTAATAAAAATAATGAAATATTATGTAAAGTGATATGTTAGAGAAAAATAAATTATTAATATAATATAAGTACACCTATTAACTTAAACTTTTGAATTAAAATAATTTTTTAAATTGTCAGTAAATGTAATTTAAGTTATGTTTATGGGAAATTGTTTTTTATTTAAAATGAGATAAAATAATTTCCTTATACGCACATATTAAGTAATGGAACCTATTTATGTTTTTTTCCCTCTCTTCTTTCTCCTCTCTTCTCTATATGTGGGTGTAGGAAAATAGTTTTATTTTGTGTTAAATGAGATTAATAATTTCCTATATTTATTTATTAATTTCTTCTAACTTTAGAAAATTAATTAAAATTAAATTCTTTTAATTATCAAAGAATGTGGGTTCAAATGGGAAGCAGATTACGTTAAAGAGAAATTATTATCTAACTTTACATGAGATAATTATCTCATGCTACTTTCACATAAAAAATTGTGACATCATTATTTCTTTTTTCTTTTTTTAATGGGTGGTGGGTTCCACCACATCATATGTCTATGGTAGGAGATACTTATCTCCAATAACATCAGAGAAATAAAATCCTACGTTAAAATGCAAAGTCGAGCCCTATCATTTGGGATCTTAGTTGTCGGAAGTAGGTTTTTTATTAAAAGAAAGAAAAGGAAAGATAAGATTCAGGTGGCATTAATTATAAAGAAAATAAATAAATAAATTGTTTGGAACACAAAACTGAACTCTCGTTACTGCCTTTGAAATAGAAATTTCCCTAGAAACGGTGTTTCGAAATAATTTACCTATCACTTTAATTTCTTCAAATTGAAAAAAAAGGGGAAATTGTTTTTTTAAGAAATACTAAAATGTAGTAGGAGTTTACTACTACAGTTCACTTTCTTCAGTTAGCCCAGTGGCAAGAAAATAACAAGGCTAGCTAGTCATTCTATGGCCCAGACATGGTGAACTCCGAAACCCACTCAGCTTATTTAACTTTAGAATTTAAAAAGAGTAAAGCACATAAATTATTGAAGGCCTGTAAGTAAGGCACGAGGCCCATAATTAGTGGAAGGCAGGGCCGCAATTGCAATAGTGGGCTACTGACAGCCTAAATAAAGTCTTCCAGCAAAAGCTTTTGTTTCAAATAGAGGGGAAGTTTGGTACAGGAGAATTTTTTTTTTTTTTTGTCCGGAAATTTCGATTTTTAAAAATATGATTTTTATATCCAGTTTACGATAATATCCAAAAATTTAAAATTTTGAAAAATTCAGTTTCCCGAGAATCTTGCCAAAATCCTTTATAAGAGTTATGTTGTAGGAATAGTGATTGTGTTATGTTATAGAGATTTGTTTTGCGTGCCGGAATTTTTTTTATTTTTTTTGTTGCGGGCCCCACAAAATGTTGTGTGTGTAGGAAAATTTTTGTGGTCATATTATGATAGATGATAATCCCATAGAGTAAATACTTAAAATACGTTTACGAACCGTTTGATAAAGAGATAAATTTTAGATTCTTTGAAAATTTAAATTGGGAATCCTAATTACCCAAATTTAGTATAAGGATTCTTAAAATTTTCTTGAAAAAATGAGGTTCCTAAGAATTAAAATTTTGAATAAGAATCTCATAAAATAAATACCACTAAGTGGATAATGTTCTTGGATTTTCACCTGGTGGAAATTTTTTGCATAATTTATAGGACATAAATAACCTTGCTTTGATATTTTCATGACTACCCTCTCTTGTTAAAGCACTAACCTGGAGAACAATTTGGGGTTATTCTGGTTTGAGAATGAAACTGATTTAAGAACAGTCAAAATCATTTGGGAAATTTGGATTTGATCTCCAACGCAGTGTTTTGACCCTTTTATGACATATCAGAATTTTTCTTCTTCAAAAAATCGTCCAAGATTAGTTTGGTAAAATCATCCCATATTTCTTTTACCAAAAAAAAAAAATCATCCCATATTCCAAAGAATTATTGACATGATAACCAAACATAGAATCAAAAAACTTGAGTCAACATTTATGAAAGTATTTTGACTTATCAAACAATTTTTTTTATAAAATTTCTCAAAAATTTATTTTCCCAACAAATTCGTAAGAATCATAGTTTCCATGAATACAAAAAAAATTTATCTACCAAACACCCTTTACACTTTGAGATTGACATTAGAGCTGGCAAAATGGGCCGAGCCCGCTGGGCCGGCCCGCCCCGCCAACCAAACGGGGCGGGGAGGGCTGAGCTGCCCGCCAAGCCCACCAACCCGCATGAGCTGATTTTTTTTTTTTAATTTTTAGTGTAAAATGCTACGGACTTGGCTGGCCGTCCGCCCAAAAGAGGGCGGGCTGAGATATCTAGCCCATCTTTAAAGGCGGGACGGGGCGGGCAAGCCGATTTGCCACCATATTGGATAGTTGTAAATTTAGTCCTTCGTAAACCAACTATATAAATAAACATGGGCTATACATGTCTCGCAAATGCTGATGCAATCATTTGTACATTAAATGGTTATGAATAAGCAATCTTAGATGGGCTCTTTAACCAATCGAGGTTTGATTTAAACTATTTATGAATGAGGGTTATTTAGTGACATAAGGGAGACTCAGTGTCACTGAGTGTCACAATCTTTTTCCTGCGTCACTCACATTCTCTCTTTTTTTTTTATTTTTTTAATTGAGTGTCGCCCCCTTCCCTGGGGCACTGACAGGATTGTGCCAAGTGGCACAATCTCGTTTTTTGCATTACCATAAAATCTTAGAAAACCATAACTTTTGACTTGGGTATTCAAATCAGATGATTTTTTTATTTCACACAACTTTTTGAGATCTGTGCAACCATTAACATAGTTCAAATTTACAACAATAGTTCCACTTTTTTACAAATTTGAACTATGTTTGTGAGAGATAAAATAATTTTTGTAGTTATAATTATTTGACTTTTTGTTGCCCAATTAAGAGCACGAAACTTAATTATTTGATTATTTTTTGGTTAAATAAAAATTAATTTGAAAGTTGCGAATGCGACTTCTCTAAATCCTAGATTAATCATGCGCTTTAATATTCTCCGTAAATACCCAAATTAATGGTTGTGTCATGGACGAACATTGCTAAAATAATTTAAAATTATTTTTTTGTGGATTTTGATACACACTAATGAGTTGGAGTCGGAGAACTTATAAAGTTGTGACATGGATGAACATGGTCCATTTCAAAATCTCGACCTTCCGTTAATATAGTAACAAAATGATATGACCTCCACTCACATGATTTATCTAAACATTTTTTATTTTTTCTTAAACACTTCATTCACACAATTTCACCGTTAAATTGATTATGTTTATCCAACGGTTATACTTATTTTTATCTTTGTATGATTATGATTCCCCATATTTAATGTGAAAACATTATATATGGGAAATAATAATCATACAAATGTGGAAATAAATATAAAGTATTAAATATGAGAAATCATAACCATACTAAGATAGAAATAAATATAACCATTCAAAGTCTCATTCTTGCGAATTCAAATTGTGTTTGTGAGAGAGAAGATATATCAAATGGGGTGTCATTACGTAAATCTCGAAAAGTTATGTGGAATCAATAAAAGAATTACCTGATTTAGATACCGAGTCAAAAGTTATGACCTTTAGAAGTTTTATAATTAAAATGTTAATTTTTTGTGACACGTGTCAATACTAGGCGAGTGACGCCTAACTTGTGACGCCCAAAAGGGGCGTCACATTATGCAGTAGATCCGTAATTATTCCAAAATTATAGTAAATGCATAATTATTTTATTAAAAAACATTAAATTAATTTTTTTGCCATTGTTGAATTGTTATAAAACTTAAAAGGAGAACAATACTCGCATGATAGTGATCGATGGTGTCTCCGTCAAAATGGCTTGATCTATGCAATTCGCATTTACATTAAGGGGCGTTTGGTAGGAGGCAAATTTTCAAATGCTTAGGATTCTGTTCTTAGCAATCTAAGATTGCAATGTTTGATATCCAAAAATGGAAAATTATCCTTGAAAATTTTGTTTCCCCAGATTCCATCCATAGTGCAAAAGTGGACCAATTTTCCAACCTCAAAATCCCAAAAGTAAGTTGAAATTATTTTTTTCTCGGGGAAATGGAGCATTAAGCGCTAATCAATAGACTAAAATAACCCTATGGATATCAAGTTGTTTCTTTCTACAGCCATGGCAGTTGTCAGGTATGGTAAACTTTGACAGCCATGGCAGTTGTTTCTTAGATAGTAATATCAAGTTTGTATGCTCAAAACAAATGGCAAGATTTAGAGACAAGAAAACAGTGAAATGAAGACTATTGATGGGAGGAATTTTTTCATCGACGCCACCTACAACGAAAGAGCTGATGAGAGAGAGAGATGGATAACAACCCTATTGGATAAAAAAAGAAAGAGATGAGGGGAAACAAAGACACCGACACAAGAATTAGTCTGAAAATCGATTTCAGAGAATGAGAGAGACAGAGATGAGGCCAGATAAACTTTGAAAGCTGATATTCAAAAGGGAGAGTATCATTGTAATTTGAGTCCACATTTCCATTCATCTTTATAACCTACCAAACATTAACTCGGGAAAATTAAACCAATAATCCAGGTAAAATTTTCATCTACCAAACAACTTTTTGGTCATATTCCCGAATAAATAAATATTTCTCAAGTTACCGGATCTTTTGGCTAATCTGTGCTATTAGTTATTTCTCCGTATGGATCACTTGTTAATTAGTAGTCACTTTTCTCATGTCTATTTCTGTGGAAAACGTTGTTGACGAAGGGGGGGGAATATTTGTAAAGTATAATTACTCTAGGATGAGGAATTAAACATTTATTTATTTATTAATATATTATTAATTACTTACTTATCGACAAAATTGCTTTCAAAGAATCTGATCGGAATCGGATAGCTATAAATATTGGACAGCTCAGTTAACTTGACATGTGATACTTTTACTATTTTTGTCTTGACTAATGACATAAACCACCTGACTCACAACAGTTACTAAGGCTTTGTTTGGGAGTTTGGAGGGGAGGAAAACGTTGGGGAGGGAGGGGAAGGGAAGGAAGGAAATTGGAGGGTATTCCCTACTCTTGTTTGGGAGTTAAAAAAATGGTAAGGGAGGAAAATGGAATTAAACATTTTTATCATTTTACCCTTTTTAAAAAATTATAATTATTATATTTTAATGATTCTTATTTATGTAGTTTTCATATCTTAATGCTAAGGGTAGATAAGTAATTTTTAATATTTTCCCCTTAAACCCCCAAATTGGGGGAACTTTAATTTTAGAAGAAGGAGGATTTTGAGGGTTTATCAAAATTCCCCAATTCCCTTCCCCCATTTTTTTAAACTCTCAAACAAGGGAAGGGCTTACTAAACCCCTCCCCTCCCCTTCCTTCCCCTCCAAAAACCAACTTCCAAACAAAGCCTAAAACTACATGCACAGGTTCACGCAATCGCCGATCTTGACTGAATCAGTTTTTTCGCCAATTTGTTTGTATTTCCAAGCTAGAATTTTATGATGTTTGCTTATTAAGATAATTAATTATGCGCCCTACCAAGCATTAGGACCACAAGCTTGTCCTTTTCCTTTCATATAGGCATCTCATTTTTAAAGAACTACTTTTACTACATTCAGTAACATATTAATACATTATTTTTATGTTAAATTTTTATATATTATAACAAATATAAATAATTATGTTGTAACATATTTTATATCTATTTTTTATGGGAATTATTATTCTCATGCTGTAGGTGATAGGGTATCTTATGTGATAGACTCAACATATGTGGGTTCCATTGATTTCAAAAAAGAAAAGAAAAAAAACAAGCACAAATATTGAGTGTTAGTAGGAAAAATTCTTATCTTATGCTGAGACTAACTTAGCCCAATTCACTTAGCCCATTTTTTTATTCAAAGAAAGAAAACATAAATATAGTGCAAAATTATATTTTTATGAATACTTTTTTTTTTCACTTAAATATCACTCACTTTTTAATATACATATTTTCAGAAAATCATTTATGTAACTTCAAAAACGACGTCATTTTGGGATTGAAAGATTAAAAAATTATAATGATAAAGACTAAAATAATCCTGAAATAAATTAAAATTAAAAAAACACCATAATTTCTGTATCAAAACAACGTCGTATTAAACTCAATGCAGATAATTTATCTGTAATTATTGCAGAAAAATGAACCCATATATTTTAATTATTGGAAATATGTTTTTGCTTTTGATACGTAGAAAAAATTTCTCTATCACATTCATATAAAAGTAAGTGGATCTCATTATAAAAGAAAGAGAGAAAAAAAAATCCATTCTTTTTTATGTGAGTGTGGTAGAAATTTTTTTTAAACTCTTTTGTAATATAGTATGGGGAAGGATATTCTCACTACTAAAATTTTTCACTACACCAACTTACTATCTATCTAATCACCATTAGATTAACATTTTTTCTCTCTTCAAAAACTTTTTAACATTCTCTCTCTTTGATCTAATGGTGATGTGATGGGTAGTAAGTTAATAGTAAGAATTTTTGGTAGTGATCAAAATATCCTCACGCATGTAGTATACTTCCTATTGAAGTGTCAGTGGGAAAAAGATTAAAGAAATATAAGAGTTGAGGGACCACATTAATTCCACAAACATTTTATTGTATAATGCTCTCAAAAGAAATTTACTTTCAAACCTTCCAAATTAGATTTAACTTTCTCAGCAATTAACCAGAGCTTGATTTTCTTCCCTTTTGAGTACCGAGAGGGAAACAAAATATTTTCCCAGTAGGGAACAATGATCTCGATGCAAAGAGCAAGCTTAGAAAATTCATTCCTAATATGCAGTAATAAATACTATGGATTTGATTCTCAAGTAGAAACTTATTGAAATTGTAACATAAATTGATTATTGCAACAAGTCCTAATTAATTTAAGGAAAAACTTCGATGAGAGACTTGAAGCCACTGATGGGGGTAATCTTGTAGTTGCTGAAGCCAGCCTCGAATATGAGTTTGTCCCATTCTTTCTTTTCTCTTTCTTTTCCGTTGAACATAGTCAGCATAACCAAGTCATAGTCCAGTTTCAACTCAGTCAAATCGCGACCATCACTTGTTTCATCAATTGATATGTCTATGATAATCACCTTTCCTTCTTTCCCTTTCCCTGAAATAGCTTCTTTGCAGTTCTTCAATATCTTCAAGGAGAGTTCATCATTCCAATCATGTAGAACCCACTGCAAAATCATTGAGAATTTAGCTATTAATTAGTATATCGGTACACACATGCAGCTTTAGCTTTATAAATGTAACACATAAATCCAATCCAAAAGATTAGTAATAATTTTATATTTAATTTTTTCAATACGTTCTATTGTATAAAAATCTATTAGACTATGGATAAATAATAGAAAATATCAATTTAATCCAAGAGTTTAACAGTTAAATGAACATTACATTAATAATTATATGAGTTTTATGTTTATTATATTGTAGGAAAAGTAATTCTGTAATGTTATAGAGATTCGTTTTGCGTGCCATATATATATTTTTTGTTTTAAAATGTGTGGGCCCCACAAAATGTTGTGTTGTGTGTGTAGAAAAGTTTGTTGTGTTATGTTAAACATATAAAACCATTAATGTACCCTAATTATATATTGGGGTTTGTTTTTTGATGTTGACATGGTATTAAAACAAACCCATCCTACACTCACCATAAAAAGGTGTGCCATTTTTTTTATTTTTTATTTTTAAATAGGTGGATCCCCACACTTGATGTATCTATGACATAAGATATATATATAAAACTATTAATAACCCAATAGTTTAAGTTTTGGGTTGAATTGGTTATTTACAATATTATATTTTTTCAATACGTTCTATTGTATAAAAATCTATTAGATTTTGGATAAATAATAGAAAATATCAATTCAATCCAAGAGTTTAACAGTTAAATGAACATTACATTAATAATTATATATTATATTAAAATGAATGTTTGATGAACATACCTTGAGTAAAACAGCATCAGCAGAAGGGATGGACTTGAACATATCTCCACCAACAAAACTCAAATTTTCATCACCAGACAAGTTAGCCACAACCTCTGGTTGGTCAAATACTATGCATTTCAAGTGAGGGAATGCTTCATGGATGAGCTTCGTGACGCCACCAGTGCCGCCTCCAACATCGACAATGGAACCCAAACCCTCAAATACATGTCTGCATTCCTCAAGAGCTACCTTGAATACGCGGGAATCAGCTGCCATGGCCTCTTGAAACATGCTCAATGTATCAGAATCTTTGTTAAGAAAGTGCCAGAAGCTCTCCCCCGTTGCGCTCTCAAATAGCGTTTGTTCCTTATCCTCAGTGAACCATTTCTTTGAGGCACTCCACATGTCTAGCGAACTTGAATGAAGTGCTCCTCGAACTATTGGTGCTAAACATGTTGGCTCGCTTCTAATTAGAAGCTTCGATGGAGGAGTAAGAACATATGCTTCTTCTTCTTGTTCTCCTTCTTTGACTTGAACTTTGGCAAAGAATCCATTGTGTGTTAGGAGGCGCAAGAAACGATGGAGGACACTGATTTTTGAAGGGTGAAGTTTCAAAGCTGAAGCCAATTCAGGAAGAGTGATGGGTTTTCCATGGTTATGGATTATGTCTGCTACCCCTAACTCCATAGCAGACTTAAGAGCCATGGAGCTTACGAAGTTGTATACATGCTTGTACAAATGGATTTGAGCATGATACAGTTCATTTTCTTCAGTGCCATTGGTACTGAAATCCATTTTTTTTTTGGGTTCTAAACTTTGCTGATTTCTTGAGTTTCTATGGATATGAATATAAAGGATAAACTAGTTGTAGCTTTTTATATGTTTTGAGATGTAGAACAGAGTCAAGAGACAATAAAATAATAAAGCCTCATCTTGTTTCTTCACACTCGTGTTCTTCAGTACAAGCCACAAGTGCGAATCTTAATTAATGCTTTGGGCGGCCAAATATTGAGGTAAGTGTATGTACATAATTTTGTCGGGGTAGGTGAACTCGGGTAGGTGATTCAATTTTGATGGCTTAGTTGCTATTTTACCTTAAAAAGACAAATGTGATTAGACCACCCCCTTATTTTATATCATTATTATTCCTTATATATTTTGTAGTTATTTATAATTTTGTCGTTGTACTTCTTCACTTGTTCACTCACCTAATACAAATTGATGTATCTTTTATTTATTTTTAAAATCCATCGTAATCGATAAATCGATGATATAATTCATTTGAATGAAGTAGCGGATCAGCCAAGCTTTCGATTAATTTTGATGAAAATCGATGACCGATTCAGTTCATAAAAAAAATTGTTTCCAAAAAAAATTCGTAACGGATATTATTTTTTTACATTTACAAATAGTTTGTTTTTTTAATATTTGAGTGATTTGTTGTTTATTAACTTATATAAATTATGTACTTATAATATTAATATTATCTTGGTTATGCACTATCCAAAGAGTTTTGATTTAATTTATAACTAAAGATATCTTCCACCGAACCTGAAGCATAATATCATAAGCATTATATATTTGTTTAATTATTTATCAGATAATAATGTGTAATTTATTATTTTATATTAAAATATCTAAAATTGGTAATACTTTTTTATAAATATTTGAATAGATTTATAATTTTTTCAATATAAATTATAGATTTATATATACTTACTGAGTCACGTGATTAAATCAGTAACTCATTGATTGAATCAGTTATTGACCCGATTTAATAGTATTGTTAAAATCTATAAGCTGTATTATAGTTGAATAATGTATGTGTAATTACTATATATTTACTGGTGTTGTTTTTTTTTTGTTTTTTTTTAAACATTTACTGGTGTTGTTTAAATAGTGATAATGAGAGGCGTGAAAATAAGTCAATAACAGACAATTTTTTCTTTAAGACTGATTGTAATTTACCTGACGAGTCGGCTTTTATATTTTATAAGTTTTAATTTTTTGAGTGGGTTATAACACTAATTTCAAATTGAGATTTAATCACAATTGAAGTTTATCAGAAGTATTTGATGAAAATCAAACTTAAAATTTTTCCCCATTCTATTCTATTGCCAACTGAACTACGTTTAAAAGGAGGAAATTTTTTTGACTAACCAACAATGTTCTCCGCACTGACTACCTAAGCAGCCACATGTTTTCCTTTGAATAGAATTTCCACCCCATCTCAACAAGCCGACACAGAATATATTAGACTAGAATTTTCGCCATAGATTAAGAATTTAAGATTGAATTATTGGGTAGGTAACGCAAGATTGTAGGAATCGAATTTTTCTATTTATTGATTGAGAGGTACAGTCCATCCTTTATTAGTATGACGTTGGACTGGTTTCTGACTGGCACGCTGCAGCACTTTCACTTGACGGTCTACGCATGGCACTCAAGATATATTTTTCAATAAACAATTTGAATATTCAGCCTTGAAGTCTATCCATACAGCCAACTTTTCTCGACTGAGGTTAAATTTTTTTTTTTTTTTTATATGCCTAAGGTTTCCTACCCCACATAAAATGAGATTAATTCCTTTCACAAATTAAGAGGGCAAAATTTTTTCCGCTACCCACAAAATATGTTTATCAAAATTCAAACGTAAACCCTTTAGATTAACGGTTCAAATCCTAGAACTCAGTACCAAATCAACTGAATCACACCTACGTTAAATTCTAATCAACTGTTTAAGGACTCTCCATGCACTGCCATGTGCCAACATAAAAGGTATACTTATGGCAATGAGTGCTGAAATTAGATATAATAAAAGCCATCGATGAGTTCAGGATAATATACAAATATATTAATTTAATTTTGTTACAGGAAGGGCTTATCCTCAATTATACTAAAACTCTGACGAAAGAAATATCAACCATATCTTTAGGAATGATATGGCTCTTGCGAAGTTGGTTGACAAATGAAACAATGTTTAGATATTTAATGGTAAATAAAATGATATATAATAATACGAAATAAAATAAAATAAAACAAAATAATCATATCATTGCTCAATTATTTTACAATGAATAAATAAATTTATTATTTAGTTATTTAGGAAGTAGACAAAATATTAAGGAATTTTATTTATAATAAATTAGTTCCGTCGTATTTTTCCAAATTGAAAAGAAATATTAAATAAAAATTAAAATACAACTCATCATGTTCTATTTTATTGTTTAAAATAATTTAAATAATAATAAAAAAACTATTTTATTCTATATTTCACTTTATTATGTCAATTTTTTTTTTTAAATTATGTCAATTCTTACATAGGTTTTATAATTTAAATTTTTTTACACACCCTTCAATTTAGCACGAAAATCTTAGACATAATTTTTTTAACATACGAGTCTCACATATTTTTTATCTCTATAACATCAGAATTCAATTCTGATGTTGAATGAGAAATATAAATTTTTTGTTACATAGCCCATATTGTTGGGCGTTGGCTGTCTAGATTGAATAAAACAGCTCACGTGGCTGACAAATGAAACCTAAAAACATACTTGCGATTTGCGAACTATTATTATTTTTTGATTTGCGAACTACTTAAAATCAACGTAAAAGACAAAATAATCACTTTCAGTGGTTAATTAATTTTTTTTGGTAAATCAGTTGTTAATTAGTCAATTCAAACGATAATTTCCGTTACGGAAATAATATTGAATATTCTCCTTTTAATTTTATAATTGTTATTGGTTTTTCCATAATAACTTCTTCTATTGAGATTAATTATTTCATTCACCAAAAAAATAAGTTAACAAAGGAGAAATATTTTTGGCACACTTTTGTGTATAAATCCTACTTTCTTGTTTAAGGAATAATAAATGATTTTATTTTATTTTAAAAAGTATGAATATAGTTTAATTAAATATTATCGTTTAACCTCCTAGGGTAGCTCAGTTGGCAACTGAGCTCCCAAGGGTTTACTTGAGTCAGGGGTTCAAACCCTGCTGTCTCAAGCAAATTCTTGGAAAACTCTTGGGGGCCATAGGAGGAGAGTGTATCCTTCTCGGTTGGGGGATTAGTCTCATCCTTCCTCCGGTAGCGAAGTTCAATGGACTCGTTGTTCCAATGAGTTAGCTGTTCCAATGAGTTAGCCTATAGGGCCATACCTATAGGGTCATACCCAGAGGGTAAGATGACCGGAGGAGGTTAAATGGGAATACATCCAGATTATACCAAATTTTTTTTTTATTGTTTAACAATTTTCAAGACTTTCAGTAACAAAATCAAAGCGAGCTGCTTAAGTAAACATATTTCAAACCAGCTAATGAAAATGGCAATGATTTTGAAATTGAAATTGTTATGGACCCGTATAATGGGCCTATTAAGAAGCAAGCCCAACAAAGGACAACACAATATCTGAGTCAGCATTGACTCAAGACAGATATCCATCGAGGATACTTATCCGACAACACGGTGACAGCTCAGCAGATAGGCCGAGATCTGAGTCAGAAACACCTAAGGCTCATCTGCACTACCCACAGGTAACCCCTATAAATACCAGGTAAACCCTAAAGGTAAACACACTTTCTCTCTTACTACTATACTGTCACTGTGCACACACCCCTTTGGCTTGCGCCGTTATAGTATTCTGTGCACAGTGATCCGCTCAACTCAAGGGTATCTTCTCCATAGATACCTTAGAGAGGGCACTAGATCCGAGAGTAACACACCAGTCTATCGGGCTGGACATCTCTGTCCACAGGACAGAACATTGGCGCCGTCTCTTCGTAGCTTTAACATCTTCCTCGCTTTCCTGAAACGTGATTTCCTGTTAAAGAAGCAACTTCTTCTGACCTTAATTTTCTTAACGAAAAAATGGGAAGGAAGAAAACCTCCTTCCCTGTTTTGCGGTGCGTCCAGGAGGTTGACGTGAATTCCAATTTGTTAGGACGCATTCCTCCTGGTGCCCGTTACTGGCTTTGGGGGATTCCCAGGACCGCAGAGGAGGAACGGCAATCCGCAAAAAAATGATGACGAGTTTGGAGAGATGGGATCCTAGAAAAAGGATCACACCCCAATCCGCAAAAAAATGATGACGAGTTTGGAGAGATGGGATCCTAGAAAAAGGATCACACCCCAATCCGCAAAAAAAATGATGACGAGTTTGGAGAGATGGGATCCTAGAAAAAGGATCACACCCCAATCCGCGATAAAAAACCCAGGATAAAAATCCGGGGTAAATGAAACTCTGGCAAGAAGCCGAGTTAAATATTATGAGACTGAGGTATTTGAACCCCCCTTGCCAAAATGAGCAAGGGCGTGAATTCTAGCCCGGCCAATAACGTTGAGGAATTTGAACCCTCTTGCCTACGGGCAAGATTGCGAGTTCTAGCCTTGCCAATAAGAGTCCTATAAGAATACTGCATACATGCGACATCAAGCCTGATTCAGGGAGAGCGGAAGGACGCTTCCGTAATCCAAACTGAATGAAGATTCAACAGGGCAGATTGAACTGAAACTAATCAAGTCATCATGACGCCTTTTGAAATTAAAACTTAGGCAACAAGCCGAGTTAAATATTATGAAACCACGGTGTACGAATCCGGGTTAAAGTCAATCGAATGAACAAGTAAATACCTTTGTAAATATGGATCCTTGTGATTCTGATGCATCAACATAAATCTGAGATACAAGCGCAATTTGTCACGCTGACTCTGATCAAGTCGAAATGTTTCGTACTAAGGTCGAAAGACCCAACTGGGACATGTGACAATACTGCCTTTACCTTGGATAGTACCGGGTTACGAAACCCAGGTCATGATTGAAGGCGACAATGATCACCTTCATCAATGCTGACTTAACAAAACGTTAAGTTAAAATAAACATGCGTCACAAAGAGTGACAAAAAGCGGAATCCGCATAATGCTTTGACCTCGGCCAGGTCAATATACTGGAACTCGTAAAATGCACGAGTTGCAAAAACAAGAATTTATTCGAGTTGTAAAAATAACTCGTCTCAGATGACGAACAACTTGAGTAAGGTTTGATATTCTTAGAAAATTGCCTAAGTTACAAACCTAGATAACAAGAAAACAAGCTTGTTTATCAAAATCAAGGGAATGCTAAGTCCTTAGAAGTATTTAACGAATACTTCAGGCAACTCTGGAATCTGATGAACCTCAAATACATAGAAAATATATCTAAGTTATCAAGGAGGCATAAAACTCAAGATGCGAGTACAAAGGCAAAATCATCCAAAGACATAAAATGGATGAAAAACGTAAAAACTGGACAAGAGGCATCCCGGTCCCGATTTCAGTAGGAGTCTCACCCTGTTCCATCTGAACGCCACGACAATGCACGCAGGACTCAAAAAGGGGAATGATTCTGATCAAGTCAAAATCAGTAAAAGACACGGTAGGCACAACCAGGTTGAAACAGAAGACGATATCACAACGAGATTCTGGCAAAGCCGAACTCAGATAAATAAAGCTACAGTATATAAAACTGGGCTAAGTATACCAAGGAGAAATTCAAAACTGCAAACGAAAGATGCAAAAAATCAGGAGCAAAGCCCGACAATATCAGTTAAAAGGGGCTCAAAGATCCCCAAATCAGAAAAAAGAAATTTCAAAGGCAAAGTCGGTATTCCGACATACACAGTTTGGATTAAAGTAATACAGCCCGACAACTCAGATTTCCCGACTGCCGGACTGGGGGGCAAGTGCAGGAATGCAACCAAGATTAAAAAAGAAAAGCAGCAATCCTTACACTTCAAGATCTCGGTAAGACAGTCCAAAAGACTGTTCAACTAGTCCGAGCTACGTACCTCGGCCAAAAAGTTTGAAAGAGGAATGTTGAAATAGCATACACAGTACCCGGCTCATGAAGCCCGGCACCAAAGAAAGAACGAAATAAGAAAAAATCCAAAACATGGGTCGACAGGAATCCATGGATGCAGAACATGGATCAATGAATCAATAAAACTTCGGCAAAAAGGTCAAAGGGAAAAACTTTCCTACTTCCAATAGAGTCTTTAGTCACGGAAGTTTGACAAAATTATAGTTCAACGGACTTCGCTTCGGACACCCAAACTACTGGGTAGGACAGGAAAGGAGGATGTCTGAAGTAAGAATTCAACATGACAAGATAGTTAAAGCCATACATCACAGAACAAAGGCTAATCCAGGTTCGGAACATGAACATGGCCGATTCCTACGCGCTGAGAATAAAATATTCATAAAATGCGATCAATAGAAATGCACAGCAACCCAACTATACTTATCAGATATGCACCCCGGACACCCCGACTACTGGATTTGGAGAGACGTGGTCCTGAAAAAAGGACCACACCCCAATCCAGGATAAGTGAAGACAGATTTGGAGAGATGTGGTCCTAAAAAAAAAAAAAAAAAAAAAAAAAAAAAAAAATCACACCCCAGTCTACGATTACTGACAAGAATTTGGTAAGGAGAACTACAAACTCACATCCAGGATCCAAGAAATAGACACCTGGACACAATGATGTTAAGCCGAGTTACAAAGATGATGTGCTTGGGGGCAACTTGCCAGTTCGATCCGAACGACTCAGGCTCATTCATCACCCGGTTATATGGAATGTACGTAATATCTTGCTCGGTTCATGCTCAACCCACCAAGATAAGGGGCAATGAAGTACCATTCCTCGTTCCAAAAATTCAAGGCCCAGAATGCATGGGAAAGTCAAAATAACCAAAAGTCAAGAAATGACACTCTGGCAAAAAGCCGAGTTGAACATTATAACGCCAAGATATTGGAAAACTACGACTAGCAACATGCAAGAAATTGGATAGAAAATGAGTTAAAAATAAAAAGCACATTGCAGGAGTATGGCTCCTAGCCGACGCATAGAAAAACGGAAGGACTTGAAAAATAAGGGGCAGATTGGTACGACCTTGATCAAGTGACCTTATTGGGTTAAAAGCAAAAAGCGGAATCCGCATGAAAGACCTTGGCTAGGTCATTTTGTTCAGTTAACACTAAAAAGCTAAATCTGAATCAATAAAGTCACCGCGCAACCGCGCAAGAAGTTGGGCTCAAAATGAAAGCTTCGAAAGGAGAAGCCGAGGTCGATGTTGAAAGGAGGCAAACACCACCTCAGCCAAAAAAGATTGGGGGAGAAATACGGAAACAACATATTCAATACTCGGTTTGCTAAAACCGGCTGAATGAATGACAGATAATATCTGCAATCGCTGACTCAATTAAGTCGGCCAAAGAAAAGTTCCAACCCAAAGAAAATTGCTTCAATAAAAAGGCCAAGTTAAAGCAAAAACTTGACTGCTAATTTGAATAAAATATGCAAAATTCAAATGCAGAGATTACTGCTATTTCATCCCGGCAGCCTGGACATCCAAACTACCGGGCTGGGGGGGCAACTTTTAGCCGGGTTACATGGATGAGACTTGGGGGCAACTCGCCAGTTGGATCCCAACAACTCAAGCTCGTAGGTTCCCCGGTTAAACATGTGCAATATCTTGCCGGGTTCATGCATAACCCGTCCACATAGTTGACAAGGGAAAATCATTCCCGTTTTCAGAAGGAAGCTACAAGCTCGGGACATATGCGTATGGAATGATGCTTGGGGGCAACTCGCCAGTTGGATCCCAACCACTCAAGCTCATCCCAAACTCGGTATGAGAATACGTGAAATATTTCCCATGGTCTATGATCAACCCGCCAAGATAGGGGGCAATGAGGACCCCGGTTTAAAAGCTTGAGATGTAAGGAAAATATATGCAAAAAGTTTATATGCAAAAAGTTTACAAAAACTCAAAAGCTCTTCAAAAATCTGAAGCAAAAGGCAAGACAATTCACCCCGGCAGCCTGGACAACCAAACTACCGGGCTGGGGGGCAACTGTTATGGACCCGTATAATGGGCCTATTAAGAAGCAAGCCCAACAAAGGACAACACAATATCTGAGTCAGCATTGACTCAAGACAGATATCCATCGAGGATACTTATCCGACAACACGGTGACAGCTCAGCAGATAGGCCGAGATCTGAGTCAGAAACACCTAAGGCTCATCTGCACTACCCACAGGTAACCCCTATAAATACCAGGTAAACCCTAAAGGTAAACACACTTTCTCTCTTACTACTATACTGTCACTGTGCACACACCCCTTTGGCTTGCGCCGTTATAGTATTCTGTGCACAGTGATCCGCTCAACTCAAGGGTATCTTCTCCATAGATACCTTAGAGAGGGCACTAGATCCAAGAGTAACACACCAGTCTATCGGGCTGGACATCTCTGTCCACAGGACAGAACAGAAATGTTAATTATCAAATCATTTTTGAGATAATACTTATCTCCTATTACATAAGAAAATTCTTACCTTTAATATATATATATTTACCTAAGGATTGGTGCAGTCATATAAAACTACGTCGTTTTATAATGTAAAAACATTAAATATGGGAAATAATAACCATACAAAGGTGAAAATAAAAATAAAACATTAAATATGAGGAATCATAACCATACAAAGTTGGAAATAAATATAATATTTTTTTTACAATTAATTTTAAATGCGAACTTCCTTTATCCCACCCAAAGCGTCGTAGTTTTTAGGTGACTGCACTAATGCTTATATTAGGTCACATTACAAATCATTTTGCCATATATATATATATATATATATATATATATATGGTTATGTTTATCTCATTTTACATGAGATAAACAACTTTCCTACCCACACAAAAAAGGTTGGGTCTCACCACTCTTTTTTCTCTCTCCTCTTACCTATGGGTCTCACTTATACTTTTATTTCAACAACACAAGGCAATATTTTTCCTACAACATAAGAAAAATATATCCCTATTTGTCATTTGAAAGGACAATTTTTTTTGTTAAAATAATTTTTTTATTTAATACTTAAATTAAAAAAAAACTTCCATTTTTTCCACCATAATTCTTATTGTGTAACTTATTTTTTTACCATAAAAATTATAATTTGACTAAAATATAAGTTACCCACTTAAAATTTGACCTTGTTTCAAATCACCTCTTGTACTTCACCAAAAAATAAAATAAAAAAATTACCTCTTGTATTTTTAATTGTTTTAATTAACCCCTGTATTTTATAATTGTTTCAAATCAACAATTCTGTTAAATTTTTTACAAAAGCTATTAAACCTCCTCATATGCCCTAAGTCCCAAATCTCAAAAAAAAAATCTCTCTTTTCTTTTAATTTCTCTTATATCTTATTACAATTTTCTTTTGATCTTTTCTCAGTAGTTTGGGATCATTTCGATTTGGATCAGAGAAGATTAATGTGTCTCTTTTCTTTTACATTCTCCCATGGTCTCTCTTAATAGATGTTAAAATCTTTTATAAAGGAGAAACAATCATCGTTAGAAACCTCGTAACTGTTGTTGTGGATGTAAGTTTGATTCACCTATGACTTCCTAAAATATGAGTGTTTAGCTCTTGATTATTTATTTATTTGATTTGTGGTGAAAATATAATAATAACAAGAATTAGCTGAATGCTTGTTGTCAGATACACAGTCACACTCACACATACAGAGCTGCATGTTAAATTTGAACAAAAGATATTACTTCTTTTGACCTTGTATTGTATCTAAGGGAAGTCCATATAAAAATGTTTAATGAATAAATATATTTTTTACATACTAAAAAAATCTTTTTTTTTATAAAAATGTTGAAATCAATGAGTAGTGATTACATGGTGAGGGAAGGGGCCTCCAATTTATCACAAAACCATAATTACCAACTGGCAAAAAAAATTAATTATTGCATTTAAATCAAATAATTACGCATCTAATGTTGTTTTTCAAATAATTACGGATCTACTGCAAAATGTGACGCCTCAATTGAGGCGTCTCACCCTAAGGGGAAGACGCCCAAATGGGGCGTCTCTCATTAGGTAGTAACATGTGTCACTTTTTTTTTTTCAAAAAAATAGTAATTTAATCATAAAACTTCTGAAGGTCATAACTTTTAACTTGAGTATCCAAACCAGGTAATTCTTTTTTTGATCTCACATAACTTTTCGAGATCTACATAATAACACCCAATAAGATATATTTTATCTCTCACAAAGACAATTTTAATTTGCAAGAATGGTATTATAAGAGCGGTTAAACCCAGAAGCCTCTGAATTCTGGATTTGTGATTTAATATAAAAAAATAAATAAAATTTTGATTTGTGATTTAATATAAGCTTTTGGGTTATTATTCGTAGTCTGAAATTAATGATAACTTATGAATGTTTTCAAAAATAAAATTACCTAAATTAGGCGTGATTGCCTCTTGATTGAAACCCAATTTAGACGTGTTGGTAACGTGTCAGGTTTTGACACGTGTTGACACGTGTCACATTTTTAAACTCAGAAGCCTTTGAGTTTTGCGTTTATGATTTAATACAAAAAATAAATCAAGATTTGATGTGTGATTTAAATTAAGAAAATAAAATTTTATTTTTATCATCAAAAAAATTTGGTTTGTGATTTAAATTAAAAGTAACAATTATTATTAATAAGGAAAAAAAATAAAGATTTGATTTGTGATTTAAACTCAAAAATCAATTTGAAAAATCTGTATTAATAAAGAAAATATTTAAATAAATATTCTAAATCTCTAAGGAAGAAGAATTACCTGATTTAAATTTAAATTATGTTTGTGAGAAATAAAATATATCAAATGAGATGTCATTGCGTAGATCTCAGAAAGTTATGTGGAATAAAAAAAAGAATTACCTGATTTGGATACTCGAGTTAAAAGTTATGGTTTTTAGAAGTTTTATGATTAAATTAATAATTTTTTTTGAAAAAAAAAAGTGACAGGTGTCACCACCTCATGAGAGACGCCCCATATGGGCGTCTTCTCCTTAGGGTGAGACGCCTCACTGAGGCGTCACATGTGACGCCCAAAAGGGGCGTCACATTGTGCAGTAGATCCGTAATTATTTGAAAAATAGTATTAAATGCGTAATTATTTGATTTAAATGCATTATTTTAATTTTTTTGCCATTACCAACTTGAAGAGTAAGTAAATTTGAGTCCTCAGCACAATCAAATCATTCATTCAAACATCCTAGGAAACAATGCGACTGTATTTAGTCACATGGACTAATGGTTGGACCTAATAGCATTTGGAATGAACAAAAAATAAAGATCATTATGGTTCAGAATATCTTTAAAATGATTAGATGGAGAAGTCTATGAAAAATAAAGTCATATATGTGCCTACTCTAATCACCTATGTAGCACGATACGGCACGCGACACGTGACACGACACGATACGACACTCCGACATGTCAATCCTAAAAATTATGGATTTCGACACTTTGGGACACATTTTAATATTAAATAATATTTTTAATTTATATAGTATATATTTCATTTAATATTTAATAATTTAACAAAAAAATGAAACTAAATTAATAATACCCATCAACACGTTATAAAGATGGAAGCTTTAATAAAAAAAATAAAAACTGGGATGAGAGAGACATAATATCAGATAGAGAGATCAAATCATATTAGAGAGAGATCAGAGAGAATGAGATACAATAAGAGCGTAATAGGAATTGACAACAATGATGCTAAGATGCTCTCTTATCTACTTAAGGGGAAAAAAGATAAAAAAAAATAAAATTAATATGATAATGTGGAAGCTTTATTAATATATTTTAATTTTTTTTTAAAAAAAATTTAAATTTTTTTTTAAAAAATTTTATTTTTTTTTTTAAATTTAAAAAATTACGAAAATGCCATTTGACCGTGTCGGACACGGTCAAATTCGCGTGTCGGAATGGTCAACGTGTCGGAAAAAGTCAACCGCGTGTCCGACACCGTGTCGGAGCGTGTCGCCGTGTCGGAGCGTGTCGGACCCAACTCTTCCTGTTTTTACAAGTGTCCGTGCTTCCTAGCTAATCACAATTAAGTTTACAATTTGCCTAAAAAAATGCAAACCATTTTCACTTAACTCCAAGCTAAATTGATAAGAGTTTCTCTTATCTTTGTATTAGTAAATATCAGATATTTAAGTTAGTTAAAAGGGTTCGCTTTTCCTGTAGTTACTGCAGATAAGTTATCTGCAGTAAGCCCAATACGACGTCGTTTTGGGGCTAAAATCATGGTTATTTTGTAATTATAAATTATTTCAGGGTTATAATAAGCTTTATATTTATAATTTTTTAAGATTTCAATCCAAAAACGACGTCGTTTTGGGAATAAATGCAGATAACTTATCTGAATTAATTGCAGAAATATTTTTCCCTAGTTAAAATCAAAAAAAAAGGAAAATGAGAACGTTGACACGTTGTCTGATCATATGTGATTCAGTATCAATCGCAGACCATCCATTGCCAAAAGAATACATGTTAACATCTTTACAAATTGGCAAAATGTAATGTCAATTCATCAAAATACACAACAACTTTTTAAATCAAAATAAAAATTAGAACTTCTCCTTGTCAATTTACTAAACTATACAACACATATCAACGGCCTAGGCTACTCTTAAGATGGTGTTAGGATTTCATTTGTGCTTGCAACCCTTTGTTGAGATGATGAGCCTCCACCATTACTTGCACCACTTTTCTAGGAGTGTGTTTTTTTCTTTTAATCGATTAGAATTCAGTGATACCTTACAACCTCTTGCATTATGTCCCCATGCACCACAATTTCCACATTTTAGAGATTTCCCCTTTTTACTAACTCTGTAAGGATTGATCGGTTCATCAGCTGCTTTCTTTGGTCTACCAGGAGCATTGTTATATTTTGGTGGAAGTAATGAATATTGATTGGTTTCCAACCAATATTCTTCCCCCTAGTATAGGACGAATGGTATGAGCATAAGTTCTTTCAAAAGTATCCTTCAAGTAATAAGAATCAAAAAGGTTTCTCGGGATCAAATTCATCCTATATATGCTTGCCACAACATATGCACAAGGTATCCTAGTTAAGTCCCATTGTCTACAATCACATATTCTCTACTTCAGATCAACTACTTTTCGTGTCATCCATGCATTCTCTTCAATTTTATCATTTCTAGTGGAATAAGAAATCCACTCCTTCAATTTCCTCTTTGCCTTTTCTAACTTTGTTTGAATACGGGCAAATTGGACCTGTATATCACCTTACCCATCCTTCTTTGCAATGAATCTCTTCATTAACATTCTTTTTATAATTTCACACATTGTCAAAATTGGTTTGTCTGGTGCCTTCAATACAAAGGAATCAAAAGTCTCTGCAATGTTATTTTGTAATATATCACACTTTGCCTATGTACTAAATGCATGTCTGCTCCATGACAATGGTTCAACATCTCTCTACCATTTTTCTGCTAATGTCAATAGCTTTAATATTTGCTATATGCTTCTCAAACTCATACACAGTGGTGGATTGAGCAGCGTTCCACAACTCATCCTTTAGACTTTTTTCTTTATAAGTTAATTTGAAATTGCTATATAAATGTCTAACATAGAATCTGTGTTCGCAACCATATGCCTTCATTACATCATTCAATCCCTATAATATAAGCAAAACTTTAGTCATTCAGTCCATGCAAACATAAAGTTAAATATAGAATTAAATAACAACTAATTCAGTCCATACAAATATATAGTTAAATAACAAGTCATTCAGTCCAAACAAATATAGAGTTGAATAACAAGTCATTCAGTCCATGCAAATATAGGGTTAAATAACAAGTCATTCAGTCCATGCAAATATAGGGTTAAATAACAAGTCATTCAGTCCATGCAAATATAGAGTTAAATAACAAATGTGGTAATTAACTAATTACCTTTTGTCTGTCAGACATTATGACCCACCTCTTTTCTTCAAAAGTCCCAATATCATCCAATTTGCATAAACCATTGGCAACTATCTTTATTTTTAGCTTCGACCACTGCAAATGCTATTAGCTACATATTTTCATTTCCATCATTTCCAATTGCACATAGGAGTTGACCTCCAAAACGAATTTTCAAGAAACAACCGTCCACTCACATAATCGGCCTATACGTATTTTTAAAGCCCTTCTCGCATGCATTAGGTTTATATACATTCTCTGAAAGACCATGTAATCTGATTAGACTATGTATGTACTTGGGCTAAATTTTCTAATTGCAGCACAATATTTTCATACCTTGGAAAATTGCTCATAAGTTAGTGCCCTCAATATGATCAATGACCATTCTCTTGGCTCTCTATAAGCTTTTGATTTGGAGACATGCAAATTGTGATCTCTATCGACCTGATTTATAAATGCAGTGTTCTTCTAATTTGGTTGATTACGAATGTTGTCCATATACTTCTTAGACAACCATGATGCAGTTACTCTGGTGTTGCTTCTAACCTAACCACAATTGTGATCTTTTTGCCGGAATGTCTTTATTTGGAAAACATCTCCCTCTTGTGTAGGTGAAACATGTATCCTTCAGTCACCGATTCTTACACTCTATCGTAATTCTCTTACAGTTATTACACCGATTCTTAAACTTTGAAATTTGCAAACTTCATCCCAATCTCTAAATTAATTTTTCTTTGCATATATGTGTTCTCATTGAATTCTTGGCATTTTGGCTTGTCTTTGTCATTATCAGAACAATCAAGAGAATGCAAATCATCACTATCTGCATAATCAAATTGTATCTCACTATCCCAATCTTTAAGCTGCATATATGACCTATAATTAACATCTCCTAGAAAATTCTCAACCTCTCCGTGAACAGATTCAATGCCTGTTTCAGTTAATAAGTTAACCATCTCAACATCACTATCATAAAAGTCACATCCATCCAAATTATTATTATCACTTTCATAATGCTCAGTTTCCTAGTTCAATTTGAATATCCAAAAGCGTTTGTGAGTCCTCCACTATGGTCTCCATGGTTAGAATATGTAAAAATTTGGGATTGATCACAATTACGAAAAATGAGGCACAATTGCATATATAAAATACATGCACATGAAGATAAGATTTTTGGTACAAGACATTAAAGTTTGTATGGATGTGGATGTTTGAGTATGACTCTGTATGTGTGAATGTGACTAAAATAAACACCAAGAGATAAAAAAAATTAGTTTAGTTGCCAGTAAAATAACATGCAGCTCTGTGTGTGTGTGTGAGTGTGACTGTGTATCTGACGACAAGCATTCAGTTTATTCTTATTCTTATTATGATTATATTACCACAAACTAAATAAATAAATAATCAAGAGCTAAAGACTTATATTTTAGGATTCCATGAGTAATCAAACTTATATCCACAACAATAGTTACGAGGTTTCCAGCAATGATTGTTTCCCCTTTATAGAAGATGTTAACATGTATTAAGAGAGACAATGGGAGAATGTAGAAGAAAGGAGACACATTAATATTCTCTGATCTAAATCGAAACCATCCCAAACTACCGAGAAAAGATGCAAAGAAAATTGCAACAAGAGATGGGAGAACGAAAAAGAAAATAGAGATTTTTTATTTTTTTTTGAGATTTGGGGTTAAGGACATGTGAGGAGGTTTGACAGCGTTTGGAATTTTTTTAACAAAATTATTGATATGAAACAATTATAAAGTACATGGGGTTAATTGAAACAAATAAAAGTACAAGGGATAATTTGAAACATGGTTAAAGTTCAAAGTGGTAACTTATATTTTTGCCTTATAATTTTGACTAAAATAACATACTTCTGTGTATTTTATAAGGAGAAACATTAATCCATATATATAATCTATGACTCCCACAATTTGATTAATTTTAATGATTCAATATTTAATTTTACTTTATTAGAAAGCAATCAATTACATAGTTTAAGTGTTGGTGCCTTTGAATCTTTGGGGAAGTGAGTGGTTATGTAGCAAGGGTGTTTGTGCTCTGCATTGCATTAGTTTTGAAATAAGAATTATTTGATCCAATTTCTTCGCTTTGATCATTTAATCATTCGTTCGGTTCAAATTTTTTTAAAATTCGATCCAATCTAATCCTATTTTTTTTCGGTTTGGATTGTATCAATTTTCGATTTTTCAAAAAGTCTAAAATTTTGATCATACAAATTATTGGCTATGTCAAAATAAAGCCATTCAAAGTTACAAACTACTAAAAAATTCAAGTTTTAAACTAAAACAAGTCTTAAAACTCTTGAAGAGATAAAATAGATTAATATCTGTACAAAAAAAAACCAGATTAATAGATAATAAAAAACTAAAATAAGATAATTTTCTATAACATCCAATATTCAAAGTTTACATAACAACAAGATTCCAAGTCACCATTTTTCGAAAATAAAAAATATATAATATATTGGATCAGTTTTTATCAATCAAACCGAAAACTTATCCAATTTAATTAAAATATGTGAATTTTTTTTTGGTTTTTATTTTTTAATTTTCGGTTAATTCGATTATCAATTTTTGGATTCGATCTCTACGGTTTAAATTGATTTTTGGATCGTAGTCAAAGCGTCACCTTTGAATTATAAATAGAAAAGGATGAAAACGAAGGAACAATTAAACTTTTTAAGATCCTGTTTCGATTCTCTTATTTTTAAGCTAGAAGCTACTTATAAGCTAAAGTTAAAAAAAAGCTTAAAAAAATAAGCTAAAAGCTGTTTGGTAATTACATAAAAGTTATTTAAATGCACATGTTTCAAGAAAATCATCTCTTTATCTTTATAACTCTTCATTTTAAAAAGAAGCACACAATTCAAGAAAAACATATAAGAGTTTTAAAAAAAGCTCCTCCTAGGAGCTTTTAGTTTACAGTTTTCAACTTTTTTATCATTATAAAAAAAAAGAGTTTTTCATTATAAGAGTTTTCTCAAAACCTATTTGACCTAACTCATGCATATAAGTAGCTTCTAGCTTAAATAAGAGAGGATCGAACGGGCACTATGAGTAATATCTTTACCTGATTGAATTTATTTTTATATAATATTATGTGTTTAATATGAAAACATTTGTTTATGTTCATCTGTGGTGCCATGTGGTTTATATTTTACTGATAATAATATTTTTTTATATAATATTATAGTTTTAATATGAAAACATGTGTTTATGTTCATTTATGGTGCCATGTGGTTTATATTTTATTGATAATAATATGTAGACCAAAAACTAGATCATAAAATAAAAATACATATATTAACACATTTCTTTTCCTAACTTTTCTTTTTCTAAATAAGTGAAATATAAATGTAAAATTCGTGATGTATAAATATTATTTTAAAATGGATACTCCACATTTAATAACTCCATACTGGTTGGCTGCTTTACTTTCTCGGGAAAGGTGGCGGCCTTCAAAATAAGCAGTCATTGTTGACTAATTTATTAAGTTTAAAATATATTATTATAAAAAACCACTGACAGGGATCAGCTTATATATATATATATATATAATTTTTTTTTTTTTTTTGAATACGGATCAGCTTATATATTCTATTACGAAATTATTGTGAAATGTGAATCACTACGCGGGTAGCTGAGGCTGCTTCGCATCTACTTCGCCAATACCTGACACATGCCACGTGTTCTGTCAACTTTGTAACTCCGCCCAACTTGTAAGACTTGTTTTTCATTTTGTTTCTAAAATTTTGAAGTCAGGTCAGGGTCGTGGCACATGCGGATTCCGATTTCCAAAAAGATTTGAAGGGCAACGATAGCTGCACGCTTCCATTCTAGAGGATTAATTTTTTTTTTCTCATACTATACATATAATATAGAATTTTGTTAATATCATATTAAAGAAGATAAATTCTCTTATATCATACAGATAAAATTATGGATTCATTATTTATAAAAAATAAAAAAGCTCATAGATTTCACTTTTTTATTAGTGTATGAGAGAAAATTTATGTACTTTAACATAAAAAATATTTTCCCTATAATATATGAGTGAGATTTCATTTTAATTTTTTTATCTTCTCACTTTTGGAATCCCATTTATATATTATGTGTGTAACATGAATTTTTTTATATATAAAATGAGAAAATATTTTCCTTTATTTTAATAGTATTTTTACTTTAAATGGACAGTAAAAAAAGTATCCTGTGATGTGTATTTTGTTATCATTTAATTATTATTAATCAATACATAAAAAAATAATGTGCATATATTTTGACTGAGTTTTTTAAAATTATAATCCAAAAGAATTATATCAGTTTTTTTATTTAAATTAATGATGGTAGTTCGAACCTATAATTTCATTCAGACTATCCAAACCCTACTATAACACAATTAAAAGGGCCAAATACGAATTGCACAATGAGACTGCGAGTTTTTTTTTTTTGAAATCATGGTTGTCCAATGAATTTTCAACTATTCATCCAAATTAATTGGATTTCACTTAAGGTTCCACTTTTTATGAAGTTATAAAATTAGTATATCAGTCATGTGTATACGAAAAATGTATTAAAATATGCAAAATTATAAAATGAAAACTTTATCTTTAAGTTCACATAAAAAATAGTCGACATGTAAACTCATCACAAATAGAAAGTAATTAACCATTTTCGGTGTATTATCTAAAATTTACCATCTTAAAATTATAAAAGAAATCTAAATATTATCTTGAATTTGCACTAGTTAAAGAATCATCAATAACATTTATTGGATTTAAGATAATCTTATTGTGAAATGAACTAGTTCAATAGTACTTTTCTAAATCACTTAAAAAGATATACTGTTTTTTAAATTTAATATTATTGTAATTACTTAAAATATTTAGTATTTTAATATATTAATATTCTTGCTTTTTTATTCAATATTATATATTTTAGTAATTAAAAATATTTTCAGAGAATCTATTAAAATGACGTAGCATTGTATAGATAAATATGAACTTACATTGTTTTTATACAATGATGAAACATATTTGCTAGAGTTGTGATGTTCATAATAAATTTCCACAATCCACCCAAATTACCATGTGGCCCACTAAAATTATTAACTCAGAAACTTTTAAAACTCAAAGTAAAATGATATAGCGCATGGTTTGGGTTGAGAATTTTGGGAACTAAATATTATTACTTTATTTGCAAGTGCGAGGGAAAAACTGCACTTTATCACTGTCATTGTGGGTTTTTTGAATTTCTTATTAAAAAAATGACAAGACCGGCGCGCCAGTAACAAGTTGCTAGTTAAAAATGAATTACTTCTATGATATGATTCCCGAGCGAAGTTGCCTAGCTCCTCTCAAGTCACAACCTTTTTGTGATAAAGACATATACTCAAAACTTTAGCAAAATTCAAGAAAATATACAGCACAATGTCTTAGACTAGAATAGTAGAAGGTGATACAAAAAAAAAAAAAAAAAAAAAAAAGGAAAAGTAGAAGGTGATACAGATTCATTTCATCTGAAGTAGTTAATAGTTTTTATTTTAATAAAACCGTAACGAAAATTATTTCGAAACCGATTTATGACTTGTAACCGCAAAGATAGAAAAACTAGTGAAGCCCTGACACAAGACAAGTTGGTGGAGTGTGAGTAAGTTGGCTATAAAAGGGAAGCGCGAGAAGCCTGTTTTCTCAGGCAAAAAAAAACTAATCCTGCATAGCCTCAAAACTCAGGACTATTCACTCTTACCAAAGATCAAACACAATGTTGATCGAACTTGCAGTTACTTTATTGGTTATAGCTCTGTTCATACACTTGCGTCCAACACCAACTGCAAAATCAAAAGCCCTTCGTCATCTGCCAAACCCGCCAAGTCCAAAACCTCGTCTTCCATTCGTTGGTCACCTTCACCTTTTGGATAATCCTCTGTTACACCATTCCCTCATCCGTCTCTCCAAAACCTATGGCCCTCTCTTCTCTCTATACTTTGGTTCCATGCCTACCGTCGTTGCATCCACACCTGAGTTGTTCAAACTGTTCCTTCAAACACACGAGGCTTCTTCATTCAACACCAGGTTCCAAACCTCAGCCATAAGACGCCTCACATACGATAACTCTGTGGCCATGGTTCCCTTCGGACCTTATTGGAAGTTCATCAGGAAACTCATCATGAACGACCTTCTCAATGCCACCACCGTCAACAAGTTGAGACCCTTGAGGAGCCAAGAAATCAAAAAGGTTCTCAGGGTATTAGCCAAAAGTGCTGAAACTCAACAGCCCCTTAATGTCACTGAGGAATTGCTTAAATGGACAAATAGCACAATCTCGAGGATGATGTTGGGCGAAGCTGAAGAGATTAGGGATATTGCTCGTGATGTCCTTAAGATCTTCGGCGAATATAGTCTTACTGACTTCATTTGGCCATTGAAGAAGCTCAAGGTTGGCCAATATGAGAAGAGAATTGATGACATCTTCAACAAGTTTGATCCCGTCATTGAAAGGGTTATCAAGAAACGCCAACACATAAGGAAAATGAGAAAGGAGGGTAATGCAGTAGTTGATGACAGTGAGCAGAGTGTAGTTTTTCTCGATACCTTGCTTGAATTTGCTGAGGATGAGACCATGGAAATTAAAATCACCAAAGAACAGATCAAGGGTCTTGTGGTGGTAAGTTTCTTGCTTAATTTTGTTTCATTGATTGGCTTTATTATCATATGCTGTGGCCTGTGGCTAAATAAATACATGAGAACAAATGTAACTGGCAATGGTTTGTGTGCAGGATTTCTTCTCAGCAGGGACAGATTCAACAGCCGTGGCAACAGACTGGGCTTTGTCAGAACTCATAAACAACCCCAGGGTGCTGAAGAAAGCTAGAGAGGAGATTGACAGTGTTGTGGGAAAGATAGGCTTGTTGATGAATCAGATATTCAAAATCTTCCTTACATTAGAGCCATAGTGAAGGAGACATTCCGCATGCACCCTCCACTACCTGTTGTCAAAAGAAAATGTGTAGCAGAGTGTGAGATTGATGGTTATGTGATCCCAGAGGGAGCATTGATACTTTTCAATGTTTGGGCTGTGGGAAGAGACCCGAAATACTGGGAAAGACCATTGGAATATCGTCCGGAGAGATTCTTAGAGAGTGGTGTTGAAGGAGAACAAGGAGGCGCAGTTGATCTAAGGGGACAGCATTTCCAACTATTGCCATTTGGGTCAGGGAGAAGGATGTGTCCTGGTGTCAATTTGGCTACAGCAGGAATGGCAACACTGCTTGCATCTCTTATCCAATGCTTTGATCTTCAGGTAGTTGATCCACAAGGCCACATATTGAAAGGTAATGATGCTAAAGTTAGCATGGAAGAGAGACCTGGTCTCACTGTTCCAAGAGCCCATAATCTCATCTGTGTTCCCCTTGCAAGACCATCCACCGCCGCTAAACTCCTTTCCTCATAAAATAAAATACCACACAACACAACAAAACACCATGTAGTCATGGCGGATGCTAGCTTTTATAGAGTAATTATGATGTCAATAAGGTATCACTGATAGACAATGAATCAAAGTCCCAACACATGTGCTCCAGCATGCACTCATGTGTCACCCCAATTAGTCTCTCTTTGGTACTAGGATGCATTTTGTATTTTCATCTTTTTATTTTTATTGTTTTCAAAAAGGTGTGTTGTAATCACTTGTATCTTTTGTTTTTACTCGCATATCCAGTTATTATAGCCATTACACTCTTTGCTTATCTCAACAAATTTCTGGTAACTCCAGTACATTATAATAATTTGGTCATTTATATATTTCTCATCGCAAGAACTAGCTAGCACAATATCATTCATTAGAATGCAGAACACAACTGAATACTATAGCGGGTATACTTTTACTATAAACATAGAAATAACTTTTTTTTTTGTCATTTATATAGTTTCTCACATTTATGTATAGCAAAAATATTAAATTTTAAGGACTAAAGTTTAAATTTATGAGCATAAAAGAATTTAGGGACAACAAAATTAAATTATTTTCTTGAGTTGTGCTCACTTTCAATAAGACGAGAAGGAGAAATTGAATAACCAACCGTCAAATTGTTCCCAATAAAATAAGAGGGGAAATTCAAATGATATGCATAAAATAATATTGTTGGAATTCCACTCAGCAGGCTTCATGATTAAAAAAAATTAAGAAAGATGATTAAGAAATGCATAAAGGCCTATAGACAAATGTAAAAACTTTCGATATTTTATTTTTAAATTGACATACGTCCAAATAAATGGAGGACAAATCACAGCTGAAAATAAAAAGAACAACAAAACAAATGCAAAAGGTTAATTATCAAGAAAACAAAATTAAAATAACAAATTTATCCATCTGAGAAAAGAAAAACAGTAAGTATGAGACAAGAAAACTATCATCATCTAAGTTGTCTTAATAATTGAAGGCAAGAGATCGAAAGTACATTGGGAATTTTCTTTTGTATAATTATTTCATATTATTAGAGCAAATAATTCCTCAAAAATATAAAGAACCAATTTAATCCAAAAGTTTAAGTTTTTGGGTGATGACATTTTTAATGGTTTACATTATTCTCTAACACACATTCTCAAGAAAGAACCCTTTGGGCTTGAAGCATACATATTGCACAGATCCAATTTTTGATGTACCTTGTGCTTATTTAATTTCACTAGAAAGTGAGGGCGGTGAGAAAATAACTCGTGGTCAATATAGTTTTGATACCATGTAAATAACCAATTCAATGTAAAATATTAAGTTATTGGATGAAGACCTTTTAAATGATTTATTTTATTTTCTAACAAAAAGAATGGACATAGTGAAAAAGAAGAAGGAATTTTTAACTATAAATTGTCGTCATGAAATAACAAAAGGAATAATAGAATTAAACTTCCACTTGTTTGGTGTCATTTTTATTGTATTTTTTTGTCATATTATAAACTACAAGAAATACAATATTGCTCCCATAATAAATCTTTTGGAATCCATCATCACGTGATGATAGCATTCGTTGATAGATTGTTTGGGGTGGGGGAATAAAGGTGCAATAAAGCACACAAGTTATGTAAATTAAGCATAATTAAGACAATAGACAAGATGCATAGGTGAATCCGTCCATTTGCTACAATTTACTACTCTTTCATTTGTAGTAGACCTTCAATGCCTGGCCACTTGAGATCTTTGGTAATTGAATAGTGTATATTTGTATAAATTTTTTTGTCTCCTCTTGGTGATAGAAAAAAGATGTAGGTCCATCTTATTATTTTTTCTCTCTCCAGAATATATTGGAGACTACTTTTTTATCTCCCGTAATTATTTCTATCTCTAACGGCACGGGAATACTATATAGATCTTAGGAAAAAATTAAGTTTTATGTTACATGTGATAATTTTTCTCCTACACACCCTTCGATAACTGTGCCATCTTTTTCTTTTCTTTTCTTTTTATTTTTTAGGTGGTGGAGCCCACAAATTTATCTCTATGACATGAGATAACTTATCTCCTTTAACATGAGATTAATAAAACCCTAAATCTTATACCCTTTGTTTTTTTTTTTTTTTTTTGTGAAGGGTCTTATACCCATTGTTTTATTACCACCGTCCTGAATTTTTCTTAAACAAGTAACAAATTAAAGAGTGTATGTCCTGCTAAAATTAAATAATATATAGATCTTGTCCTTTTGCAACGCATGTATTATAAATATTTATAGGTTGGCATATACCATAGTCCTGAATCCTTCTTAAACAAAGTAGCAAAATCCTCGTGCGTGTCTATGTCTAGTTAATATTTAATAATATATAGTGGTATTGATTTTTCACACACACACACACATATATATATATATATATATATATATATATATATATATATATATATATATATATATATGGTATTTTACACCAGATTTCTTCATATATATATATATATTTTTTAAAAGTGAGCCATTAGATACAAGTGGATCAAGCATATATATATATATATATATAATATTCGATAAGCAATACTCATTCTGTCTTAAAATAATTATTAATTTATATAAAATAAAATAGTCTATGAAATAAAATAGTCTATGCAATCCAACACTATAAAACTAATGCATGACGCTAATTAAGTAATTGTGCAAATCAGAAAAAAGGCACCAATATTTTTGGTGGCGTTTCTTGTATACGATAAACAAAATCCAAATTTCAATTTGCAATAGACGAGAAACATGACTTGAATCTAGGTTTCATTAGCCGACAAGTGATATAGAACCGAAGCTAATGACCACCTTATTTAGATAAAATTGTTCCACCAAATATCAAATTGGAGATTTTTAGGCAAAAAGTTTGAAAATAATTGAGAACGTCACATACCATTAGCCTCGTGGGAGGCCTCGAGGCACCAATAATATTCCCCCGTGTCCCAAACGGAGGAAATGTATGAAGATTTGAATCTACACGATTTAAAATAAAATAAAAAATAAAAAAAATTGAGAGTGATTAAATAATTGGAACACTAGACGACAGCCGGCGGCAAGATGGAGTTGCCGCGGCATAGTTAAATGATTGGGAGAGGCACCGCTCATAACCATTGGAATCAGAATATGAATATACGTGTCTGAGAGAGAAAAACAACGTGATAAAAACAAATAAATGGATTTGGTGAGAGAAAGAGTGGTTAGGTTTTTATATCTTATTGCAATTCACTGCAATTGTAGAGCTCTTTATCTCTTAGAGAGAGTATGCATTTTTTGGTATGTGTGATTTTACCACGATTGCAACCCATTACAAGGTGATGGCAACAATAGGAGTTTTTTTTAGATATTTTAATCGGTTCATCGCTTTGCTGTTAGTTTGATTCTGGGTGAGTCACAGGATAAAAACTTTAAATCCCTCCCAAAGACGATATTTTGGAGGATAGACTCTGACCCTATAATTCTCTGCGCCAACGGAATTACCATCATTTGGTTAATAGGAGTTAAAATAAAAGAGAAGAATTTATTATCCAATTTACTAGGGTTCTCAAATCTCGAAACAAATTTGAGCCTTTCTTTATCGAGGCTAAATAATTAACCGTGACTAAACGCTTCTTTAAGTTATAATGTATTGGAAAAATATTTGGTTCCCTCTCTATCCTCAAAAGGAAAGAAAATTAAGCTCATGTTAATTGCTAATAAAGTCAAATCTAAATTGCATGGTTTGGAATTGTTTGATCCAAGTGGATCAATGTTGTTGTTGGATATGTAGATTAGTAGTGTATATGGAAGAGATAACCGTGCACATGTGGTTGTAAGGTGGTGGTAGCTTAGAACAAAGGCGAGTGCTGAATGGTGTTTGTACGCATAGTAACAACAAATAAGTATTAGGGTTCTAGAGAACATACATGTAAGATTTAATTAATCCTTTATTTATAGAGGGATTTTATCTGAAGTTTGATAAGGTTCATTTTATCTAGCTGAACAAGAGGCCAATAATACATGATACGGGTCAGAACACGAATCAATTTTGTTTGAAAGCATTGCAAAGTAAAAGAAGAAAAAGATTAGGGAGTGTCATCTAACTCCCACACATCATTTATTAAAAAAAGAAAAGAAAATGTATGCACTTACACTCCAATAATAAGTCTACTACATCATAATTAAAAAATAGAATGATGTGCATTCATGATAAAAAGGAATATATTTAAGTCAAAAAAATTTATTAACAAAATAATGTTTCTAAACTATATATATATATATATATATATATATATATATATATATATATATATATATTTATCATCTATTATTTAACATGATCACAAAAACTTTCCTACACTCACAACATTTTGTGGGGTTCGCAGCAAAAAAAACTCTGGCACGCAAAACGAATCTCTATAACATAACACAATCACTTTTCCTACAACATAACTCTTATAAAACCCATATATATATACTTCGTTAACTCGAATAAAAAAAAAGATAAAGAAAAGTGTCATACGATTTGATATAGTGAAGAAGAAGAAAAATTGACGTCCAAATAAGAGAATTAGGTACAACAACAATTAAATATAATAAAACATAAATAAGACTACCAAAATAAAACATAAATAAAACTACCAAAATAAAACATAAATAAGAGGTGTACGTACTCCATTTCATTAAGGGAAATTATACTCTTATATTACATGAGATGCATCTCTCATATTACACTCATATAAAAAGATGTGGCTTTTTTTTAAAAAAAATAAAATAAAATTGGTGTATCCCATTTTATTTATCCTAGAACATAAGATAACTTTTTTCATACTACATGATTTTCATTAAACACCAGAATTTCTAAATTGATTGCTCTAACTTTGTTAATAGAATCAAAATAAGAATATCCATGGATTGAATTGATAAAAAATAAATTGCATTGGTCAAAATTCAATTATTGTAATTTGTAAAGTTATTAAAATCTTCAAATTTCTAGATTGAAGTCCCGGCACCAAATGTCGACAACAGCACCATGCCGCATCAGCAGGCGTTGTGCACTTGCCAAGTAGAAGGACCGAAGTCTAGTGATTCAGCCCAAAATCCCAAGAAGAAAACTTGATTTTATGTCTAGATGCCTAAACTCTATATCCAAAATTCCCTAATGATTCGATATGATTCGGCTCTCGTATCAATTTGCGGAAGACAACTTAGATGATGCTAGTTTTCTTGTCTCACATTTTGTATTTTTCTTTTCTCAATGAAAATTGTTGTCTTAATTTTGTTTTGTTGATAGTTCACCTCTGGCATTTGTTTTGTTGTTCTTTTCATTTTCAGTTGCGTTTGTCCTCTATTTATTTGGTTGTAAGTTAATTTTAATATAAAATATTATGGAAACTTTTTGCCTTCGTCTTTATGCATTTCTTAGTCTACTTTCTTATTTTTTTTTTTAATCATGAAACGTACTGCGTGGGGTTCCAACGTATATATGCATATCATTTTCAATCTCTTATTTTATGGGGAGCAATTTGACGGTTGGTTATTCAATTTCTCCCCCTCGTCTTATCGAAAAGTGGGCACAGCTCAAAAAAATAATTTTGTTTTGTCGTACCTAAAATGCTCATAAATTTGATATAAAAGTGAGAAACTAGAAGAATGGAAAAAGCAGGTTATTTATATCAATTCCCATCGCATGTTGTAGTAAAATTATTGTATATTTACAGTAATTTTTCAATTATATATTTTCTATATTCTAATGAATGATATTCTACTAGTTCATGCAATGAGAAATATATAATTGACCAAAGGATCATAATGTACTGGAGTTACTACAAATTTGTTGAGACAAGCAAAGAGTGTAATGGCTATAATAAATTAATAACTGGATATGCGAGTAAAAACAAAAGATACAAGTCATTACAACACACCTTTTTGAAAACAATAAAAGTAAAAAGATGAAAATACAAAGTGCATCCTAGTACCAAAGAGAGACTAATTGGGGTGACACATGAGTGCATGCTGGAGCACATGTGTTGGGACTTTGATTCATGGTCTATCAGTGATACCTTATTGACATCATAATTACTCTATAAAAGCTAGCATCTGCCATGACTACATACATGGTGTTGTGTTGTGTGGTATTTTATTTTATGAGGAAAGGAGTTTAGCGGCGGTGGATGGTCTTGCAAGGGGAACACACATGAGATTATGGGCCCTTGGAACAGTGAGACCAGGTCTCTCTTCCATGCTAACTTTAGCATCAATACCTTTCAATATTTGGCCTTGTGGATCAACTACCTGAAGATCAAAGCATTGGATAAGAGATGCAAGCAGTGTTGCCATTCCTGCTGTAGCCAAATTGACACCAGGGCACATCCTTCTCCCTGACCCAAATGGCAATAGTTGGAAATGTTGTCCCCTCAGATCAACTGCGCCTCCTTGTTCTCCTTCAACATCACTCTCTAAGAATCTCTCCGGACGATATTCCAATGGTCTTTCCCAGTATTTTGGGTCTCTTCCAACAGCCCAAACATTGAAAAGTATCAATGCTCCCTCTGGGATCACATAACCATCAATCTCACACTCTGCTACACATTTTCTTTTGACAACAGGCAGTGGAGGGTGCATGCGGAATGTCTCCTTCACTATGGCTCTAATGTAAGGAAGATTTTGAATATCTGATTCATCAACAAGTCTATCTTTTCCCACAACACTGTCAATCTCCTCTCTAGCTTTCTTCAGCACCCTGGGGTTGTTTATGAGCTCTGACAAAGCCCAGTCTGTTGCCACCGCTGTTGAATCTGTCCCTGCTGAGAAGAAATCCTGCACACAAACCATTCTCAGTTACACTTGTTCTCATGCAAGGGTTATATTAATTAGTACTAGAGATTTTAGCCACAGGCCACAGCATATAATAATAAAACCAATCAATGAAACAAAATTAAGCAAGAAACTCACCACAACAAGACCCTTGATCTGTTCTTTGGTGATTTTAATTTCCATGGTCTCGTCCTCAGCGAATTCAAGCAAGGTATCGAGAAAAACTACACTCTGCTCACTGTCATCAACTACTGCATTACCCTCCTTTCTCATTTTCCTTATGTGTTGGCGTTTCTTGATAACCCTTTCAATGACGGGATCAAACTTGTTGAATATGTCATCAATTCTCTTCTCATATTGGCCAACCTTGAGCTTCTTCAATGGCCAAATGAAGTCAGTAAGACTATATTCGCCGAAGATCTTAAGGACATCACGAGCCATATCCCTAATCTCTTCAGCTTCGCCCAACATCATCCTCGAGATAGTGCTATTTGTCCATTTAAGCAATTCCTCAGTGACATTAAGGGGCTGTTGAGTTTCAGCACTGTTAGCTAATACCCTGAGAACCTTTTTGATTTCTTGGCTCCTCAAGGGTCTCAACTTGTTGACGGTGGTGGCATTGAGAAGGTCGTTCATGATGAGTTTCCTGATGAACTTCCAATAAGGTCCGAAGGGAACCATGGCCACAGAGTTATCGTACGTGAGGCGTCTTATGGCAGAGGTTTGGAACCTGGTGTTGAATGAAGAAGCCTCGTGTGTTTGAAGGAACAGTTTGAACAACTCAGGTGTGGATGCAACGACGGTAGGCATGGAACCAAAGTATAGAGAGAAGAGAGGGCCATAGGTTTTGGAGAGACGGATGAGGGAATGGTGTAACAGAGGATTATCCAAAAGGTGAAGATGACCAACGAATGGAAGACGAGGTTTTGGACTTGGTGGGTTTGGCAGATGCCGAAGGGCTTTTGATTTTGCAGTTGGTGTTGGACGCAAGTGTATGAACAGAGCTATAACCAATAAAGTAACTGCAAGTTCGATCAACATTGTGTTTGATCTTTGGTAAGAGTGAAGAGTCCTGAGTTTTGAGGCTATGCAGGATTAGTTTTTTTTGCCTGAGTACACAGGCTTCTCATGCTTCACTTTTATAGCCAACTCACTCACACTCCACCAAGTCGTCTCACCTTGTAGCTAGTGCCAGTCTTGACATTTTGTTAATAAGAAATTTAAAAACTCAGAATGACAGTGATAATGTCAGTTCCCCCTCCCACCTGGAAATAAAGCAGTAATTATTTTACTTTTTCTCATTTTATTCATTCTAAGGTCCAAACATAATTTCTTTTTTTTGGTATGCATCCAAACATAATTTTAACCATTGTTTCATTCGTCAATTAACCTTGCCACCTCCTCGCTAGAGCTCAATCTCCTTGAAGATATGGTTGTGTTTCTTTCCTTCGTAGAGTTCTAGGGCTTCACCCGATAATGGAGCACCTGACAAAAAAGATAGGATATGATAACTTATTATATCTTACTTTTGTGTCTTGTTTGGTGAGTCAATAGTAGGGATGTGCTTGGGTCAAACCGAACCGGATTTTTTGAAAAAACCGAACCGAATTGGTTTAAATGGTTCGATTCGGGAGTGGTTCGGTTCAGTTCGGAACTTGTTCGGGTCGACCCTCTTTTGAAAAGAAAAAAAATTTAAAAATTTAAAAATAAAGTTATAATAAAAAAAATTAATTTGGTTCAGTTTGAAAATGGTTCAGTTCGGAAATGGTTCGGTTCTTAAACCGGTTCTAAAAACCGATTCAGTTCATGGACTGGTTATTTAAAAATTGGTTCAGTTCATGAACCAGTTTTTAAAAATCGGTTATTTTATGGGGCGGTTCGATTCGGTTCATGTTTCGACCCAATTTTTTTGGTTATTTTGCACACCCCTAGTCAATAGGATATGATTAGCTTATCCTATTGTCTCATTTTATCCTATACAAAACATGATTTATTATACTATGGGGGGAGCTGAGTTAGGATTCAACCGGATAGGATACCAATATTGGATACCCAATATATCTTCACGCTACCCAATATATTTGTATTTATTGCATTCTATTTTTTTTTTCTTTCTCCATTCTCCTTCTACATAATCTTTATCAGATTGTTAATCAGGTGTTTATCAAACACCGGACATGATATCGGCTTATCATTCCCATATCATGCCCTTATCAGCCCATATCATATCCTATCTTTATCCTATTTTTCTCCACCAAACGAGCCTTTAGTATATTTGGGGATAGGCCCTCCTTTGTAATAAAATTAAATTGTATATTATACTGAACTCATCCGATTACTTACTCCGACTTGATAATATACAAAAATTATCATGTAAACATAAATAGACACAAAAAAAAACATATATCACAAAGGTTGCTTGAATTTTATTATATTATATTTTAAAACTTATCGCCATAAGCACCTTTTATGTTGGCACTCTATGTAGTAAGTCCTTAAACTGTTGATTAAACTCAGTCCAACTAAGTAGGCTGTATAGAATTTAGATGCTGAATATTCAAACTGTTTATTGGAAGAATATCTTGACCGGCATGCATGGACCGTCAAAGTAAAGGGGCTGCGGTGTACCAATCAGAAACCGGACCAACGACATAGCAATGGGAGTTTATGAGGGAGTTTATGAGTATATTTCACGCTGTCTGTTGTTATACAAGCATTATATAGGTGGCTCTATTGATATTTATGAATATTTATAGGGTTGCATTCATCATTTAACATGACACAAATAAATTTTCTACATGCACAATATTTATTGTGGGGCTCACAATTTTTGAAAAAAATAAAAAAATAAAACACGCAAAATGAATCTCTATAACATTACCAAATTACTTTTCTTACGAGATAACTCTTATAAAACTGATATTTACACAGAGAATAGGTGCGGCCGTTTAATATTTGTGAATGTCTATTAGGTGGGAGATAAAAAAAAAATACGTATAATCAGATCTTGTAAAATTAACCCATGAAAGGGTTCATTCGTCCTAGCAATGGAGACTTGGACAGTGTCCTAACAAAATAAAAAAAAAAAAAAAAATTAAATTCCTAGAATTTTGTGTTACCAACCCAATAATTTAAGTTTAACTGATTAGAAAATGGATAATTTCATGTTAAAAAATTAATTCATAAGTGAAAATTTTATATCTATCCCCTCTGTTTTTAGTGTTCACAAATTCTAATTCATTAATTGATTTCCATTATTTAATGCATATGAAAATAGAGGTTTGTGAATTTTTAAGGTTACACTTAACTGATTACAACAATTGGTGAAAATTCGACTAGGTCATAAAAATTAATGCATGTGTTGTCTGTTTGTTGTTAGTTCTCCTCTGTAATCCAAAAAATGAAAATAAAAATTAATGCATGTGAATTTTTTACATTGTGATGAAAACTCGATTCTAATATATTCTGTGGCGGCTGAGTGAGATGGGACGGAAAATCTGTTCAAAGGAAAATATGAGGCAGCTAAGGTAGTCAGTCCGGAGAACATAATTTTGTTGGTTAGTCATAGCAATGGGAGTTTATGTGTGTTATACGTAAATTTTGTGTCAATTATCTCGTTATAAGTATTAAATAAATGAGTCTTATCAATGTTCATGAATATTTATAAAGAGAGTAAATAGAGCTCTTTCAATATTTTTCAATATTTATCAATATTTATAAAGACAGAAAGATACAAATATTTACATTTAATCAAATCTTGGAAAACTTACAAATACAAGGAACCATTCCTCTAGCAATATGGAGACTTGGATTGTATCCAAATAAAAAAATAAAAAAATTGATTCCTAGAATTTTCTAAAATCTTACGTTACCTTCTAAATAATTCAAGTTTAGATGATTAAGGAAGGAATACATCTAATATTTATGTGAAATTTTTATGTTTATCTCTTCCTCCTTTAATGTTCACAAATTGTAATTGACTCCCCCTATTTAAAAAATGTGAAAAGAGATGATTAGGCTATATAAATTTTTAGCATGAGAGGATTAACTCTCAATAATTAGTTAAAATTCGACCAGGTTACAAAAATTAATGCCTGTGAATTTTGTACACAGTGGTGAAAATTCAACTCTAATATACTCTGTGGTGGCTGAATGAGATGGGGGCGGAAAATCTGTTCAAAGGTAAAAAAACGTGGCAGCTAAGGTGCTCAGCGCGGAGAACATAATTTTGTTGGTTAGCTATGTTTTCCCCACTTTGAAGTTATTGACTTATTGCACATCCCTCATCATCACTATTTTAACAACGCCAGTAAATATATAATAATTACACATATATTATTTAAATATAGTACGGCATTCAGATTGACAAAAAAGAAAAAGAAGAAGATAAAAACAATAAAAGATAGATCAATTTGTATAGGTGTGTGAAGAAGTACAAGGACAAAATAATAAACAACAAAAAGGTATAAGGAAAAATATGATATAAAATAAAATGGGCCTGCACACATCAAATTTGGCTTTAAGGTAAAATAGCTAACACAAACAGATAAATAGAATCACCTAACCCAAGTCCACCTACCCCTACCAAGTATGTTAATCTGCATGCACTTGCCTCTAATGTATGGTCTCCCAAAGCCTTGAGATTCGCCCTTCTTGTACTGTAGAACAACAGATAATATAAGGCATTATTATATTAACATTATCTCCGACAAATATAAAAGTATATAGGGTCATGTGAAATAATGTGAAGAGAAGAAGAGAAAGAAGAAAAATATTGGTCTCAAATATTTTTATATATGTATAACAACCCACATCGTCAAGCCAAGCAATAATAAGTCAAGAGTACAAGAATCAAGTGAATATGGGAATGTGCTACAACAGATAATTTAACTGTTACATTAGTTTTGCGAAAATCCACACTATTAAGTGATTTAATGGATATTTAAGACAAGTAAAACATAGAATTAATATGATAATATGAATAAGGATTATTTTGGTAACAAGAATGGTAAAATTGATATAAGCTTATGATTTAGAGCATTCTGACACCTTTCAATAAAAAGTGTGAATAGTAAAATTCTGTCAGGTAAAATGTTGTTGTGAAAATTATCGAAAAAACTCTGAAAGGAGGCAATTATGTAAATGATGTTATAATTATTAATATGTTTGTGAGGTTAAGTTATAAGTGGTTTAAGTTAAAAGTGTTATGTAGGGTAAAGTGCAAGTCAAAGTCAACTCAAAATGCTCACCCACTTAGACTTTGTTTGGGAGCTTGGAAGGGAAAGGAAAGGAAGGGGATCCAAGGGAGAGGGAGGGGAAGGAAAAGAAGGGTATTTCCTTCCCTTGTCTGGGAGTTAAAAATATGGTAAGAGAGAAAATAGAGGGTTAATTAAATATTTTTACAATTTTACTCTTTTTAAAAAATTAATATAATAACTATATTTTACAAATGAAATTAAATTTAAAATTTCTAACAAAATTGTTTATGTACTTTTCACACTGCTAAAAAAGATCATATTCTTAACGAAATATTTATGTTGCAAACGATCAAATTTGGTCGAAAAAGTATTTTTCCATTGGAAAGGTGGCAGAATTTTTTATCCGTCGAAACATTTTTACAGAAATAAATTTTATGTCAAAATTTTCGACGTTTCGTCAAAAGTTTTGATGAAAATGATTCATTAAATATTCTCAACGAAAAAAAAAAATTTCATCAAAAGTTGACGGAAAAAAGACTTTCGTCAAAGATATTGACAAAATATTCTTCGTCCAAAATTATTGATGAAATTTTTTTTTTGTCAAAGTTTTTGAGGGAAATGTTTCTGTCGAAACTTTCGACAAAATTTAGATTCTGTCAAAGTTTTTTTGATTGAAATGTTTTTTGTCAAAAATTTGGACGAAAATATTTTCGAAGGAAATGTGTTCCATCAAAAATTTTGATGGAACTTTTTTTTTTGTCATTTTTTTTGTTGCAAATAGTTCCGTTGAAAATTTTGATGGAAATATTTTTCGTCTAAAATTTTGACGAAAATATTTCCATTGAAACTTTTGACGAAATTTAATTTCAATCGAAATTTTTGACATATATGTTTTTCGTCAAAAATTTAGACAAAATTCTTTTACGTCAAAAATCTTTAATGGAAATTTGTTTCGTCGAAATTTTGGACAGATTTTTTTTTCATTGAGAATTATGACGAAAATATTTCAGTTGAAAGTTTTGACGGAATTTAGATTCTATCAAGTTTGACTGAATTTTTTTCTGTCAAAAAATTATGTAATTGATTATGATTGAATCTTGTTTTGTCTCTAATTTTGTCTTTAGTTTGTACGAAAAAAATTCGTGTCTTTAGTCTCTAATCACCAAAAATTTCATCGATAAATTTTGTCGGTATTTGAGACTTTTCTAATAGTGTCACATTTAAAAATGATTTATATTCAAGTAGATTTTACATTTTAATGCTAAGGGTAGATAAGTAATTTCAAATATTTCCTCTATTAAACTCCTCAAATTGGGGGAACTATAATTTCAAGGGTGAAAATAATTTTGGAGGATTTTACAAAAATCTCCAATTCCCTTCCACCATTTTTTTAAACTCACAAACAAGGAAAGAGATTAATAAAAACTTCCCTTTCCTTTCCCTCCAAAAACTAACTCTCAAACAAAGTCGTGAGTCGTGACATAGCAAGGAGAGAGAAGGCATAACACCAAATTTCATCTTCTCCTTCCTTCCTCCAACAGAACCCGTGACGTGACCACTTCCTCCTCCTTAGGGTTTGGGTCTGTTCATTTCTTCTCCATTTCCATCTATTTCCATTCATCAAATCAAGAAACACTCAACATGAAATTTGTTCCTTAGCCTCTTAGGATCAAAACCCACCCACCATTTCTAGTTGGAAGCATTGGAGTGAGAGATCTTACTTCATATGTAGCTCGAGTTACTGTTCACAAAATGGAGGAATTTTCTTAATTTTGGGTGATTTAATCCACGAAATTTGAAGTATTGGTGGAGAAGAAGCCCTACCCGGTACCATGGCTCACTTCATATGGTTTTAATGCTTGGTTTCATGATTCTTTGTTCATGAACATATTGGGGGGGGGGGTCATGGATTGTGAAATTTAAATTTGATAGTGTAATGGTGTGTTTATAAAAGATTATGGTCATAGAGTATGAATGGAAGTTTGGATGTGTTGGAAATTTGAGAATGGTTTGGAAACACTATATATGATTTTCGGCTAACCTATGATTTTGGGGGTTTATTATGTTGAAATTGTATAAAAGGCATCCTAGGCTTATCATATGTTGTGGTATTGGATTGGTTAAAACCATGACAACTTGACAAAAATTGAAAGAAACTCCCCTTGGTTGCCTAGGTACACCTTCGGCTAAGTGCAAGGAAAAAGACTTAGGATTGTGTTAATTTCATTAGTTACTTTGAAGGACAAGGAAGATAAAAACCTAAGGATTTAAAGGTAAGAATTCCATTGACACTAGGCATGCTCTCGGTCTTCTTGGCCCTTTTGTAGGGAAAAATTGTATTTTGTTGATTGAATGAGACTTTGGTGGTACCTTGGTATCTTGTGATGTGTGTGTATATATATATATATATATATGAGATAATGCTTCAATTATATTTGGTTCCTTGAACTATGTAATATGCCTAGTGTTATCCTTTGGCTTTTTGACCTTTTTACCATTCATTAATTAATTAATAATCATTTTGCCCCTTATTCAAAACTATCTACCAATCTACCCCTCTTTAATCGATTAACTTGAAGATTTAATCGATTAAATGATCAAACTGACAAAAATAATTGACTTAAAGATTTAATCGATTAAATCTTCAAGTTAATCGATGAAATCTTCCAACAAAGTCATTTTATAAGCGGTTTAATCGATTACATATCATTTTTAATCGATTAACTATTGGTAACTTCCTAACAAAGTCGCAGAACTACAGTGTATCATAATATAGTGAGGGGCACTGAAGCAATTGATGGTTCTTCTGCTCTTTACATCTACAACGTTATTATAAAGAACTATGGCAGATTCCAAAAGTTAAATCTAATCTAATCTTAATATATATAGACACGACTATTTTCCCCCCTAGAATCTCACGAAAGCACCATCACAAGTATGAACAGTTGCAATTATGCTTATAAAATCGACATTCATCACGATTTCAGTCATCACCGTTGGCAGCTTAGCAATACCCTTCTGACAGTAAAGAAAACACGTTTTAATAATAAAACACGGTTACTTGAAGGAAGAAATTTGAAAAAGGGGGTGCAATCAACCAACCCTATAAAATATGATGGCCTATAAAAGATGTACAATTAAGTGGTTTGTAGCTTAACTTCACCATCAATGGCCTGCAGCATCCAAGAAATTGCAGATAGGAAAACAATCAATTGCCTCACTGCCCCTCGCTATGTTTTATGGGGGTTTTGGACAAGAGTTGGCAGCGAAGTTAAGAGCTTTTTGCTCTTTCTCACATGCCTTTCTCTCAAACACTGTAGTTCCGCGACTTTGTTAGGAATTTACCAATAGTTAATCGATTAAAAATGATATGTAATTGATTAAATCGCTTATAAAATGACTTTGTTGGAAGATTTAATCGATTAACTTGAAGGTTTAATCGATTAAATCTTCAAGTCAACCATTTTTGTTAGTTTTGACCATTTAATCAATTAAATCTTAAATTAATCGATTAAAGAGGGGCAAATTGGTAGATAGTTTTGTATAAGGGGCAAAATGGTTATTAATTAATTAATGAAGGTTAAAAAGGTCAAAAAGTCATTATCCTTTGGCCTTATATATGAAAGTGGGCTTATTGATCGTAACTATCAATATAATGATAATGAATAATGCTAAGAGTTAAATGCTATGTGAATTGAGGATCCCATGAATTATTGATCATGAAATGCCAAAGAAAAGTGCTATGTGCCTAAAGGTTAAGTTATGAGATTAATATTTCATAAGAGTTTAATGACTCTAATTGTGAGTATGGTTGGGTAGTTATAAATAATAAACACTCTTCAATATAATTAGAACATAATATAGTATGAAATGGACCTTGGCCCTCCTATAGACATGGCACAACCTTGTGTGGGAAAATGAGATAAGAGATGAGTTTTAATTGTTTAACTGCTATAGCAACTAACTGTGAGCTAAGTTAAAGTAGTATAGTTCAATGGTTAATGATTTTGATAACATAAAAATTCTATGTACCCTATGTACATGTGCCTCGACCTTAATGGGCTTAATGAGGATATAATTGTGTTTTAGAGTTGTTTGAACTATAAGTTTGATAAATGGACTTAATTGAGGTGATTTGAATAACCTATGCGGTGTTTGAAGAGTTTGAACCATAAATGGACCTTTATGGTCACTAGTTGGACAATTGCTCATGAATCAAGTAAGTGAAGTGCATAACTTGTGAAAGGGGCTAATCAGAGCCCTAGGTCATTTTGAGGTTATGTAAGCTTTAAGGTGTGTCCTTGCACATTGTCTAAGCTAATAGGCTAAGTTATGATGAATTGAGGTGTGAAACACAAATGGTGCCTAGGTCTATGGCTTCGGCCATATAGGCATTTATGGGCTTAGAAACTTTGTAAATTATTAATTGGTACCTAGGATGCACCCTTGGGTCACTCCTTGTTGTAGGTATGTAAGTGAAACTGTAAGAACCCGCACCGCTAATTAAGGTAATTAGTGAATTAATTATGATAATTAGGAAATAATTCCATAATTGACCCTATAATTATTAATGGGCTTAGATAATTATATTGAGTGAGTAAAAATGCTGAAAGTCGCTTTTCGGAAGAAAAGCGCAGATACCGGTTCTGCTACTCGGTATAAATGCGTACCGGAAAAGTATCCCGGAAAATTATAACGAATGCATGATAATTACTAGAATATTATGTAGGACTTGTAAAACAAGTTTCAAGTCAAAATGACGTAATCTGATGCCAAAACTGATACTGGCTATGGAAAAGCGCGTACCGGAAAGGTGCTCCGAAAAATAAAATAAAAATATGACAAATCTTAGAAAAATGCGTAGGTCTAGATTCCAAAGTTTGGGATCAATATCTTTTACTTTGCTATTAAGGCTAATACTGCGCGTTGAGGCTTAATGCCTATTTAAACATAAGTTGGCACATGATCCTAGGTCAAAAACCTATTCTCTACGTGCCTCCTTGCTGCATATTCCTTCAGCCACCCTTGGTCACCTTCCCCTCCATTGTTGAGAGCCAAGGAGCTCCCTTTCTCTTTGGTTTCTTCTCCTTGTGCCTTGTGCTTGTGAGAGCTTGCTTGGTGAGGGAGTGTGAGGTGTTTTCTCCTCTGTTCCAGCCCTGTGAGTGAGGTAGTGAGGTCTGAGTTTGTGGTTTTGGGTGGTGGGAGTCTTGTTCTTGAGTGGTGAAGCCTCAAGAAGCTTTCTTTGTGAGGAAAGGTCCTTGCTTGGGTGACATTTTCGTGCACCTTGAGGTCTGTACTTTGGAGCTGACTTGTGAGCTCCAAGAGCACCATTGTTGGCTGCTCAAAGCTTGGGGTAAGTGTTCTACACCTTTGATCTTAAGTTTAATGCTTAAAGTTGGTGTCTTGGCATGTAAAAGATTAAAATGAAGTAACCAACACCTAAATGAACTTGTATATGCTTAAAGATGCATGCTTTAACGTGTACATGTGTTAAAAGTTGGATCTTTGGGTTGGATATTCACGAAATGCAGAAACTGCATTCTGTCGTGAGATATCCGGATATTTGTCGAACAGATATCCGGATATCAGTATCCGGATATGATATCCGGATATCAGTATCCGGATATGATATCCGGATATTGATATCCGGATATGGGATCTGGGTATCCGGATATGACATATCCGGATATGTCCAGTGTGATATCCGGATATGGCATATCCGGATATGTTCTTCATGATATCCGGATATTCTGGGTTCTGCGCAGACAGTAGCTGTACTGTATGAACAGTAAGCTATTGGGTGTGTGTGGACCCTAGTTTAAGGAAGTTGAACTTCTGTAATTAATGAACTAAGTCAGAGTCATAAGATTAAGGGCTTATGGCTTTGTTGGAAGCCTTAAGACGTAAAACGTAAAGGAAAGGCGTAGTCTTTAAGTTGTATGCTTGTGATGCATGATTATTAATGTATTATTGGTCCATATCAGATTGTGATACTGTTGTTTGTGGACTAGTGAGTGGTTGGACTCTTGGCTTGGATAGCTAGCTTGCAAGGTAAGCTTTCGTGTCCTCGGTTTAGCCATTTTGATGTTCCACCATGTCCCATGGGGATGGGTTTATGCATGCTGTGTTACATGCTTTGATTATTTTGGAAATATTGTTGAGCTGTTTATATGTAATGAGCTATTATGATATGCATGTGGTGTCCACCTAGACGGCAATCCTGAGTATGTAGTACATACAAGATGGAGAAGCATGTGGGTGAGGTGCAGGTAGTATCCATGTACTCATGTAGGCATAGACGTATTCCTACATTTCTCTGGCCAGTAGATTTGAAAGCACACATGACATGATTAATTGCTGCATCGCATGATTTTAGAACTTATACTGTAATACTGTTTTTAGAACTTATATTACACATGTAAGTGAGCTTGGGGTGGAGACTCCTTGAGGACCCCTTGTCTTACTGAGATTTCTTGTTAGAGATCTCACCCCACGTTTGGGGACGCTTATTTCAGGATCAGGTAATGTTGAGGGCTCAGGTGGCAGGAGGCCAGAGCTGAGTTGATATTGACGTGCTGGTTGTGGATTGCTGTTTATTTGACTGCTGTTATGTTTTATGCGTTATTTATGTTAAGTTATGTCGAGACTATTTGTGGGCATTGTTGCCGTATTTTGGTGAGCATGGGGTTTGTCCATGCCACATGATTGTTATCATCTTTTTATGTTAATGTTGTAATTAAAGTATCAGGATTTTGACCCAGGCTACTTGTGTAGACCTGTGGCTTTAGATACTCACATTATATTTATGTACGAGGTATTCAGTTAGTTGTCTTGCAATTTACATACAGGCAGTATTTTTATGAAAATGATTAAGTAATCAAGTTGGTTAAGTTAATGACGTCATAATTGAATTAAAGAAAAAGTTATTCCGCATTTTAATTAAGCGTGGCTTAATACGATAGTGTGTTAACAATCCGGGTTAACACGGGCTGTTACATTTTATGGTATCAGAGCACTTTCTAGGGAAAAGCCTGTATGTATTGCAATAACTTAGGATGAGTCGTTGCGTGTCTACTTTGCGTTCTCTCTGACTGGTGCGCGTTATGATAATGCATATGTGACCACATGGCGTGGGCCTGATCAACTCATTCCTTGTGTAGCTTGTGCAGAGTCATGGTGCCGCCAAGGAGGAACACAAGTACTAGTGAGGATCAGACGGATCCTGTCCTGGCTGCATTGGCTGAGATGCAGGCGGCCCGACTAGCCGACCAGGAAGCCACGAGGCTGGCAAACCGGGCAATGCTGGACGCTATTCGAGATGCGAACCGGCAAACCACGGCAGAGGTTCTGGAGGAGAACCGGATGGCCAACATGACTATGATGAGGGTCATGTTGGAGGAGTTGAGGGCTGGTCCTGCTGCGGGCCAGGGTCCTCCACCACCTCCACCGCCGCCACCACCTCCACCTCCGCCTAGTCAACAGGAGGACACCCAGAGCCAGATGGGTGAGGGTAGTCACTTGACGGGGGCTATGCAGACTATCCCCGTACTTGCTGAGGATCATGACGAGATCGATCGCCGGCTGAATGCTTTCCGCAAGCATAAGCCACCTACCTTCGACGGATCGTATGATCCCATTGCTGCTGCCAGATGGCTACAGGCGCTGGACAAGATTTTCCGGATCATGCAGTGCACGGATCCGCAGAAGCTGTTGTTCGCCACGTACATGCTGGAGGGCGAGGCCCATGAGTGGTGGACCAACCTATCTCAGGTCTACGAGATGCAGGGCCATGTGATGACGTGGCCATTCTTCGAGGAGAGCTTCTTGGGCCAGTACTTTCCTTACGACTCTCAGGAGAGGAAGCAGGGAGAGTTTGACCGATTGGTGCAGGGCTCGTTGTCTGTCGACGAGTACCTGGCCAAGTTTAATGAACTGGTCAAGTTCTCTCATTTCCGCATGGCGAGACCGACTCCCATTTTTCTGGCGGCCAAGTTCCGGAGGGGACTTAATGAGGATATTGCTGGACATCTCGCTGGTTCTGCTTCGAGAGACTTCGGAGCGTTGGTGCAGCAGTGCCGCGACATCGAGGATTACTGCCGTGCAAGTCAGGCCAAGAGGGCCAAGGTTGAGGTGCCGCAGAGCGCCGGTGGTTCCACTCCCTGGAAGAACAAGAATTTCGCTAACAAGGGCAAGGGCAAACCGTTGGCGGCTAAGCAAGCGCCGAATCAGTTCAGAAAGACTGCTGCTCCGGGGAACTCCGCTAGACCTCCTGCTCCCAGATGTTCGGGATGCAGGAAGTCACATTTTGGGCCGTGCTCTACCGGACAGTTGATATGCTTCCAGTGTGGCAAGGAGGGCCACTACTCCAGAGATTGTCCGTCGGCGAGAGTTGCTGCAGTGCAGGCTGTGCCGTTGCAGATGGTTCCTACTGGGGCACCAGCCGTGCCACCTACTACTGGGCGTGTGTATACGTTGGATCGTCAGCAGTCGGACAGAGCTCCGAACCTGGTCAGAGGTACTGTTACCATTGGTGGATCAGCTATTGATGTTTTATTTGATTCCGGGGCAACGCACTCTTTTGTTGCTACCCCTATTGCTGTGGGGCTTGAGTTGCCCAGTGATGTGCTTTCTCCACCGATGCGGGTTACCACCGCCACCGGAGAAAAATGTTTGACCTCCACTGTTCATCGCGATGTAGCGTTTCAGTGGGATGGCCGTGACTTCTTGGTAGATCTGATAGGATTACCGATGGCCAACCTTTAAATTATTCTGGGCATGGATTGGTTGTCCAGAAACTGTGCAATGATTGACTGTTGTGCCAAGAAAGTGGTGATGTCTCCGGGTGGGTCCACAGCCAGTTCCTCACCGTTCATTTCAGTCCTGCAGGCGAGGAGGGCCTTGAGAGCAGGGGCATTTGGCTATGTCATGTTGGGAGGTTTGGTGAGTGGGACACAGGAGGACCTCACTGGCATTCCTGTGGTGAAGGAGTTCCTCGAGGTGTTTCCTGAGGAGATTCCTGAGTTTCCACCACAGAGGGAGATAGAGTTCTCCATCGACTTATTGCCTGGTGTGGGGCCTATATCGTTGGCTCCATACCGGATGTCGCCACCTGAGTTGGCGGAGCTGAAGAAGCACATTGAGGAGCTTTCAGCGAAAGACTTTATTCGGCCGAGTGTGTCTCCCTGGGGAGCACCAGTCATTTTTGTAAAAAAGAAAGATGGGACCATGCGGTTGTGCACCGACTACAGACAGTTGAACAAGGTGACAATCAAGAACAAGTACCCTCTTCCACGCATTGACGATTTGCTGGATCAGCTCAGGGGTGCTTGTGTGTATTCCAAGATTGATCTCCGGTCCGGTTATCATCAGATACGGGTGAAGCCGGAGGATGTCCCAAAGACAGCATTTCGCTCGAGGTACGGGCACTACGAGTACTTGGTGATCCCGTTTGGACTCACCAATGCACCCGCAGTGTTCATGGACTACATGAACAGGATCTTCCAGCCGTACCTGGATCAGTTTGTGATCGTCTTCATTGACGACATCTTGATCTACTCCAAGACGGAGGAGGAGCATACTGAGCACTTGAAGATAGTTTTGCAAGTGCTAAAGGAGAAAAAGCTATATGCTAAGCCGTCGAAATGCGAGTTTTGGCTCAAGGCGGTGAAATTTCTGGGTCATGTAATTTCTGCTAATGGAGTTGCATTTGATCCTAACAAGATTGAGGCCGTGATGGATTGGGAGAGGCCCAAGACGGTTACAGAAGTGAGAAGCTTCCTGGGTTTGGCAGGCTACTATCGGAGGTTCATAGAGGGATTCTCCAAGATGGTGCTACCGATGACTCGCCTTACCCGAAAGGAGACTCCATTCGTGTGGACACATGAGTGTGAGGAGTGTTTCCAGGAGTTGAAGGAGAGACTGACTACTGCTCCTGTGTTAGTCCTTCCTGATCCTGCGGAGCAATTCGAGTTATACTGCGATGCTTCTGGTAAAGGACTTGGCTGTGTGCTGATGCAGAAAGGTAAAGCGGTTGCTTACGCTTCAAGACAGTTGAAACCTCATGAGGAGAACTACCCGACTCACGATTTGGAGTTGGCAGCCATTGTATTTGCTTTCAAGATTTGGAGGCATTACCTGTTTGGCATGAAGTTTGCTGTATTCAGTGATCACAAGAGCCTGAAGTATCTGTTTGACCAGAAGGAGTTGAACATGAGACAGCGTAGATGGATGGAGTTCTTGAAGGACTACGACTTTGAGTTGAGGTATCACCCTGGCAAGGCCAATGTGGTAGCCGATGCTTTGAGTCGGAAATCCGTGAGCTTATCCAGCTTAATGATGAACGACTACGAGATGATCGAGAAGTTCAGAGACTTGAGAGTGAACTCCTTGTTTGGGGGTGCACTGCTTGAAATGGAAACAGCAGAAGTGATTAATGAGCTGATGGAGAAAATTAAAGAGGCGGAAGTGCAGAGAGAGTGCCTTGATTATGTGAAAAACCAGGACGGTGTGTCTTGGAACGATGATGGTTTGCTGCTGTTCCAGAAGAGGATTGTTATTCCTCGAGGGCCATTGACCGAAGAGGTTATGACAGAGGCTCATAAGGGCCGGTTCACTATCCACCCTGGTGCTACAAAAATGTACCAGGACTTAAAGAGAAATTTTTGGTGGCCGGGCATGAAGAAGGACATAGCGGTCTACGTGTCCAAGTGTCTGATTTGTCAGAAAGTGAAGATCGAGCACCAGAAATCGTCTGGTAAACTTCAACCTCTGGAGATTCCACAGTGGAAGTGGGAGAGTATTTCCATGGACTTCGTGGTGGGATTGCCCAAAACTCAGGCTGGTTGTGACTCTATTTGGGTCATAGTGGACAGATTGACCAAGTCTGCCCATTTTCTTCCAGTGAAGGTGAGCTTCACTACGGAGCAGTTGGCCAAGCTTTATGTCCGCGAGATTGTGAGGCTTCACGGGGTGCCCGAGAGTATCATCAGTGATAGGGACCCGAAGTTCACATCTCGGTTCTGGGAGGCGCTGCAGGAAGCTTTTGGTACGCAGTTGAGATTGAGTACCGCCTATCACCCTCAGACTGACGGGCAGACTGAGCGGACCATCCAGACATTGGAGGACATGTTGAGAGCTTGCACGTTGGAGCAGGGTTCTGCATGGGATAGGTACCTTCCGTTGGTTGAATTTTCATACAACAACAGTTTTCATGCTAGTCTGGGCATGGCACCCTACGAGGCGCTGTACGGTAGGAGGTGTCGGACTCCTACCTGCTGGTCTGAGGTTGGAGATAAAGAGTTATTTGGCTTGGACTTTGTCCAAGATACTACCCTTCAGATCCAGATGATCAGGGAAAAGTTGAAGCAGGCGCAGAATCGTCAGAAGAGCTACTACGATGTCAAGCATCGACCACTGGAGTTCAGTGAGGGTGAGCACGTGTTTGTGAAACTTTCACCTTTCACCGGTGTTGGACGGGCACTCGGCGTGAGGAAGTTGAGCCCACGATTCATTGGGCCCTACCAGATCCTTGGTAGAGTAGGACCAGTTGCCTATCGACTCGCCTTACCTCTGAACCTAGCCAACATCCACGACGTGTTTCACGTGTCTCAGCTTCGGAAGTACATAACAGATCCTTCGCACGTGGTGCAGCCGGATGATGTGGAGGTTCGGGAGAACCTAAAGACTCCCGTCGGACCACTCAAGATTCTCGATCGTGGCGAGAAGCAGTTGAGGAGCAAGATCATTCCGATGGTCAAAGTGCAATGGTCAGGAAGAACTCCTGAGGAGTGTACCTGGGAGCGAGAGGATGAGCTTCTCCGACAGTATCCCGACTTTCGAGACAGGTATGTTTCTGATTTTGAGGACAAAATCCTTAAAAAGGTGGGGTGAATGTAAGAACTCGCACCGCTAATTAAGGTAATTAGTGAATTAATTATGATAATTAGGAAATAATTCCATAATTGACCCTATAATTATTAATGGGCTTAGATAATTATATTGAGTGAGTAAAAATGCTGAAAGTCGCTTTTCGGAAGAAAAGCGCAGATACCGGTTCTGCTACTCGGTATAAATGCGTACCGGAAAAGTATCCCGGAAAATTATAACGAATGCATGATAATTACTAGAATATTATGTAGGACTTGTAAAACAAGTTTCAAGTCAAAATGACGTAATCTGATGCCAAAACTGATACTGGCTATGGAAAAGCGCGTACCGGAAAGGTGCTCCGAAAAATAAAATAAAAATATGACAAATCTTAGAAAAATGCGTAGGTCTAGATTCCAAAGTTTGGGATCAATATCTTTTACTTTGCTATTAAGGCTAATACTGCGCGTTGAGGCTTAATGCCTATTTAAACATAAGTTGGCACATGATCCTAGGTCAAAAACCTATTCTCTACATGCCTCCTTCCTGCATATTCCTTCAGCCACCCTTGGTCACCCTCCCCTCCATTGTTGAGAGCCAAGGAGCTTCCTTTCTCTTTGGTTTCTTCTCCTTGTGCCTTGTGCTTGTGAGAGCTTGCTTGGTGAGGGAGTGTGAGGTGTTTTCTCCTCTGTTCCAGCCCTGTGAGTGAGGTAGTGAGGTCTGAGTTTGTGGTTTTGGGTGGTGGGAGTCTTGTTCTTGAGTGGTGAAGCCTCAAGAAGCTTTCTTTGTGAGGAAAGGTCCTTGCTTGGGTGACATTTTCGTGCACCTTGAGGTCTGTACTTTGGAGCTGACTTGTGAGCTCCAAGAGCACCATTGTTGGCTGCTCAAAGCTTGGGGTAAGTGTTCTACACCTTTGATCTTAAGTTTAATGCTTAAAGTTGGTGTCTTGGCATGTAAAAGATTAAAATGAAGTAACCAACACCTAAATGAACTTGTATATGCTTAAAGATGCATGCTTTAACGTGTACATGTGTTAAAAGTTGGATCTTTGGGTTGGATATTCACGAAATGCAGAAACTGCATTCTGTCGTGAGATATCCGGATATTTGTCGAACAGATATCCGGATATCAGTATCCGGATATGATATCCGGATATTGATATCCGGATATGGGATCTGGGTATCCGGATATGACATATCCGGATATGTCCAGTGTGATATCCGGATATGGCATATCCGGATATGTTCTTCATGATATCCGGATATTCTAGGTTATGCGCAGACAGTAGCTGTACTGTATGAACAGTAAGCTATTGGGTGTGTGTGGACCCTAGTTTAAGGAAGTTGAACTTCTGTAATTAATGAACTAAGTCAGAGTCATAAGATTAAGGGCTTATGGCTTTGTTGGAAGCCTTAAGACGTAAAACGTAAAGGAAAGGCGTAGTCTTTAAGTTGTATGCTTGTGATGCATGATTATTAATGTATTATTGGTCCATATCAGATTGTGATACTGCTGTTTGTGGACTAGTGAGTGGTTGGACTCTTGGCTTGGATAGCTAGCTTGCAAGGTAAGCTTTCGTGTCCTCGGTTTAGCCATTTTGATGTTCCACCATGTCCCATGGGGATGGGTTTATGCATGCTGTGTTACATGCTTTGATTATTTTGGAAATGTTGTTGAGCTGTTTATATGTAATGAGCTATTATGATATGCATGTGGTGTCCACCTAGACGGCAATCCTGAGTATGTAGTACATACAAGATGGAGAAGCATGTGGGTGAGGTGCAGGTAGTATCCATGTACTCATGTAGGCATAGACGTATTCCTACATTTCTCTGGCCAGTAGATTTGAAAGCACACATGACATGATTAATTGCTGCATCGCATGATTTTAGAACTTATACTGTAATACTGTTTTTAGAACTTATATTACACATGTAAGCGAGCTTGGGGTGGAGACTCCTTGAGGACCCCTTGTCTTACTGAGATTTCTTGTTAGAGATCTCACCCCACGTTTGGGGACGCTTATTTCAGGATCAGGTAATGTTGAGGGCTCAGGTGGCAGGAGGCCAGAGCTGAGTTGCTATTGACGTGCTGGTTGTGGATTGCTGTTTATTTGACTGCTGTTATGTTTTATGCGTTATTTATGTTAAGTTATGTCGAGACTATTTGTGGGCATTGTTGCCGTATTTTGGTGAGCATGGGGTTTGTCCATGCCACATGATTGTTATCATCTTTTTATGTTAATGTTGTAATTAAAGTATCAGGATTTTGACCCAGGCTACTTGTGTAGACCTGTGGCTTTAGATACTCACATTATATTTATGTACGAGGTATTCAGTTAGTTGTCTTGCAATTTACATACAGGCAGTATTTTTATGAAAATGATTAAGTAATCAAGTTGGTTAAGTTAATGACGTCATAATTGAATTAAAGAAAAAGTTATTCCGCATTTTAATTAAGCGTGGCTTAATACGATAGTGTGTTAACAATCCGGGTTAACACGGGCTGTTACAGAAACCATGTGGTTGCTGATTCCACAAGTAATCACCTAGGTATAGTCCTATATGTTAATTTTGAAAGGATTAGTAATGACTTGTTATTGACATGTAATTGGTATATGAATATGTGAAATAACATTATGATAAGGCGAAATGATATTAAACCAATTCGTATCACTACAAAAAAACAGGCATTTTACGGCGGTTCATTTTTGGTATGCGTGATGGTTACAATCGCCACTAAATGCAAAAATGTATTTAGTGGCGGTTGTAAGCGTCGTGTATACCAAAAATGAACCGCCACTAAATGCCTATTTTTTTGTAGTGTATGTCATATATATAAAGTAAAGTAATAATACAAATGTGAATATCTTGGAATTATACTCGATGATTGATCTACGTAATACACATTTGATATTGATTCCTACTCTAGCCTATTTGTAGAGATTTTGGGCATGTAGGCCAAGCGTTGATGGAGGATTCATAGCTTTCTTGCAATACAAGTAAGCATGTGGTTAAAGCTTCAAGATGTAAGCTCTATGTTTAAGGAGTTCACTCCTATCTATGTGCTCCACCATGATTAGTGGACTATGGTTGGTATTGTATGATTGTCTTCCGATACTTGGTATAAATGCATTCATATAGAGCTATATGATAATATGATATATTTTGCTCAAATGTGATTACTGTTATGATTCTTGGCCAATGGATCTATGTGCACTGATATCCGTTTGGGGTCCTCCCTTGGGATTAACCGTGTACACCTGTGTTATGTGCTGAGTTTCGCTTGGGGTCCTCCACTGGGAACACGTGGGATGATTTCTGCTTAGGGTCCTCCCTTGGACATGACTGTGTACATCTTTGATATGACATGTGAATATGCTCAGTTTTGTCATGATATTTGTTTATATGATGCTTTGTATGCTCTGATCTGACTTTCATGTAGGAGTGGGCCAGGGTATGGAGATTACTCAATAAACCTGGAGCTTACGTTATGTCACCCTGTTTGGGGACATATTTTAGGTGTGCAGGTAGCATGTGAGCCCTCACGGGGCAAGATACGACCCATGGCTAGAGGTGCCGTAGTGGAGATGTGTATTTTGGATGATTCGTCATCATTGTTTAAAGACATGATCTTTGGGTAGCATTATGCTGCCATTATTTTGGAGGTCGTGTATTATTGCTTATTTGTGTTTTACTCATATTAGGATCATGGGGTCTGATCCATGATACTGTATATGGACTGTATATATTATTTACATGTTTTATGTTTTGATGCATGTACATTTGTGTACTCAGACATGTTATATGATGATGTAATATTCAGATATGTGCATGTGTTGAGTTATATATGTGTTAGACTTAGTGGCACGGAGCCAATTATGCATGTGCCCATAAATGGGCATTAGGTCTGTTGTTGGACAATATATGATTATATGAGATTTATAAGTTGATATGTTTATCAGGTGTGGATTAAGAGAGAAGGGTTTAATCCTCATTTGTTTGGTTTACAGCCATTTATCAGGTGTAAAAAAAGAATACTAATTCCAAATATTTTAATATGAAATATAATAAATCACACATCTAATGATCAAACAAATGATTAAAAAACATATAATGCTTGTGATACTAGTGCTTCAGGTTCTGTAAACGACATATCTAGCTATAAATTAAATAAAAAATCCTTGCTTACTGTTTAACCAAGATAATATTAGTGTTGTAGGTATATAACATATGTAAGTCAATAAGCAATAAATCAATCAAATATTTACATTCCAATTTGTGATGTTTATCCACCTTATGATGAAAATTCAGTTTATGATGAAAATCCAATCTATGAAAAATCTGATAGAGAATCAAATGATGAAGATCTAATAAAGGAAGAATTATCATTTGAGTTTCTACCATAAGAGATTGATTTCAATGAAGAAGAAGAAGAGTCGAGGACAAATCTTTTTTTAGTAAGGGAGAATGATGCACTTACAGTTGACTCATTGCACAAGTTCGACCATTGATTCAAGAATTTTATAGTCAACCAGAATTATACCTCAATAAGAATGGCTCATATGTTGAAAAAAGTACCAATTTGAAATATAACAAATTAAGATTAAAGCTCAGTCTAAATGAAGCAGCAGATATAATTGTGATTTGTTTGGCAAAAATAGAAAAATAAAAAATTTGACATGATTTGAGATCTAAGATTTGAGACGTGTGTTGAATGATTTAATTATAATCATTTATTTATTTTTGGGAAATAGTTACCGTTATATTTATTTTTAGTAATTTTTCTTATTTTTAAGATTTTTAGACTTTGAATTGGTTTGTAATTAGTTTATAAAAGAGTGTTTGAGATCCTTGTTGTAAGATTTGAATTTTATTATTTTAAATATAGAAATTGAGAACCAGAAGAATAATTACCGTTGTAATTATCATTTTGAATAAAGTCGTTATTCTTTCCGATTTCCGTCTCCGTCAAATGAAAAATAAATTAGAAGGAGTTATACATTGTTATATATTATGTGAAATAAATAAAAGGAAAAGAAAAAGTTAGATTGTATTTTATAAGTTAAGTCTTCCGCTGGTCATTTAGTATCTTATGTGTGTTAACTGAATCGGCTCGAGACATAGATGTTATATTCAATGCTAGATTAATCTTTTGCCTTTGGCTAAAATCAGAAAATGCATGAAGTGAAATTTTTTGGGTGAAAGTTTTAAACTTTGTTATGAACATGTTAAAGTTTAAGAGTGGCTGAGTATGTTTTTTGTTTTTTTTAACGCCAAGGCATCCGGAAAAGAGTGTGCGCTTGTGAGGTTATTTCGTGAATTTGGATTTACGAATTATATATATATTTTTGGAGATACATAAGAAAATAAAAGACAAAACAAAAAACAAACTAGGCAAACCTGGGGTAGGCTACCCCCTCTGATCATTACGGACCAGTAAACTACATCCCATCGGTGGATTAGTAAACGTCCACAGTTCCCCTTCAAGCATGCTATGATTTTTTGCAAGCCAATCAGCAACTTGGTTACCTTCCCTCAGAACATGTTGAACTCGGACCAACCAAGGCCAACTAAGAAGCTCCTTAATTTTTTGAACTAAAACCAACAAAGGATGCCCTTCTTCACAATTCTGAAACAATTGCAAAGCATCTGTAGAGTCCCCTCAAAGATAAATATTTTTGTATCCACTCTCCCAAGCCAATTGAAGACCCATATAAGCACCCCAGAGTTCAGCCCGAAGAACAGTATCATACCCTAACCCCTTAGAAAAACCGCCAAGCCAAACTCCATCATTATTTCTGATCACTCCTCCGCAAGAAGATCTTCCTCCCTTACTATTTTTTGCACCATCTATATTTATCTTGACCCAATCATGAGGAGGTGGTTCTAACGTTATCATACGCTTAGGAACCCGAAAGGAACTTAGCCCCACATTATATTTTAAACTTGTGTTAGTATTATGAAATTTGAAATATGGACATCTTAAATTGTGTTAAGTTGTGGTTTTTTATTTTTTATTTTTGAATTTTAGGTATGGATTATGAATATCTAAATATCTATCTAGTTTAACGAGTGACAGAATAGTTGAACCAATGATATCACCCAAGTCAATGGTCTGGTCAGATTTTACAACATTACTTGCTAGTTTTACCAGTTGATTGCGTTATTAGTGCAGACTCCAGAGCACTCATTATTTGTGATGAATTTATATGTCAAACTATTTTTTAGGCGAGCTTAATTAAAATATGTTTTTCTATATATACAATTATGTATTTTTTATTACATTGTTGGTATTTCACATGAATGATAAATTTTTAATATATTAATTTTAGGGGTATGATATTGTAACAACCAAGTAGTGTTACTATCAATCTGTAATCACTCAATTTTATCCTAACACATAATAAAAAAGACAAAAAAAAAATAATGAAAAAGAGAATAAAAAATATTAATAAAAAAAAGGTAAGTAAAAAAGAGACATTGATAAAAAAAAGGAAAAAGAGAAAAAAGAAGTAGTAGTTCAGATTTTACCATTTATTTAAAAATAATAATGATGATAATAAGATACCTCTTTCTTGATAAAAATGAAACGTTGCTGGCGGTTTTTCAAACCCCATATAAACCCATCATTATAACATTTAATCCCATGTGCTTACCATGTGAAGCTGTGCTATATCTGTAATACCTTGGAAGAAATGAAGTAGAGGGGGGTATAGAGCATAGGTAGGGCGACCATAGAGGGGTTGTAGGGGCGTCTTAAAAAAATATATTATTATTCTACCGCTTCATCTACGTTATAAAAGAGAGGGAGATGCAGGTAAAAAAGGAGGGGACAGAATGAAGAGAGGGAGATAATGAGCAATTTCTAAAGGAAAGCTACTAAAATTCTGTGAGTTAGAAAAAAAAAAAAGAGAATAAAGAGAGAGTTGGAAAAAGGAACTCAAGTGAGAAACGAAGTGTAGCACTGAAACAGAGACTTGTGTTTTGGCCCAAAAATCAGCAAATCCAAACTAGGCGTGCAAGTAACTCATTTAAACACTTTGCTCTCATGGGTTATTTTTTCATATATTTGTGTTTCATTCTAAAAAGTACATCTGTTGTTAGTTTGAATATTGACTCACGAACATATGTCTCGTAGCATGCATGTATTGCTCTTTTGGAAACTGTATATTGATTTTTAGTTATCAAATTCTTAATATTCCATCATACTAAATAATGTCTTTTTCCCTTTTTTATTTGCTTTTTAGACGTTTAGTTTCTGAATGTTTTGCTTATGGGTCCTTTTTAAATTGAAGTGTTCATGTACTTGTCAGTTTGCTTCCGGGTTTTGTCAAGTTTCATAAAGTTCTTGCTTTAAAAATTCATTCGTTAGCTTGGAACAGTATGTTATTGTGTGTATGCAAATGTGGATCGATATCATGATTTCACTCATAGGTTAATAAATGACACAGACGGTCACCACCTTCCTTTTTCCTTGGTTGGCCGAAACCATGTCCTTAATGTGATTAAAAATGATACCGACAAGGCTTAGAAAGTGTCCCTTTGAAATATTTTGTTATTTTCCATGCGGTTACTTTCTTTCTCCACCTGATATTATAAGATTTGATAGTATAAGACTTGATTGTATAAAACCCGATTAAATTTTAATACAATCCAGTGTTTGGTATGGTATTGTATAAGAAAATAACTTACAATATTTTAAAAATTAATATATTAAAAAATTATTTAAATATATTAATATTGAAATGATATAGTTCTTAGGAATTGCACTTATAAGCAATATTAATACATCAATTCCTTATCACCCCTTAGGCCGGATTAAGTTATACATCATTTTGATGTATTAAGAGATTCTGCTGTATAAGTTTATACTATACGATGATCACATCAAACAACTAAAAATGCCATAATGTATAGTATAAGCTTATACTATCATGCTTTATATGTCATACCAAACAGGACTTTGGTCACTGTTGGTGGAAATCATTCTCAACCAATTTAAATAAAGTAAGAATATATTATAATAATACAAAAGCAAACATACACAGTATCTTTCTAAGTACATAAATAAGATAAAAAACAAAATTGTATTGGTGAATCCAAAACTTAAACATCTTTATATTACCATAATAATGAAAAACAATAAAAACGATAAGAACGCAGTGATTATGGATATTTTTAAATATGTAAATAACATCATTCAATTCAGATCACTTGAGGGTATGTAAATCTCAAAATTAATTTAATATCAAATAAAAAGCATTAGCTGAGTTATGACAGCTTGTTAATTCCTTCATTCTTTAGAATCATTTAGTCTGTGATAGTCCGATGATTTTAGACCATTTAGAAATAATAAGTAAACAAACAAATAGTCATAATTTTATATTATTGATTTTGGGTTAATTTAAAACAAAGAATAAAAAATTAGTTCGATATCATTTGAAACGGGAGTCAGCTGAGCCGTGACGGCTTGTTAACCCAACACATTTTGTTTTGACTCATTTTTGCCGTGACGGCTTGGTGATTCAAAATTAAATCAAATTTATCATAAAATTTACGATAACAAAAGTAATAATATAAATATTATTATTCTTCTAAAAAGATATTAGCTGAGTCGAGACAGCTTGTTAATCCTGCAATTATCGTTTCAGATTATTTTAACTGCGACAGTTTGATATTCCGAAACAATCAAAACCAGAACTTTCAAATTATTTTCTTTAAAACTACTTTCAAAATTAAAATCAATCAACACACAAGAATTTTCTACAGAACGACGTAGGTTTGAGTTCCCTATTGTACCGAGGGATACGTCGGAGCGAGACTCTTTCCCGTCAAGCACAAAAATACATTTTCAAAATTAGTTTTTTTTTCTTTAATCAATTTTGTTTAATTCTTTGTGGTGAAATAAATATTTAAAATCTTATCAATAATTTGCACAATTGATATAGGGTAACCATTTTTTAATGGACGGTGTAGGGTGCTAATATCTTCCCAACTCGTAATCTCAAAATTAATTTAATATCAAATAAAAAGGATTAAATTAGACCATTTAGAAATCATTTCGAATCATGATTTTAGACCATTTAGAAATAATAAATAAACAAACAAATAGTCATAATTTTTTATTATTGATTTTGGGTAATTTAAAACAAAGAATAAAAAATTAGTTTGAAATCATTTGAAACGGGAGTCAGCTGAGCCGTGACGGGTTGTTAGCCCCACGCATTTTGTTTTGACTCATTTTTGCCGTGACGGCTTGGTGATTCAAAATTAAATCAAATTTATCATAAAATTTACGATAAAAAAGTAATAATATAAATATTATTATTCTTCTAAAAGAAGATTAGCTGAGTCGAGACAGCTTGTTAATCTTGCAATTATCGTTTCAGATTATTTTAACTGCGACAGTTTGATATTCCAAAACCATCATCAGAACCAAAACCTTCAAATTATTTTCTTTAAAACTACTTTCAAAATTAAAATCAATCAACACACAAGAATTTTCTACAGAACGACGTAGCTTTAAGTTCCCATTGTACCGAGGGATACGTCGGAGCGGGGCTCTTTCCCGTCAAGCACAAAAATACATTTTCAAAATTAGTTTTCTTTTCCAACAATCAAATTTTATTTAATTTTTTAGGGTGAAATAAATATTTAAAATCTTATCAATAATTTTCACAATTGATATAGGGTAACCGCTTTTTAATGGACGGTGTAGGGTGCTAATACCTTCCCAACTCGTAATCTCAAAATTAATTTAATATCAAATAAAAAGGATTAAATTAGACCATTTAGAAATCATTTCGAATCATGATTTGAGACCATTTAGAAATAATAAATAAACAAACAAATAGTCATAATTTTTTATTATTGATTTTGGGTTAATTTAAAACAAAGAATAAAAAATTAGTTCGATATCATTTGAAACGGGAGTCAGCTGAGCCGTGACGGCTTGTTAGCCCCATACATTTTGTTTTTACTCATTTTTGTCGTGACGGCTTGGTGATTCAAAATTAAATCAATTTTTTTTATAAAATTTACGATAAAAAAGTAATAATATAAATATTATTATTCTTCCTAAAAAAGATTAGCTGAGTCGAGACAGCTTGTTAATCCTGCAATTATCGTTTCAGATTATTTTAACTGCGACAGTTTGACATTCCGAAACCATCAGAACCAAAACCTTCAAATTATTTTCTTTAAAACTACTTTCAAAATTAAAATCAATCAAAACACAAGAATTTTCTACAGAACGACGTAGCTTTGAGTTCCATATTGTACTGAGGGATACGTCGGAGCGGGACTCTTTCCCGTCAAGCACAAAAATACATTTTCAAAATTAGTTTTCTTTTCCAACAATCAAATTTTATTTAATTTTTTAGGGTGAAATAAATATTTAAAATCTTATCAATAATTTGCACAATTGATATAGGGTAGCCTTTTTTTAATGGACGGTGTAGGGTGTTAATACCTTCCCAACTCGTAATCGACTCCCGAACTCATTTCTCCTGTTAAAGACCATTTGTCTTTAATCAAAGGTTTTTTCAATGTTTTCCTAAATAAACCTTGGTGGCGACTCCATTGTTTTAACCATTCAATATCTTTCTCCGTCACGTCGCGATACGGTTGCGACAACTACTAATCAATCTTACTGTTAGATCAATTATGTTGATCCAACGGTTATATTTATTTTCATCTTTGTATGGTTATGATTCTCTATATTTAAAGTTGAAAGCATTGAATATGGAAAATCATAACCATACAAGAGTGAAAATAAATATAAAGTATTAAATATGGAGAATCATAATATAATCATACAAAGATGAAAATAAATATGACATTGGATCCACATAATCGTTCTAACGGTGAGATTGACCGGTAATAACACTACTTAATTATTACAATATCCTTCCCCCTTAATTTTATTATTATATTATAAGCGGTATACTTTACTGATATCCTGTTAATTTAAATGTATAGTAGAAAATTCGTTAGACAAGCATCATTTGAAAAAATCGCAGTCTTCATATTTCCAATCCAAATTGACCCTTTTAATTATGATATGATTGTTTTGGATTGTAATTTGGAAAATAATATTTGCACATTATTTTTTTGAATGATAAAATAAAAATACACGTTACAACATTTTATTTGTACTCTTTTATTAAAATAAAAAAATATTATAAAAATAAATTTTAAAAATAATAAATTAGTCTTGTCAAGAAAGACAAATTATTTTAAGGGTTTTCATTTCTTCCTTTAACATAACATAACAAACTTTCCTACACACACAACATTTTGTGGGGCACACACATTTTAAAACAAAAGAAAAAAGAAAAAAATATGGCATATAAAGCGAATCTCTGTAACAATACACAATCACTTTTCCTACAACATAATAAACATAAAACCCTTAGTTTAAAGGTTTCTCCTCTGACCAGTGACTATTGTAATAATCTTATGGATTTGATGTTTTCTATGATATAGAAGATAAAATTATATTTTATATATAAGATTTGATTTTCTGATGTTACATGAGAATTCAATTCTCATGTTGTGACTCAACTAGTGGTAGGTCCCACATTTATTAAAAAAAAAAAACTTTACACGTAAATCAAAGGATTACAACATGATAATTGAATTCTCATGCAACATGAGAAAATGTTTTTCCTTTATATATATATATATATATATATATATATATATAAGGTACTTATTAAATTATGTGAAAAACAATATGAGTCTCACATTTTAAAATTATCTCTTATAATATAAAAGATATTAAACACTAATTTTATAAACTCTCCCCATTTTAAAATAATATTTATACATAAAATGTTTTGCATTTATATTTTACTTATTTAGAATAAAGTTAGGAAAATAATACTATAAAATTATGTATTTTTCTTATATCATTAAAAAATAATTAAGAATAATATAAACTATAAAGTGATCGTTTGGTTTTATTATCTTTTTCATGAATGAATTACCGAGTTCTACGTACTTAATGTTCATCCAAAGCATTTTTGCATCTTCTGATGTTTTTGACATGGGTGCCTTAATCTTCATAGTAAAGTATTTTTTGGATTCTCAATAAAAATCATGGGATTTATTTTAATTCCTAAAAAAAAATTAATTTGTTATTTTTTTGAAATTTAAAATAGATCCAGCAATCGAAATTATAGTTTCTCTGAAATTTAAAAAAGATCCATATTAATCCTAAAAAAAAAAACTAATATGAATATATTTTGAATTTTAGAAAGATCACAAGTTATTTTTTTTAAGGAATTAAATCGGGACCGTAAAATTTATTGAGGATCTCTAACCTTTAATATAGCAACCAGGTGGGTTTGTCCATTGGTTCGAGATGGTGATTCTTTTTTTTTTCTTTTTTTTGGTAAGCAAGATGGTGATTCTTCTAATATGACCTTTTGCACGAACATTTTTCTTATGAATTTACTCTAGTCCTGGCAACTTGGATGGAGCTTATGTTGCCTGGGGCTTGGGTGTATTGACTTTTAGTTTTGTAAAATCAACCTAAATTTTTATAAATCAATCAAATATAGAATTAGAAAATTTGAGTTAATATTTCTCAAAATATTTTGGCCTATCAAACAATTTTTTGATATTCTTGGAAAATTCATTTTCCTAATATTTTCTCAATAATTGTGATTCACTGATTCCTAGGAACAAATTTTTTTTTCCCCTTACGAATTATTATCGATAGCTAGGTTTTTCTTGAGATGGGGATTAGGTTTGAGCTTGAGGGTGTGTTCCGATAGGCCTGAACATGATCTTGTTAAGTCGACATGCGGTGTGTAATGTTCTCATGCCTCGGTACACAACCTCGTTATGTCAAATTGAAAAAAATAAGGGATAAGAGTGAAAAATACTACAAAGGAGATAATATTGTAAAAGTATTTTTTTTTTTTTGCCATAGTAAATGATGTATTAATTACTTAACGTAGTTGGAGTACCAAAAATAATTTACAATTAGAGGGGCCGTGTGGGCCACTAGCCCAGCAACTTGAACTTTTTTCTAATTTGACTTTTTATATTATAATAAATTAAAATTAGAGGAAAATAGACCAAAACTTTCCAAACGGTGGCAGAAATTTTTTATTTTTTTGATAAACCACGCGCATCTTCCACGAGTTGCAATCTTCTTTGGGGCGGGTCGATGATTAAGGTTTTAAATTTCTCTCAAAAATAGTACTGTGGAGGATCGTACACATACTCTCATCTCCACATGCTCAGCTCTCATACACCAATTGAGTACCATTATTTGGTGTAGACAGAAAAACTTTATAAGCTTGCCATGTAAATAATTATTTCTCACTTTTATTTGACTATGTTTTTTTCTGAGATTAATTGTGATGGCGCGTGCGAGGAGAAACTTTAAACAGCCAATTTCTTATTTTCTGAAGATAATTGCCAAGAGTCGGTCTTTTACAAAAAAAAATTATATCTTCTCTTTTTCCAATTCCAATTATATGCATTTTCTTTTAAATTTTTTTTTATCTAATTGTCTCTTTGAGACAAGTCAACTCTTCACATTTTTTCCATAAATTTGACTCTTTTAGTCGGCTATAAGACTAATCCGGAGTGCAGGTCATGTCAGAAATGAAGATATTTAAACCCGCTTCTAAAGATGACATATGAAGATCGAACTGAGATCCTTTCATATACATTTACTCAACTCTCTTGCTACCAATTAAGCTACCACCATTTGTTTTTTACAATTAGTTTTTTACCAAGAGATAATGAGCAAACAAAAATCAATTAACCAGCATCCACAATCTTTTTAGAAGTTTGGAAACCTCAAATTTATCTCCTCTTATTCCCATAACATCATCTTCAACTTTCAATCCTGTTGAAGATAATTCCACCATAGAGAGTCAATTTACAAAATTACAAAGACATAAATCGAGAATATTGAGGTTATTTCCTTATCTCGCCATCCAGGATTTCGTCCGTCCATAACGGATTACACTATCATTAAATGGGATGAAATAAGAACATATATATATATCTCTCAAATTTGTGTCATATTAACATATTATCCAGGAGCATTATTTGTTGTCTGGACCGAAGGGATGAGAACATCGATTTCAACTTTCATGGTTTAAATTATTTCCTCAATGATAGATGCGGCATTTAGTTTGATTTATTATCTATTTGATCCAGATAAAAAAAAAAAGTGAAAAATCATATGACAAGTCCATCTATTATTATCTTTCATGAACGTTTGCTTTTAGTTAAAAGTGTTTAAGTACCACTCCGGATAACAATTAGCAATTTAGCATTGATGTGTTCGGTTTTGGTGAATCAAGTTTAGAAAATATTATTATAGCCAAACATGCAAACTCATAGGTTCAACGAGAATGTTAGATAACAATAGTCCTTTGTTGCAAACTTAAGCCCCCAATGCATATTCAAAGAGACATTCAAGGGATCAGTGCGTGAGTCCATGCACCCAATGCATATTCACAAAAACTTAATCGTATGCAAAAAATTAGGTTTTTGATTCTTCAAATAGAGACCGTTGCTACGTTATTTATAATAAACCTTTGGATCTATAAATAAATGGTGGGAAATGTAAATATTTCTTTATTAGTTGTGCTTTTATAATGTTATTTTTACTCTAAATATTATTCTTACCAGATGCAAAATGCTAATTAAGTAATTACGCAAATCAGAAAAAGAGCATCTGTATTTTTTTATCGCGTTTCATGTATTATAAACACATCCAAATTTTATTTTCCAATTAACAAGAAACAAGACTTGGATTTAGGTTTTATTAGGAGACAAAGGACCTCAAAACAAGCTAGTCTTACAAAGCTATATATAAGAACCGAAGCTACAATCGACCAATCGGCATCTATCCACTTCATATTAGCTACGAATTAAGCTTTATTTTATGATTTATAAAATTTAATTAAACCTATAAACTTCTACCTAAATTTCACTCCAAGCCTAACACTTGCGTTAAAACTATAGCCACCTTAGAAATTTATTTAATGCAATACAAGTGAAAATATTTTTAGAAAATTACATCAAAGATTTAGAGATATAGTTCAACAAGGGACCTAAAACCAAACATAGGGAATATTTTGTAATGTTCGAAGCCTGCTCTGATAAAGATTTGCTTCCAATCCTTTTCATCTCTCTCTTTTCCATTATGCATAGTCATCATTGCAATGTCGAAAAGAATCTTTACTTCTGTCATTTCATGCTCATCTTCCTTTTCATTTATCACAGTATCTATGATTACCACTTTTCCTCCTTTACCTAAAATAGCTTCTTTACAATTTGTAAGTATCTTTACGCAATCATCATCATTCCAGTCATGTAAAACCCACTGCAAGAGTGAAAAACAAGGATTAGAAAGACTCTCAACCAGTTATGTTAAGGGTTAACTATATTAAAAAATGTAATGAATATTGTCACAAACTCGAATAATTAATAAGTATGCATTCACGTATTTGTAGTAAGTTTAGAGAAAACAAGTCATTTCATACCTTGAGTAAAATTGCATCAGCATGAGGGATAGATTCAAACATGTTTCCACCAACATAACTCACATTATTATTTCCAGATAAGTCTGCTACAACTTGTGGAAGATCCAACACCGTGCATTTTAAATTAGGAAATGCCTTACAAATTATATTAGCTGTGTTTCCAGTTCCACCACCAACATCTACTAGAGAATCCAAGCCCTCAAAAACTGATTTGCAATCATTCAAAGCCAACCTTACCATACGAGAATCACTTTCCATGGCCTCATTGAAGTTCTCCATATCCGTAATATTTTGATGAATAAAATCCCAAAAGGTTTCAGGACCTGATGCGGTCTCAAAGATTGTGCGATCCTCACTAAAAGTCCATTTATCCAACTGATGGAATAAATGAATAAGAGTTGGGTGGTTTAACAAATGAACCATTGAAGACAAACAATAGTCAGTACCTTTGACAAGGAGTTGTGATGAAGGAGTAAGAGCATATCCTTCTTTGGTGTCATCGGTTTTGATGATTTTAAAGAAGTCATTGAGTGACAATAAGCGCATGAGACGTTGGACACAAGTAGCTTTAGAATGAGGAACATGAAGGGATGAAACAAGTTCATGAAGAGTAATGGGTTGACCATGATTGTGAATGATATCAGGGATGCCAAGGATAACGGCCCACTTGATACACATGGGACTAATGAAGTTACACATGTGTTTGTACAAGTGAGCTTGAGCTTGAAAGAGTTCACTTGCTTTGAAGTCTTTCTTGTAAGCCATGAGAATGATATCGAATGCTGATTGTGTTGTGTTTATGTTCAGAATTTGTCACTTGGCTCTGCTCTGAACTCAACTTGTTCTGCTTCTGCTATATATACTAATTGATCGACACCTCCCACATGTTGCTGAATTATTAAAATATCAATGTCGTGTCCTGATCTACTTCGTTAGTGTTAGGTTCGCGACCACTTTTCTTAGTGGTGCTTTTTTTTTTTCTTTCTTTTTTTTCAAGGGTGACTTAGTATGGTTTATATTTTTTACGCAAGGCGAGTGTGCTCTTCGGAGGTTATTTTTGTGAATTTGAAATATGCATCTTGCAATAGTGGTATTTGTGATTTTTTAGAATTTTAAGTATGAGATTATGAATATGTAAATATCTACGTAATTTAACCAATGGCACAATAGTTGAATAAATGATATAATGAGTGTAAATGAATCAAGTCAAGTCAGACTTTAACCTAAATAAATCAAATCTATAGAAAATGTTTCAAATTTGACGGGACTTAATAGCCTCACATAAATCAAATTATAAACTTATTTAAAAAAAAAAAATACAAGACATGACGTGCCCTATCAAACTTACTAAACCTTCAAAAATGACATATTACACTTCATATATATTAGTTGAATTATTTTATATATTTTGTATGTTTAAGTTCATGGAAAGTTGAAATAAAATAATAGCGGAAATTATATCATAATGAAGAACATTATTTTATTAAAAATAATAAAATATTATTTATTAAAAATAATAAAATATTATTTATTAAAAAATATAAGCTAGACATGGAAGCTATATGGTCAGGCCTTTTAAAATAAATTTATGGTCTGATTTTAAAAGAAACTTTCTAATCAGCTCAAACTTGTATTATTTTTAAAATAAATCAAGCAAAATTAGGTTAAAAATAGACTAGGTTGTAAGTCTTTGACAAGTCATCTAACCCATTTAAAACCTTTATATTCTGGAATATCGCGTAATGACCAGGTCTGATTTTATAACATTGCTTCCTAGTCTTACCATTTGAGGCTGCTAGTAGTTCAAAACACTCACTATTTGTGATGAATTTGTATGTCAAACTATTTTTTAGGTGAGCTTAAATTTTATATGGTTCTTTTTTTTTTAAGTTACTTCATATAACTTTGTCTAAGGTTCACTGAAACGACATCATTTTGGAACGAAAATAATAATGTGTTTGTAATTTTAATTTATTTCAGGGTTATGATAATCTTTATCTTTCTAATTTTTAAATTTTTCAACTCAAAATGATGTCATTTTGATGAACATTAAATAAAATTATTTAAAGTAACATTAAATACTTTTTTTCATTTTTCTATATAGTTATGTATCTTTTTAATAATAGAACATGAATGATATTTTTTAATGGGTTTGTAGAGAGCCACGTGAAAGGACAAATCTCTTCTTATGCTATAGATATAACAATTGTAGACCCCACCACTTTACATAAATTAAAGAATGATAAATTGTGTGTCATTTTAAAGGATGTAAAGTTGTGTCATTTTAAGAGATAGAAAGACATAGATAAAGAAGGAGAGAGAGTTGACAAAAAAAATAAAGATGTGGGTCTCACTTCTTTATCAGAGTAAAATGATATAAGTTGCGTCATTTAAAAGGATAAACATTTTTCCCGAAAGAAGATTTTATGACTCTTGAAGTGTGTGCGGGACAAGGAAATCAATTTCATGTCACAGTAGGATTGATTTTTCCTATTTTAATGTTAATTTTATTACTTCATTATAAGTGGTATGCTTTATCGATATCCAATTAATTTAGATGTATAGCAGAAAATTCGTTAGACAAGCATGATTTTAAAAAACTTGCAGTCATCATATTCCCAATCCAAATTGCACAATTCGTATTTGGCCTTTTTAATTATGATATGATTGTTTTGGATTTTAATTTGAAAAATAATATTTGCATATTATGTTTTTTAGATGATAAAATTAAAAAACACGTAACAACATTTTTTTACTCTCTTTTATTAAAATAAAAAAATATTATAAATACCAAAATGTGCAACTATATTGGGCTTTTGACCCATCTAGCTTAATGCATCCAAACATTTCATGAATAGGGTCGTTGGAAAAATATTTCTCATTTTCTTTTTTATAAAATATATAATCCGTACACTCACCCACTTTTAATATTATATAATTAAAATTATTAGCTAAAATATTATTATAATAATTAAGTATTATATTAATAATTCTCAATTAATATTAATAATTAGCTAATCATTAATAGAAATTTTGCGTAAATAAAATAATTGGCTATAAATGATTTTTAAATAAATAATACTTAAAATTTTTGAAAATATTTCTATAATTATTTTACAATTTAATGCCCTCTAGCCCTTTTTGTTATTGTGATTTTCATTAAAGATTAGCATGGGAGTAAATGGGCCGAACGGCTTGTTAAAGGCCCAAAGCTTGCCTTGTTTTAAGCTTGGTTTGGCCTATTCTATTTAATAAATAGAACGGGTTCAAGCTTTCAAAAAAAGTTAATTTAGGAAACAAGACCAAACCTAATTTAACGAGACTTTCATAAAATTGTGTCATTTTAATCTAAATTATAGTGTTTTATACTGTGGGAAAGAGATGCACAATGACAATTAAGGGGTGAAAGTGAGAGATTTTTTAAATTAAATATTAAATAAAAAATACTCATTTTAACTAAAATGATTATCCCTTAAGAGGACAAATATTTTTTCCATAATAATATATTTTGGTGTCACTAAATCATTATCCCTACTTTTTTACTATTGTCTACTGGCATTCTCTCATGGTCACATTTTCACATACAAGCTCTTTGACTATTGGTCGCTCCTTTCCTCTTTTGGTCACTTACAGAATTTGATACATTTTTAATCTCAACATTTGGACACATGTGAGTTTGGAAAAAAATATATTTTATAATTATAAACGAGCTAAGTCAAGCTCAAACCAAGCCTTTAATTTTTCAAAAACAAGTCAAGTCAAACTTAGAATTTAGCTCGTATCATGTTAATGGGTCAAGTCAAGCTCAAAATATTTTTCATAGGTTTGACTTGTTTTAGGTAAAGCTCGACTCTGCCCAGCTCATTTACCCTCCCAACGACTATTCTCTTATTCCATATAATTGTTAAAAAAATAAATAATAAAAAAATGGTACATGGAATTTGTTATCAATAAAATTTATTTATTAATTATTTTAAATTTATAAATTTACACAATATTTTTATTAATGAATTTACGCAACTCAAATTACTTAACATGTCTAAAAATTAATAAGAAATGTACAAAAAGAAAATTAATAAGAAGCATTTCGCGAAGATGGCTGCGCAACTTGGAGAGTCTATTCACGTTTTCATTGCTCCCCTGCTAATTGTGTCTCTCTGCTTCATGATGATATGGTTGGCGTGGCACATAATGAATGCATGAGAAATAAAGGATATAATGAATGCAATCACCAAGATCAACACAATGAGTTAGCCCAGAAAATAATGAGGCTGCCCTAAGAAAACGAGCACGAAGAGGAAAGAAATAGAGCCCAACACGCAAAAGCCCTTCGGACTGTGTGTGAAACGAATATTGTTGGCGTGGCAAATAATGAATGCATGAGAAATCGAACTCATCCATTTTTTCTTAAAGGACATAATGAATGCAAGTCACCAAGATCAACGCAATGAGTAGCCCAGAAAATAATGCGGCTGCCCTAAGAAAACGAGCAGAAAGAGGAAAGAAGTGAAGCCCAACACGCAAGAGCCCTTCAGACTGCGTGTGAAACGAATATGCAACAAAAAAGAATCCAGTGAAACACTGAAAAGCCCAATATGAAAAAAAGAAGAACCAAGTGAAAGACGGAAAGGCTTGGCAAAAATCAAATAGAAATAAAAATGATAATTGACAGAAGAATATGAAAGAGAATGAAGTAGGTTGAAATCATCAAATCATCACTAATGTTGTTTCTGTCATCCATTATATCTCATATAATTATTATTTTATTTTTCATAGTTTTTGTTTGCACATATTAATTATGGGAAATTATACTATTACGTGGCATGAGATTGATCTCTCATGTCACTCACGCTTGAAAAATGTGTCCATCTTTTTAGTCTTTTTTTTTTCTTCTAAAAATTGGTGGGACCCATTTCATTTGTCTCTTAACATGAGAGAACTTCTATCATACTACATGAGAGAAGTAATCCCCATTAACTATCAATACAATTCACATAATTAAATGTATAAAAGTATCAAATGTCAACGGAATTTATTTTAGGGTTTATTTTTTCTGAAGTTACTACAGATATTTATTTACCATAAGCCCAATATAATGTCATTTTGGGGTGGCAATTATGATATTTTATAATTTTAATTTATTTCAGAGTTACAATTGTCTTTATATTTAAATTTTTTAAGATTTCAATACCAAAACGATGTCGTATTGAGAATAAATGCAGATAACTTATCTGCAGCAACTGCAGAAATATTTTTCCCTTTATTTTACTTAATAAAAAAGTTAAGTATGAATAATTATTCCTAGGTGTAAACGCAATATGTTTGAATTTCCAGTCTTTCTGTTTCTACTAAATATAATTTTTTTACCTTATAAACCTGTTTTACAAGGTCTAGTTTATAGTTTTTTATTTTTTTTATTTTAATAAACCACATGTATATAAGGCAATCTTAGTCGAATCGGGAACATTAACATCATGATGAGCCTAGTTTTTTCCAAGAAAATTATTTGCATTCATAAGGACTTGAACCCAAGATCTTGCTTAAGCAAAATCAAACATGTACCATTATAATCACACTTTAGTGGGTTTTTTTTTTTTTTTTGTCTCATTTTGCTTTTTGTTTAATATTTCATCTTGTTTCCGAAAAAAATATTTTTTACTATATTATTACATAAAATTTCCACTAATAATTAATTTACTAAATTGAGAATTATAAATATGAAATATTTTTTTTCATTATTTTTTTTTTAAAAAAAAAGATATAAGCCAACAGATTGCGTTGCATAATATATCTGATTCGTCTGTATCATTCTTCATTCAAATTAAAAGAAAAGAAAATAACAATAAATGGATGTCGCCGGTGCAACACAGACTACCCGATTGAAAAATATTTTATAAACTAGGAAATTTAATTTTTGGATATCTAAGGTCCAGCAGCCACTATATTTGCCCTTAATTTTTTTTTGAAATTAGTATGTTAAATGTGGGACAAAACCCTGGCTTAAAATATTTTAGTAGCAACAAAAAAAAAAGGTATACGAAGTTGAGATAGCACGAGGCACGCCAATATTGACGATGGTGCCTTGATTCACAAAACAACCGTATAGGAATATACGGTACGATCATACCTCTATCACGAAACAAATGAACTAGGTTCATGTGTGACAAGAGCTTGCAATATTTGGTTAAGTCTTGAATATTACACTTTGTAGTTACTATGTTTGTGAAACATACGATATTTTATGGAAGTTTATGAGTGAGTACGCAATTGAATACATAAATGGTTTGTAGCCTAAGGTATGTGCAATAAGCTATTGAAGTACCTAAGATTATGCGCGTAATTGATGTATGCGCGGAATTGATGTATGCTTAATATCAATGATCCATTACGTAAAAAATGAGTTTGGGAAGTGATTATACAACAATTATGCAGTGAAAACAGAGTTTTCTGGTTGCTATTACAAAAGTAATCGATTATTCGCTATTGTAATGGATTACCTTAATTGGATACGTTAAACATTGTTTAGTGGAACGATTATAACTTGAGCTACAGAACTCCAAAATAAATGAGGTTTGGATCTATATAAAGATGACACAAAAGGATATAACACTGTAAAATATTCGAGCATTGGATGAGTGTAATAATCCTAGTTTAATTTTGAAGTTTATGCCTTGTTTCTGAAAGTCTAATTTTAAGCAATTGGCTTGCAATAGACGTATCTTGAACTATATAAATCCAATCAAGGCATATAATATGTTGTTGGAAAGAACAAGATGTCTAGTTTAGTATAGTAAAATCTTGGAAATAATGGAAAGGTGATGCAATACCAGTTTTAAAAATTGTAAGCACGGTTTAGTTTTGAACACACCAATAGAGTCAGTTTCTTTGGATTGTTCTTCAAGGAAAAGACTTAGACTTTATTGTCCTAGTAAGTGTTGTTTTAAGGGTATGATATCCTAAGGGAGATACATAACCTCTCTGTTGCGACTTCGACAAGTGAACCTGTCATACAAGTAATATAGTGAAAATAGTGGAGTTGTCGTCCCCACGAGGATTGATATATCAAACACTAACTTATCTACGCGACCAAAGTTGGATCGATTGATAAAGGGGTTTTCTTGAGAATATGATTTAAATAGGACTGCATTTTTTTTTTCTGGCTATATTGTTCAAATCATGCATATTTCACCATATACAAAAAGCATGTGGCCTAAAAATGATCAAGAGAAAACCAACATTACTTTACAAAGATAATGCTACATGTATTGCTCAAGTAAAGGAATGTTACATCAAAGGAGATAGAACGATGCATATTTCACCAAAATTCTTCTTCATTCATGATCTTCAACAAAATGATGAGATCGATGTTCAACAAATTCGTTCAAGTGATAATTGGCAGATTTATTTACCAAGGCATTACATACTTCAATGTTTGAGAAGCTTGTATACAAGATTAGGATGCGTAAAATCAGATATATTAAATAGTGTCATCATCAGGGAGAGTGAAATACGTGTTGCACTCTTTTTTCCTTCTCCATGGCTTAGTCCCATTGGGTTTTCCTAGTAAGATTTTTAATGAAGCAGCTTCTAATACACATCTTCTTTTCAATATGGTTTCTTTTAAGGTTTAGTAACATTATTGGACATCCAAGGGAGAATGTTATAAATAATATGATTGTTGGATGTCCATAAGCCCAAAATAATATTACTACTGGACACTTAATCCCAAATTGTAACCGCTAAAGAAGAGTAATTCTAATTATTTATCCTATTGTAACATACCTTGTCTTGTGAGCCTATAAATAGAGTCATGTATAAAGCTTCAATAGAGTCATATACGGAGCTTCAGGATACACTACAATACAAGAAGAAGATATTCCCTTACTTCTCTCTCTTATTTCTATTTCTTTATAGTTATTCCTTTGGAACAGTGACCATTGTGCCACAGTTCCCACATAAATTTACCTAAATGTCACGCTCTTGAACTAATTTTCCAAACTGCCACGCAGGCAAGGTCGCTTGCAGCAGTAGCGAACTATGCATGAAGATGTGTCAGGAAGCTGGTGGTGTCAGAGTTCGCTTCTGACACAGGCGACCTCTGTTTTTAACTAAGTTCGCCTACCATGTAGGCGACCTTCATTTTTTTAAAAAAAAAAAAAATTGATACTTGTTATCCACTAAAAATGTGACACGTCAGCAAACCAAGTTCGCCTGTGTCAGAAGAGAACTTACCCCCATGGCAGATTGGGAAATAACACTGTTCGCGTGGCATTTAGGTAAAAAAGTTGGTGAATAGTGGTATTTTAGTCAGTTACCCGATTCCTTTCTAGTTACTTACTTTATCTTTATTTATTTTTCTCGTAGTTACCTTTTATTTTACAACAGTATCTAGATTCTTCTAGGCTCATAAATTTGATATAAAAGTGAGAAACTAAAAGAATGGAAAAAACAGGTTATGTGTCTCAATTCCCATCACATGTTGTAGTAAAATTATTGTATATTTATAGTAATAGGAAAACCGCAATAATTTTTCAATTTTATATTTTCTATATTCTAATTAAAGATATTGTGCTAGTTCTTGCAATGAGAAATGTATAATTGACCAAATTATCATAATGTACCGGAGTTACCACAAATTTGCTGAGATAAGCAAAGAGTGTAATAGCTTAAAATAACTGGATATGAAAAACAAAAGATTTAAGTTATTACAACACATCTTTTTGAAAACAAAACAAATAAAAAGATGATAATGAAAAGAGAAAAATGTTTATCCTTTTAAATGACACAACTTATATCCTTTCACTCTCGCAAAGAAGTGGGACCCGCACCTTTATTTTTTTTTGTCAACTCTCTCTTCCTTTATCTATCTCTTTCTCTCTTAAAATGACATAACGTTACCTCCTTTGAAACGAGACACACCTTACCCTAATGAAAATTGCATCGTAGTACCAAAGAGATACTGCTAATTGGGGTAATAGATGAGGTATGCTGGAGCACGTGTTAGGACTTTGATTCATTGTCTATCAATGATACCTTATTGACATCATAATTACTATATAAAAGCTAGCATCCGCCATGCCAACATGGTGTTGTGTTGTGTAGTATGTTATGAGGAAAGGAGTTTAGCGGCGGTGGATGATCTTGCGAGGGGAACACAAATGAGATTATGGGCCCTTGGAAATAAGGGCCATAATCTTGCTAGTTCTTGCGATGAGTAATAGGTAATTGACCAAATTATCATAATGTATTGGAGTTACCACAAATTTGTTGAGATAAGCAAAGAGTGTGTAATGGATACAATAGATGGATAAACCAGTAAAATCAAAAGATATAAGTTGTTACAACACATCTTTTTGAAAACAAAAAAAAAAAAAAAAAAAATATGAAGAAAAAAAATTACATCGCAGTACCAAAGAGAGACTAATTGGGGTGATACATTTGATTCATTGTCTATCAGTGATACTTTATTGACATCATAATTACTCTATAAAAGCTAGCATCCGCCATGACTACATGGTGTTGTGTTGTGTGGTATTTTATTTTAAGAGGAAAGGAGTTTAGCGGCGGTCGATGGTCTTGCAAGGGGAACACAGATGAGATTATGGGCCCTTGGAACAGTGAGACCAGGTCTCTCTTCCATGCTAACTTTAGAATCATTACCTTTCAATATTTGGCCTTGTGGATCAACTACCTGAAGATCAAAGCATTGGATAAGAGATGCAAGCAGTGTTGCCATTCCTGCTGTAGCCAAATTGACACCAGGGCACATCCTTCTCCCTGACCCAAATGGCAATAGTTGGAAATGTTGTCCCCTCAGATCAACTGCGCCTCCTTGTTCTCCTTCAACACCACTCTCTAAGAATCTCTCAGGACGATATTCCAATGGTCTTTCCCAGTATTTTGGGTCTCTTCCCACAGCCCAAACATTGAAAAGTATCAATGCTCCCTCTGGGATCACATAACCATCAATCTCACACTCTGCTACACATTTTCTTTTGACAACAGGAAGCGGAGGGTGCATGCGGAATGTCTCCTTCACTATGGCTCTAATGTAAGGAAGATTTTGAATATCTGATTCATCAACAAGCCTATCTTTTCCCACAACACTGTCAATCTCCTCTCTAGCTTTCTTCAGCACCCTGGGGTTGTTTATGAGTTCTGACAAAGCCCAGTCTGTTGCCACGGCTGTTGAATCTGTCCCTGCTGAGAAGAAATCCTGCACACAAACCATTGCCAGTTACATTTGTTCTCATGTATTTATTTAGCCACAGGCCACAGCATATGATAATAAAGCCAATCAATGAAACAAAATCAAGCAAGAAACTTACCACAACAAGACCCTTGATCTGTTCTTTGGTGATTTTAATTTCCATGGTCTCGTCCTCAGCAAATTCAAGCAAGGTATCGAGAAAAACTACACTCTGCTCACTGTCATCCACTACTGCATTACCCTCCTTTCTCATTTTCCTTATGTGTTGGCGTTTCTTGATGACCCTTTCAATGACGGGATCAAACTTGTTAAAGATGTCATCAATTCTCTTTTCATATTCGCCAACCTTGAGCTTCTTCAATGGCCAAATGAAGTCAGTAAGACTATATTCGCCGAAGATCTTAAGGACATCACGAGCAATATCCCTAATCTCTTCAGCTTCGCCCAACATCATCCTCGAGATAGTGCTATTTGTCCATTTAAGCAATTCCTCAGTGACATTAAGGGGCTGTTGAGTTTCAGCACTGTTGGCTAATACCCTGAGAACCTTTTTGATTTCTTGGCTCCTCAAGGGTCTCAACTTGTTGACGGTGGTGGCATTGAGAAGGTCGTTCATGATGAGTTTCCTGATGAACTTCCAATAAGGTCCGAAGGGAACCATGGCCACAGAGTTATCGTATGTGAGGCGTCTTATGGCAGAGGTTTGGAACCTGGTGTTGAATGAAGAAGCCTCGTGTGTTTGAAGGAACAGTTTGAACAACTCAGGTGTGGATGCAACGACGGTAGGCATGGAACCAAAGTATAGAGAGAAGAGAGGGCCATAGCTTTTGGAGAGACGGATGAGGGAATGGTGTAACAGAGGATTATCCAAAAGGTGAAGGTGACCAACGAATGGAAGACGAGGTTTTGGACTTGGTGGGTTTGGCAGATGACGAAGGGCTTTTGATTTTGCAGTTGGTGTTGGACGCAAGTGTATGAACAGAGCTATAACCAATAAAGTAACTGCAAGTTCGACCAACATTGTGTTTGATCTTTGGTAAGAGTGAAGAGTCCTGAGTTTTGAGGCTATGCAGGATTAGTTGTTTTTGCCTGAGTAAACAGGCTTCTCATGCTTCCCTTTTATAGCCAACTCACTCACACTCCACTAATTCGTCTCAACTGGAAACTTGTAATAAGGAATTATAATATTAAAATTGTTTTTTCTCACTTTGTCTTTATGCCCAGCTCACAAATTTTGAAAAGTTTATGAAGACAGAAAAAATAAATAAATTTAATATTGTATTTTTTGAAGTATATAATTATGGTTATGGGATAGGATCCAGTTACCGTCAAAAAAGTTTACAACTCCTACAATCAATTTAATCAACTTTTGATTTTCGTCAATCTAACGATTATAATTTATTGAGAATTAATAATTAATTAATAAATATGATATAATAAATGCTATTAATTTCCAATAGATTATAACTCTTAGATTGACGGAAATCAACAGTGATTAAATTAGTTGTAAAAGTGATAAACTTTTTTAGGGAAAATATTTTATTTTTTTAAAAGATATAAGGCTATGTCCTTTCATCTTCTTATAAGTATGTACTCCGAAAAATATATACTTATAATATTAAAGTTGTATTTTTTTTTTTCTTTTCTTCACTTCAACCAAGAGGTTTTAAAGAGAAAAAAACTATAACTTTAATACTATAACTATGTACTTTTCTGAGTTTATAGTTATAAATAACTAAAATGTTGTGTACTTTAAAATGATAAATTATTTTCTCTTTTTTTATAAGAGTTAAGTTATATTTACAAATTTTTTATTTTTAAATTGTTACAAATTATACTAGGGATAATATATGTCAAGTAATATGTATTACACATGTTTATCAAAAAAAGAAAAATGTATTATACATAGTTATTATATAATTTATAAAAATTATAAATAAAAAAATTGTAAATATAACCTGTTATTTTTATATTATGGTCAAAACTCGATTCTTATATATTCTATGGCGGCTGAATGAGATGGGACCGAAAATCTATTCAAAGGAAAACTTGTGGCAGCTAAGGTTGTCAGTGCGGAGAACATAATTTTGTTGGTTAGTCATAGCAATGGGAGTTTGTGTGTTATACGTGAATTTTGTGTCAATTATCTCGTTATAAGTATTAAATAAATGAGTCTTATCAATGTTTATGAATATTTATAAAGAGAGTAAATTGATCTCTTTCAATATTTATGAATATTTATAAATAGAGAAAGATACAAATATTTGCACATAATTAATCAAATCATGGAAAACTTACAAATAAAAGGAACCATTCCTCTAGCAATATGGAGTTTTGGTTGTATCCAAATAAATAAAAAATAAAAAAATTGATTCCTATAATTTTCTAAAACTTTACATTACCTTCTAAATAATTCAAGTTTAGATGATTAAGGAAGGAATGAATATTCATGGGTTCACCCAAAAAAAAAAAAATTATTCATGTGAAATTTTTATGTTTAATTCTTCCTCCGTGTTCACAGATCGTAATTTATCTCCTCCTATTTAATATATGTGAAAAGAGATGATTCGGCTATATAAATTTTTAGCATGAGAGGATTGACTCTCAATAATATTATAATAATTAGTGAAAATTCGACCAGGTTACAAAAATTAATCCATGTGAATTTTGTACACGGTGGTGAAAATTCAACTCTAATATACTCTTTGGTGGTTGAATGAGATGGGGGCGGAAAATCTATTCAAAGGGAAAAAATGTGGCAGCGCTTACCAAAAAAAAAAACAAAAATTGTGGCAGCTAAGGTACTCAGTGCGAGAATATAGTTTTGTTGATTTGTCAATTATGTTTTCCTCCCTTTAAAATAAGGGTGCGTTATTGACTTGCGGCACATCCCTCATCATCACTATTTAACTATAGTATGTGGTATGGCATACATATCTAGAAAAAAGAAGATAAAAACAATGAAAGATAGATCAATTTGTATAAGGTGAGTGAAGAAGTATAAGGACAAAATAATAAACAACAAAAGCCATTAGGATCGGTTTAATAATGAGGGATATAAATCCGTTGTATTAAGTTGTGTGTTCAATTCTTGTTTATATCAAAATATAAATAATAAACAACAAAAAGATATAAGGAAAAGTATGATATAAAATAGGAAAAAATATATGTCCTTTTAAAAGATACATACTTAGACTATTTTAGGATAGAGATCGACATAAAGAGATATGTCTCCCAATGAAAAAATTAAAAATTAAAAATAAAAATACAAGTCTCATCTCTTTAAGTTTATCCCTCTTTTAAAATGATCTAAATGTAAAACAAGACACAATTTTCCCCATAAAATAAAAGAGTTTTATAATTCTCATTTAACATGAAAATTTGAATTTTCCTACACACCCTTTGATTTTCGTTCCAACATGGATCCTACACATAATTTTTTCTAACATACGGGTCCCACATACTTTTTATCTCTATAACATGAGAATTCAATTCTCATGTTGAATGAGAAATATAAAACCCAAAATAAAATGACCCTGTCCAAATCAAATTTGGCTTTATAAAATAACTAACACAAACAGATAAATAGAATCACCTACCCAAGTCCACCTACCCCGACCAAGTATGTTAATCTGCATGCACTTGCCTCTAATGTATCATGTACAAAGCCTTGAGATTCGCCCTTGTGGCTTGTACTACAGAATAAGAGATAATATAAGGCGTTATCATAATAGAGTTCTCTCTTCTCAATCTGTAAAAAATAAAAGCTGCTGAATTGGGGTGTGAAAACCAAACCCGGGTGGCCGTCTTAGCTCACATATAAACATATTTATATAAAAATAAAATAAAAATTAAATATATTGCTGACAGAATGATAAGGTGTTCCATGCAATGTTATTAAACTTCGCCATATTATTGATCCAGTTGAGGTATTACATTAATTATTAGTTGAATCATTAGATCATTGGTTCAACCGCATAACCCGGTAAGTATATGTAATTTTATAATTTATATTAAAAAAAACTATAAACATATTCAAATAACTATAAAATTAATAATATTAATTCCAAATATTTTAATAAGTTATAATAAATCACACCTTACTATCCAACAAATAATCAAACAAGCATATAATGCATGTGATACTCGTGCTTCAGATTCTGTAGATGACATCTCTAGCTATAAATTCAATCAAAAATCCATGCATAGTGCATAATCAAAGATAATATAAGTGTTGTAGGTATATAACTTATGTAAGTCAATAAGCAACAAATCACTCAAACATTTATCTTCCAATTTATGATGTTTGTCCACCTTATCTCAAACATTTTTGAATATAGAAATTAAGAACCGGAGGATTTTTCTTTTATCAAATCCCAACTTTCTGTTTAGCCATTTTTTTGCATTTTCGGCATTAAATCCTATTCGATTATACCCCAACAACTTGAACACGTATACTACTTTAGTCAAATGTGGATATATATATATATATATATATGATCAACTTACACGGGGTAAGAAAAATAATTCTTACACCAAATCTTAACCGTTGATTGAATATAGAAATTAAGAATCGGAGGGTTTTTCTTTTATCAAATCCCAACTTTCTGTTTAGCCATTTTTTTTTCTGCATTTTTGGCATTAAATTATGTTCGATTATACCCCAATAACTTGAACACGTATACTACTTGAGTAAAATGTGGATATATATATGGGAAAAATAATTTCGCAGTTAGTGCAGATAAGTTATCTGCATTTATTCCCAAAACGACGTCGTTTTGGTATTAAAATCTTAAAAAATTATAAATATAAAGACTATTATAACACTGAAATAAATTAAAATTATAAAAATAACTTGATTTCCGTCCCAAAACGACATCGTGTTGGGCTTACTGCAGATAAGTTATCTGCAGTAACTGCTGAAAAAACGAACCGTATATATATATATATATATATATATATATATATATATATATATATATATAGGGTTCACATTTCTGCAGCTGTTTTATATGCAGCAATCAAATACTTGCCATATATATACTTGAAAGCATTAAATGTGAGAAATCTTAACCATACAAAGGATGAAATCATTAAATGTGGGCAATCATAATCATACACATGTCGTTGTTGTACGTAAAGCGGCTGCAGAAATGATTTTACCATATATATATAGGGATAGGATCCGTTTACAAACTTTTTTTTTACGACCGGTCGTACACTGCATGATTAAAGTATGACCGGTCGTACTTAATGTTGTTTGTAAGAGTTTGTAAACAAAAAAGTTTATAAATATAACCTGCCCTATATATATATATATATATATATATATATATATATATATATAGGGTAAAATGTGTGTCATTTTAAAGGATGTAAAGTTGTGTCATTTTAAGAGAGATAATGAAATAGATAAAAGAGGAGAGAGAGTGGGTTGAAAAAAAAAAATAAAGGTGTGGGTCCCACCTCTTTGTCATTTTAAGAGATAGAAAGAAATAGATAAAAGAGGAGAGAGAGAGAGAGAGTTGACAAAAAAAAAAGGTGTGGGTCCCACCTCTTTGTGAGAGTGAAAGGATATAAGTTGTGTCATTTAAAAGGATAAACATTCCCCCCACACACACACATATATATATGGGATATGTTATTTTGCCTACTCCTCTTATGCCTACCTTTACCTATCCCTCTCAACATCGTTGGATTACAATCTCATCTAACGGTTCAGATTCAAAACATAAATAAAACACTTTTTACTCTTTTCTCTCTCTCTCTCTCTCTCTAACTCCACCCTTTCTCTTATTAAAACAATGAATTAAAAATATTCTTCGCCTGCACATATTCATTAATATATTTCAAAAACACGGTACATGAATCGATGTGCTTATAATTTTATGCCACAAAAATGTCTTGAAATATGTTTCAATAAGAATTTTATTTAAAATATTGTTGTTTCCTCCTGTCAGATCATCTGTTCGTGTTAATATCCAATGTGCGGTTAGCTGAAAACAATTGTATCATTTCATCCTAAAAAACATTAAAATTGAAAGCTGAAAATAGATCGCAAATAACATTATACAATTAGGGTTGGTTAGAAGATACGTTTCTTTAAACAATGATGAAATCATTATGGACACAATTATCTTGAAAATTTGATAAGAAATGCAAGATCAGCATTCATTTTGAAACCAATCTGCCTTCTTTATCGCACGCAGGGGAGGAGAGAATAAGGGTGGAGTTAGAGAGAGAAAGGGCGGAGTTAGAGAGAGAGAAAAAAAGAACGAAGGGTTTTATTTGTCTTTTGAATCTGAACCGTTAGATAGGATTGTAATCCAACAATATTGAGCGGGGTAGGTAAAGGTAGGCAAAATGAGAGTAGGCAAAACGAGACCAATGACCCAGTAACCCAGTATCCCGATCGGGTCGATGTCCGAGTCGAGTTTAATAACATTGATCGATAGCAACACAACTTAGTGAATAAATAACAAAAACTATGACAAGCAAAATTTGGCAATATACTATTTCGAAAGTAACATCTCATCAAAATAATATGCTAATAAAATCAAAAGGCAAAGATAAGAAAAAACTCTCAAATCCAATTCAATTATATATATATATATATATATATATATATATATATATGTATATATATATATGTATATATATATGGGGAAGGATATTGTAACAACCAAGTTGTGTTACTACCATGTTACTACCAATCAATCTCACCGTTAGATCATTTATGTTGATCCAACGGTTATATTTATTTTCATCTTTGTATGGTCATGATTTCCCAAATTTAATACTTTATATATATTTCAATCTTTATATGGTTATGATTTTCCATATTTAATGCTTTCACTTTAAATATGGAGAATCATGACCATACAAAGATGGAAATAAATATAACCGTTGGATCGACATAGTCGATATAACGGTGAGATTGATTGGTAGTAACATGGTAGTAACACAACTTATTGTTACAATATCCTTCCCATATATATAGGGATAGGTTATTCTGCACACTCCTATTTTGCCTACCTTTTCCTACCTCTTTCATTACCGTTCGATTACAATGTAATCCAACGGTCCATATTTGCGAAATAAAATAAACCCTTTTATTCCCTTCCTTTTCCTCACTTCCTCCCGCACCCTTCCTCTCTCCTCCCCTTTCTCGCTAGTCTCTTCCTTTACACTTCCATGAATTCTGATCTGTTCTTTTTTAATTTATCAATCGATATTACCGGGTTACTATGACAATTGCATACTCAACTTGTGTCATCGTTATAGATCTATTGAACAAGAATGGCACAATTGTTTTCCATGTCAAATGTATGAAGACCTCTTAAGTATAATGGAATACATATTTTGATGATGACAAAGGGTTTACAAAAAGTCTCAAATTGAAGATGGAGTTTGAAGATACAAGTGGTTAGGTATTTTTAGAAATTGTTACACACTATATTATATCATATAGTATCTTCCTAAGCTCCAATGCATATCATTACATATTATGCATTTCTCATATTAAAATTTGTTTTAATAAAAACAAAGATAAAAACAAAATAAAATTCATATATAAATAACGAAACAAAACTAAATGCACAACATTCTTTTCATTTGATCTTCGTGTTACGTTGATATATATATATATATATATATATATATATATATATATATATATAAGTTAGTTAGATTTAATATAATATAATAGGAAAAATAAAAGATGAAGCCATCAGATCACTTGGATAGTTGGATGTACAAGTTGCTTTGTATAATAAATATAATAAACAAAAAGCAATAAAGTAGCTTTACAAATTGAAAAGCTTTGAAAAAATCACATCACTCTGAGCTATATAAAAAGAAAATAATAAACAAAAAACATTCTCACTTTACCAATTCATACTTTCGTCTTCGTCAGAAAAGCAACGCTGAGTCCATTTTTTGTTAACAACCATTTTGAAAGAAGAAGAAAAAAAAAGTGGAAAAACACAGTGCTCATTTTCTCTTGTTAATCGAGTTCATCATTCAAGATACACCGGTTCTAATTTTCATAAATGCTGATTCTACTCTCCTTCTCACATTTCTGTTTTCATCATCTTTTTGGAGAAAGATCTGATTCCTCATTTGTGTGTGGTGGCTACATATTTTCTTGGAGAAAAATTTGAGATTCTTTAATAAAGAAATTAGGGCTTCATTTTGGTAAACTCTAATCTACTCATATTCTTGATTAATATTTTTATTTGAACCCTATATTCTGAAATCTTGAATAATTTTTGTTAAGCAAAGTTTAATCTGAATTTTTGGTTTCATTGAGCATATTATATTTAATTTAGATTTTCTTGTGGTTCTGTATTAGAAGATTAATTCTGGATTTTATGTGAAATCTTGAGAAAAATTCTGAATTTGATTATTCCATTTACATTGTGATATTTTCTTTTAAATCAGATATCTTGGTATATTGATTAGAAAATTAATTGGTTAATATTCAAGATCCTTGGTGCATTATTTTAGAGATTTTAATACATATGTCATTGGATTAATTTTCTGCATATGGCATAAGTTTGTGGAGCTTAGTTTGATATTACTGTGATATATTTGGTGTGATAGGACACTGTATTTTTGGGTTATTTCACTTGTTACAGTTCTGAGAAATTTTGTATTGGTTGTTAAAGTGGAGTAGTTGTGTGCTGTAAATCTGTCCTAGGTGAGTGGATGCAACCGTGTGGGTTGGCGACCTTGTGCTTGGCTTGAGAGTGTGTCTCAAGGCTTGGAGCCTCAAGAATCCACTAAGGAGAGTGGAGGTCTTGTGTGAGAGGAGTTGGTGAACTCCGTAGGTTCGGCTTGAGAGTATTCTTAGAGCTTGGAGCAGTGTAGGCACTAGGAAGGTTTTTGATATTTTGTTTGATTGCATGTGTGACGCGTGTTTGTAAAACAGGTTCACTTGTGATAAATAAAATATCTGCAGCTACTTCAGTCTGGACGTAGCACCCTACTTAGGCTTAGTGGGTGTGAACCAGGATATATCGTGTGTCCATTGTCTCTCTGATTTAATTTCTGAATATTTTGTTCAGAGACTGACAGTGTAACAGCCCCAAACCCTGTAGCAGATATTGTCCGCTCTGCCCCCCTTCCGGGACTCACGGTTTTACGTTCTGGGGTTACCCCAAAAGGCCTCCACTAGGAAAGGTTTCCACACCCATATATATGGCATGCTTTGTTCTCCTTTCCAACCGATGTGGGACATTACATCCTCCCCCACTGGGAATACAGCGTCCCCGCTGTACACACCGGTCCAGGACCAGGCTCTGATACCATTTGTAACAGCCCCATACCCTGTAGCAGATATTGTCCGCTTTGCCCTGGCCACCCAAAGGCCCGCCAGAACTCACAGTTTTACGTTATGGGGTTACCCCAAAAGGCCTCCACTAGGAAAGGTATCAACATCCATATATATGGCATGCTTTGTTCTCCTTTCCAACCGATGTGGGACATTACATCCTCCCCCATTCGGAATACAGCGTCCCCGCTGTACACACCGGTCCAGGGCCAGGCTCTGATACCATTTGTAACAGCCCCAATCCCTATAGCAGATATTGTCCGCTTTGCCCCCCTTCCGGGACTCACGGTTTTACGTTCTGGGGTTACCCCCAAAAGGCCTCCAGTAAGTCCTTACACTTAACCAGATATTGTCCGCTCTGTACCGGCAACCCTCGGGCCCTCGAGTACGCACGGATTTGTTCCCCTCAGGATCTCGTCCCGGGAAGGTTTTTGATATTTTGTTTGATTGCATGTGTGACGCGTGTTTGTAAAACAGGTACACTTGTGATAAATAAAATATCTGCAGCTACTTCAGTCTGGACGTAGCACCCTACTTAGGCTTAGTGGGTGTGAACCAGGATATATCGTGTGTCCATTGTCTCTCTGATTTAATTTCTGAATATTTTGTTTAGAGAATGGCGATTACACTGATTCTTGTTTTAGAGTGCTGTAGCACCTTACTGGTTCTATTATAATTGCTGTAGCAATTAAACTATTTTCTGGTATTTGGAAATTAATCATTTTCTGTTTTGTTTAAGAAAATTACATTGTTGCGTTTATACTCTATAAATTGCTAAGGTACGCATTCTGTTACTACATTATTCTTAGCATTGTGAAAAATTATTTTGGGCATATAGGGATTGAAGAAAAAGTTTTTTTTTTAAAGTTCAGAACACCTATTCACCCCCTCTAGGTGTTCCGTACGCGTCCTGTGTAAGAAGCCACTTGCCCAACAATGTATTGTCAATTGTAGGTGAAAGAGGTTCATGTTTTATTTTTATTAAATAATCTTTTAAGTTTTTTTTTTGAAAAGTTCAGAACACCTATTCACCCCCTCTAGGTGTTCCGTACGCGTCCTGTGTAAGAAGCCACTTGCCCAACAATGTATTGTCAATTGTAGGTGAAAGAGGTTCATGTTTTATTTTTATTAAATAATCTTTTAAAAAAATTCTCATACAATCCAACAACAAAAGTAATGGGTTTGTTTCATAGGACTCTTTTGTTACCGGTATGATTCGATGTGAAATTCCCAACAAAAAAATTCGTTCGTAATATGTTTTGATTTTTGGGAAAAATTGAGAGTTGGACAATGAGATTTTTGAGTTTTTGGAGAAAGTGAAGATTTTTAAATGATAATCGTTGATGGTATGTGTTTTTTTGTTTTTCTATCTTGGTCATCAACTATGACCGTTACAAAGGAAAAGGGTTTATTTTATTTCGCAAATATGTACCGTTGAATTAGATTGTAATCGGACGATAATGAAAGGGGTAGATAAAGGTAGGCAAAATGGGAGTAGGTAAAATAACCTATCCCTAAAAGTATATTGCTGCATTTTACCTTATTATGTGGTCATTCTAAAATTACAAAGTTTGACTCAGCTTCTTTCAGTATTTCCAAGAGATTAACTTTCATTTAGAAAGATCAAATTTAAAAAATAATAATACATAAATATTTTTTTGCAAAGATTTGTATCGTTAGTATTTGAAAATTTTCAAATTCGTATTTACAAAAATTAAAATCAGAATTATGATTTTTTTTTTTTATAAATGGTTGTAAATCAGAATTAGGAATTTAATTATAAAATAAGAAGGGAAAAATTTTAATTTAATTATAAAAAATGTTGGCGAGCCGGTCCTCCGGACCGAGTCCAGTTTGTAACCTCTAATTATCAGCATTATATACCAGCATGTAAAACGTTTTTATATTTATCCACATAAAAATATTCTTATAGTTACATTTAAGTTTTTATATTTTATCTCAGAGATGGATATTCATTTATTAAAATCAGATTTATAAAACAATAATTAATAATTATTTTTTTGCAAGGATTTGTGTCCTTAGTATTTTGAATTTTACAATTTTGTATTTACAAAAATTGAATTCAGATTTAAGAATTTCATTATAAAGAAGAAGTATGAAATTTTAATTTATTATAAAAACAAATTGGTGGGTCGGCCCGGGCCGAGCTCAGTTTGCCACCTCTAACTATCAGCATGTAATAGTTTTCCTATTTATCCAAAAAAAATGTTCTTATAGTTGCATTTAGGATTTTATAATGGGTTCGCTTTTTCTGCCGTTATTGCAGATAAGTTATCCGTAGTAAGCTTAATATGACATCGTTTTGAAGCAAAAATCATGGTGTTTTTGTAATTTTAATTTATTTTAGGGTTATAATAGTCTTTATATTTATAATTTTTTAAGATTTCAATACCAAAACGTGTTTTGAGAATAAATACAGATAACTTATCTGGATTAATTGCAGAAATATTTTTCCCTCTTTTTTATTTGACTAATTTTTACTTCTGTGATCAATTGTGATGGCCTGTGCGAGCAGAAACTTTTAATGACCAATTTCTTTTTTCTGTAGATAATAGCCAAGATTCAGTCTTTTTCATTTTTATTTTTATTTTCATATCTTCTCTTTTTCCAATTCCAATTATCTGCATTTTCTTTTACAATTTGTTTTTTACCCAAGAGATAATGAGCAAACAAAACCAACCAGCATCCACAATTTTTTTAGAAGTGTAGAAACTAGAAACCTCAAATTTGTCTCCTCTTATTCCGATAACATCATCGTCAACTTTCAATCCTGTTGAAGATAATTCCACCATAGAGAGTAAATTTACAAAATTACAAAGAGATAAATCCAGAATATTGAAGTTATTTCCTTATCTCGCCACTCGCCATCCAGGATTACATCCATCAATAATGGATTACACTATCATTAAATGGGATGAAATAAGAACATATATATATCTCAAATTTGTGTCATATTAACATATTCTCCAGGAGCATTATTCGTTGTCTGGACCGAAGGGATGAGAACATCGATTTCAAGTTTCATGGTTTCAATTATTTCCTCAATGATAGATGCGGCATTTAGTTTGATTTATTATCTATTTGATCCAGATAAAAAAAAAAGTGAAAAATCATATGACAAGTCCATCTATTATTATCTTCCATGAACGTTTGCTTTTAGTTAAAAGTGTTTAAGTACCACTCCGGATAACAATTAGCAATTTAGCATTGATGTGTTCGGTTTTGGTTAATAAAGTTTAGAAAATATTATTATAGCCAAGCATGCAAACTCATAGGTTCAACGAGAATGTTAGATAACAATAGTCCTTTGTTGCAAACTTAAGCCCAGGCTCTCTTACACAAAACAAGCTCATCAGCAATAAGGCCACAAAAACAATTCAAAGAGACATTCAAGGGATCAGTGCGTGAGTCCATGCACCCAATGCATATTCACAAAAACTTAATCGTATGCAAAAAATTAGGTTTTTGATTCTTCAAATAGAGACCGTTGCTACGTTATTTATCATAAACCTTTGAATTTAAATAACGTGGTGGGAATGTAAACATTTCTTTTTTAGTTGTGCTTTTATAATTTTATTAAATATTGTTCTTACCAGCAGATGCATGATAATTAAGTAATTACGCAAATCAGAAAAAGAGCATCTATATTTTTTATTGCGTTTCATGTATGATAAACACATGCAATTAACAAGAAACGAGAGTTGGATTTAGTTTCATTAGGATACAGGACCTAAATACAAGCTAGCTAGTCTTACAAAGCTATATATAAGAACCGAAGCTATAATTGACCAATCATCATCTATCCACTTCATATTAGCTATGAAGCTTTATTTTATGATTTATAAAAATCAATCCAACAACTTCTACCTAGATTTCACTCCAAGCCTAACACTTGAGTCAAAACTCAAGCAGATAGTTAATTTATTTAATGCAATACAAGTGAAAATATTTTTAGAAAATTACAACAAAGGTTTAGGGATAAAGTTCAACAAGAGACCTAAAACCAAACATAGGGAATATCTTGTAATGTTTGAAACCTGCTTTGACAAAGATTTGCTTCCAATCATTTTCATCTCTCTCTTTTCCATTATGCAAAGTCATCATTGCAATGTCGAAGAGGACCTTTACTTCTGTCATTTCATGCTCATCTTGTTTTTCATTTATCACAGTATCTATGATTATCACTTTTCCTTCTTTGCCTGAAATAGCTTCTTTACAATTTCTAAGTATCATTATGCAATCATCATCATTCCAGTTATGTAAAACCCACTGCAAGAGTGAAAAACAAGTTAAGGATTAGAAAGACTCTCAACCACTTCTGTTAAGGGTTAACTGTATTAAAAAAATGTATCGAATATTGTCACAAACTCGAATAATTAATAAACATGCATTCGCATATTTGTAGTAAGTTTAGATCGAGAAAACAAGTCGTCTCATACCTTGAGTAAAATTGCATCAGCATGAGGGATAGATTCAAACATGTTCCCACCAACATAACTCAAATTATTATTTCCAGGTAAGTCTGCTACAACTTGTGGAAGATCCATCACCGTGCATTTTAAATTAGGAAATGCCTTACAAATAATCTTAGCTGTGTTTCCAGTTCCACCACCAACATCAACTAGAGAATCCAAGCCCTCAAAAACTGATTCGCAATCATTCAAAGCCAATCTTACCATACGAGAATCACTCTCCATGGCCTCATTGAAGTTCTCCATATCCGTGGTATTTTGATTAATAAAATCCCAAAAAGCTCCAGGACCTGATGCAGTCTTAAAGATTGTGGGGTCCTCACCAGAAGTCCATTTACCCAACTGATGGAATAAATCAACAATAGTTGGGTGGTTTATCAAATAAACCATTGAAGACAAACAATAGTCAGTACCTTTGACAAGGAGTTGTGATGAAGGAGTAAGAGCATATGCTTCTTTGGTGTCATCAGTTTTGATGATTGCAAAGAAATCATTGAGTGACAATAAACGCATGAGACGTTGGACACAAGTAGCTTTAGAATGAGGAACATGAAGAGATGAAACAAGTTCGTGAAGAGTAATGGGTTGACCATGATTGTGAATGATATCAGGTATGCCAAGGTTAACGGCCCACTTGATACACATGGGACTAATGATGTTAAACATGTGCTTGTACAAGTGGGCTTGAGCTTGAAAGAGTTCACTTGCTTTGAAGTCGTTCTTGGAAGCCATGAGAATGATATCGAATGCAGAATGTGTTGTGTGTTTATGTTCAGAACTTGTCACTCGCTCTGCTCTGAATTCAACTTGCTCTGCTTCTGCTTTATATACTATTTGATCGGCACCTCCCACATGTTGCTGAATTAATAAAATATATATGTCGTGTTCTGACCTATTTCATTAGTGTTAGGTCCGTCACCACCTTTCTTAGTGGTGTTTTCTTTTATTTTGATGGTGGGGCCGCTGAATGATGGGCGTTACAATGATCTTGGATGATTTTTATTTATTCAGAGAATGCGTACTAGTTTATCCATCTTGGGTCCTCATCATTTCTTTCAATGGTGGCTATAAACTGAAGAATGGATGCTCTCTCTTGTCCTGGTTTTTTATTTTTATTTTTCTGTAGCTCCTCCTATGAGGCAGCTTCATCAATAAACATTCTTTCAATCATCATGGAGATTTCGTATTGAAAAGTTTTACTGTGCTGCCATGTGTAACTTCCCATAAACTGAGTTTTAACATCCCGATGTCTTTCTTCTACGTGTCTTCATGGTTTTGTGCTTTTGTTGGTCAAATTTCGGGCTGAAATAATAAAACTGTAGTTTTACCATGTGTATTAAATGTCTAAAACTGTGGGAAGAATCCAAATTTTTGTATTAGAGAGGTTGATTTTTATGCTAACAATGCTATAGCAAAGAAATATGTTAGTGAAAAAATTAATTCACTTTTCTTAGTGGATTCCTCTATTGTTATATAAAAAAATAACATTAAGTATGTGTACCCATTATTATTAATTGGTGATAGTGAAAATTTGGGTGAACTACGATAAAGGTCCAATGATTTTTTTTCCCACATTAAGTTTTTCAGGTAGAAAGTCTCGTGTGCCATTTTTTTTTTTCACTTCTGTCTTTATTTGATTTCTGAGTTATTAGGCTCCCAACAAATTAGTATCATAGCTTTGGTTTGTAGTTGTGGGTGTTTGAAGTATAAATTGATATGGAAGGTAGCTCAAGCATTAAAAAACACAGTGGATCAAATTAGTTGATATGGAAGCCTAAGATGGAGGATTATTTATTCCGCAAATACTAAGTGACCAGCTCACAGTGGCAGAGCCAAGATTTCATTTTAGTTGGGGCCAAAAAATGTGACACATTAAATTATCAAAACATTTATCGTAATTACACAAATTTATTAGGAAAAAAATTTACCATGAATTCTAGCATACTTATCTAAAAAACCATCGAGATGTTGCATAATTTCATAATTTATCAAGAGAGTGCATAAAATCATAAAGACGATTCAAATATTTAAGGAAACATGAAAGATCAAAACACTTAAAGGCACTCCACTCTAACAAGCATACCTTCACAAAATAAAATCAATCAAAGGGAAAACTAGAAAAATTTCAGAATAAAAAAGCACCAATTTAGGAGCAAATACCATTAGGGTTTCTACCTTTGAGAGAACAACAAGCAAATAAGAAGATACTGTTGGGGTTTACAACTCCACTCAGAACGTATTAGGCTATTAGCTGAGAGAGAGCATAGATGGAGCCAAATTTTAACTTTAGAAAGGATCAAATAATAATTATTATAAAATTATATATAATAATAATTTTTTTAAAAAAATCAGCAGGGGCCGGGTCTAGCCATAACGTGGCTACGCCACTGCCAGCTCAGATGTTAGATGCGGAGTGAAATAAATTGAACAGAAAAACAGTTGGCACAATTAGACGGTGCTTAGATATCAAGGTTTTTCATCATTTTTGCAAATGAGACATTGACGGAAAAACTTTAGAAAAAGTTGGCAACTCTATATATGAGAGAAAAGCAGCCGAAAATAAATCATTCTTGATGAGAAAGCTTGTAAACTTGAAGTACAAAGGTGATATTACTATAAGTGAACATTTGAATGAATATGAAAATATAGTAAATCAGTTGAGTACAATAAAAGTGATACTAGAGAGACGAACTGTTGCGCGGATTGGCCAAGCTGATTTAGATCATGTTGTTAGAATTTGTAATATTACTTCTTGATTTTCTGTTTAGGGGGGATCCCCCATTTATATACAAAAATAAAAATAAAAAGTTTAAGGGTGTCTTACTATGATTTTTATTTTTTTACGCAAGGCATCTAGAAAAGGGTGAGCGCTTGTAAGTAGGGGTGTTAGCGGGCCGAGCCGAGCCGAGCTTTGATCTTATTTTTAAACGTGTGAATTTAGCCTGTTACCTGTCATGAATATAATATTGGCCTGTGACCTGGTTTATTTACAAAAAATAAAAGCCTGTGTGAAGCCTGTCTTAACCTGTTAGCAAGTTAAAGAATAAAAAATAAGATAACAGAATTCCACAAAAAATAAATTTCCATATAGAAACCTTAGCTTCCAATTTGCAGCAATAATTTATAAAGTCTATAATAAAAAAAAATTTAAAGTGAGAGAAGGTAGATAACATGTTATATTATCTTAGCCCATTATAAAAAAAGTGCAAACAAAAATAAAAAATTAAATAAATAAATAAATTGACACAAACAAGCGGTGCATAGTGGAACGAATGAATTTTTGTGGGTTTGTTTGTGTGAAGGAGGATGAAGGATAATATAGAACAACACTAGTAATTCCATAAATATACATAAATTCAATATATATCCAAATAGCATAATATAGAACAAAATCATTCAAAAAGTTTGTTAAACCAATAAAATGGGGTGAAATAAATTGATGAAAGAGAGAGTTATTACAAGTAGTATAAAAAATATAAATAAATATTTATATACTAGGTTAGCCTGGGAGGCTCTAAGGCCGAGCTTCTGAATTAGAGCCTGAGACCTTTTTATTAAACGAGCTTTTATACAAGTCCAAGCCTGGTTCCAACACGAGCTTTTATTAAACGAGCTCATTTACGATACCACCCCTACTTGTAAGATTATTTTGTGAATTTGGATTGATTAATTATACTTTGAACTTGTGCTAGTATTATGGAATTTGAAATATAGACATCTTAAATTGTATTAATTTGTGATTTTTTAGAATTTTAAGTACGAGATTATGAATATGTAAATATCTATTTAGGGCATGTTTGGTGCATAGTATATGATAAGGCCTGATAGTATAAGACCTGATAGTAAAAAGTCTGATTATGTAAGAGCTGATTGAATTTTAATACTATCCAGCGTTTGACATGGTATTGTATAAGATAGTACATTGTATAAGAAAATATCATTTAATATTTGGTAATGATTGTATAATAGTAGATAGGATAAAAATAAATATTTTTAATAAAAATATCCTTTACTAAAGAATTTATATAATTCTTACAAAAATGCTATATGATATTAATTTTACTAAAAGTCTATTGATTAATGTGTCCAAAAAATAAATTAAATTTTTTTAAAAAAATCCAATATTTTAAAATTAATATATTTAAAAATTATTTTTTATTTTAATATTTAATATTAAAATAATATATTAACTCTTGAGAATTGCACTGGTCAATAATGTTAATACATCACCACCTTATCAGGCCTAATCTCTCACCTTTAGGCCGGATTAAGTTATACATCGTTTTGATGTATTTAGGTATTCTGCTGTATAAGCTTATACTATACGATGGTAACACCAAACAACTAAAAATATCATAACGTATACTATAAATTTATATTATTAGGCATTATACATCACACCAAACAGACCTTAGTTTAACCAATGGCACAATAGTTGAATAAATGATCCAATTAGGGGTGTAAGTAAATCAAATCAAGTCAAACTTTAGTCTAAATGGGTTGAGTCTATATAAAAATATTTCAAGTCTGGCTGGACTTATTAGCCTGTCACAAGACAAATTATAAGCTTAGTCTGATTTTTTTTTTTTTGCTACAAAGTCTAACTTGTTTTAAAAAAATATAAGGCTTGACTTGCCCTATCAAACCTACTAAATCTTTAAAAATGATATATTGCACTTTATAAAATATAAATTTAATAATTCTGTTTCTTTTTTATATGTTTAACTTTATGAAAAGTTAAAATAAAATAATAGCTGAAGTTATATCATAACCCAAAATATTATTTTATTAAAAAATAATAAGATATTATCTTATTAAAAATAATAAAATTCTATTTATCAAAAATTACAAGCCAGGCATGGAGGCTTAGAGGTTAGGCCTTCTAAAATAAACTTATGGCCTGGTTTCTATAGAGGTCTTCTAATGAACTCAAACCTATACTCTTTTTGAAACAGATAAAGTTAAGTTAGGTTAAAAGCAGACTAAGCTATAAGTCTCTAACAAGCCGCTTGACCCATTTAACTCACTAAATCCAAAAATTTCGCCCAGAACGTATATGGATAGAACTTATAACGGGGTCTCGAAAAACAAGCAATTTTTGCTGGGCCTTTATCCTTTTTGTAGGTTCATTGGGATTCTTATTTTTTGGAACTTCCAGTTATCTTATAAGAATTTGTTATCTTTTTTCCGTCTCAGGAAATTCTTTTTTTTCCACAAGGGATCGTTATATATATATATATATATATATATATATATATATATATATATATTATTTGTGGTGTACAATTTCGTGGAATGAAGTCAATAATCAGGTCTGATTTCATAACATTCCTTTCCTAGTTTTACCATTTGAGAATGTTGTTAGTCCATAACATTTACTATTTGTGTTTAATGTATATGTCAAACTACTTTTTAGGTGACCTTAATTTTTATATACAATTATTTATTTTTTATTAACTTTTGGTACATCAAATGAATGATATTTTTTTAATATACTAATTTTATTACTTCATTATAAGTACGAGTGTAATTGGGCTAGGCTGGCCTACGGCGAGCCTATATTAGGCCAGACTTAGCCTATTATAAATAGTAAACTAGAGCAAGCCTAGGCTTTTAAAAATATATATTTTTGGAAATAGGCCATAGATTTTTTTGTACATATCTAGCCTATAAGCCTACAGGCCGGCCTATATCATATTATTTATTTAAAATATAATAAATAAAATTATTATTTTAATAATTTTGAATAATAAAATAATATTATTTTAGTTATTCTTTTAATTGTTGAATGTTTAATAGGCTTAAACAGGGCAAGGCTAAGACTTTTATTTTTTAAATATAGGTCAGATCAAACTTATAATTTGGGGCCTATACATGCTAATAGGCTAGGTCATGCCTAATGTTTTTCATGGACCTGGCCTATTTAAGCTAAAGTCTAACCTAGCGCAACCCATTTACACCCCTAATTATAAGTGGTATCATTTATCCATATCCAATTAATTTAGATGCATGTATAGTAGAAAATTCGTTAGACAAGCATGATTTTAAAAAACTTGCAGTCAACATATTTCCAATCCAAATTGCACATTTCGTATTTGGCCTTTTTGATTATGATATGATTGTTTTGAAGGGTTTAACTTTTCTTATGTTGTAGGATTGTAGGAGAGAAAAAAAGTTGAAAAAGTAAATTGGTATATTTTTTGTTAAAAAAGAAAAGAAAAATTAATTGGCAAAAACGAATTTGTGTAGGAAAATTTTTTTTATTTCCCTTGTTTTGAATTTGAAAAATAATATTGGTATATTATTTTTTTAAATGATAAAATAAAAAAAACACGTTACAACATTTTTTTTAATCTTTTATTAAAATAAAAAATATTATAAATACCAAAATGTGCAACTATATTGGACTTTTGACCCATCTAGCTTAATGCATCCAAACATTTCATGAATAGGGTAGTTGGAAAAATATTTCTCATTTTCTTTTTTTTTTTTTTTTTTTTTGGTAAAATATTTTCTTTTTTTATAAAATATATGATCCGTACACTCACCCACTTTCGATATTATATAATTAAAATTATTAGTTAAAATATTATTATAATAATTAAGTATTATATTAATAATTAGGTAATCATTAATAGAAATTTTAATAGATTAATTGGCTATAACTGATTTTTAAATAAATGATACTTAATAATTTTGAAAATAATTCTATAATTATTTTACAATTTAATGTTAGCCCTTTTTGTTATTGTGGATTTCAATAGTGATTGTTCACTTATTCCATATAACGGTTAAAAAAATGAATAACAAAAAAAATGTTACATGGAATTTGTTGTCAATAAAATTTATTTATTGATTATGATAAATAAATAAATTTACACAATATTTTTATTAATGAATTTACGCAACTCAAATTCCCTAAAAGGTCTAAAAATTAATAAGAAGCGATAAAGATTAAAGTAGATGACCATTTGGCGAAGATGGCTACGCAACTTGGGGAGTCTATGCATGTTTTTAATGCTCCCCTGCAAATTGTGTCTCTCTGCTTCATGTTGATATGGTTGGCGTGGCAAATAATGAATGCAAGTCACCAAGATCAATGCAATGACTACCCCGGAAAATAATGAGGCTGCGCTAAGAAAACGAGCATAAAGAGGAAAGAAGTAAAGCCCAACACGCAAAAGCCCTTCAGACTGTGTGTGAAACGAATATACAATAAAAAAGAACCCAGCGAAATACCAAAAGGCCCAATATGTAAAAAAGAAGAACCAGGTGAAGGACGGAAAGGCTTGGCAAAAATCAAATAGAAATAAAAATGATAATTGACATAAGAATATGAAAGAGAATGAAGTAGGTTGAAATCATCAAATTATAAGTAATGTTGTTTCTGTCATTCATTATATCTCATATAATTATTATTGTTTTACAGAGTTTTTTATAATAATAAAAATTTACGTGGAGCTATGTAGCACCGATACGACATGCGACACGTGACATGACACGACACGACACGACACTCCGACACGTCAATCCTAAAAAATTATGGATTTCGACGCGTTGGGACACGTTTTAATATTAAATAATATTTTTAATTTATATAGTGTATATTTCATTTACTATTTAAAAATTTAACAAAAAAATGAAACTAAATTAATAATACCCATCAACACGTTATAAAGAAGGAAGTTTTAATAAAAAAAATAAAAACTGGGATGAGAGATATATAATATCAGATAGAGATAAAAAATCATATTAGAGAGAGATCAGAGAAAATGAGATACAACAAGAGCGTAAAAGGAATTGACAATAATGATGCTGAGATGATCTCTTATCTACTTAAGGGGAAAAAGACAAAAAAAATAAAATTGATATGATCATGTGGAAGCTTTATTAATATATTTTAATTTAAAAAAAATTAAAAAAAAATAACGAAAATGCCATTTGACCATGTCGGACACGGTCAAATTCGCGTGTCGGAATGGTCAACGTGTCGGAAAAAATCAACCGTGTGTCCGACACCGTATCGGAGCGTGTCGGACCCGATTCTTCATATTTTTACAAGTGTCCGTGCTTCCTAAACGTGGAGTTAGATACCGATATTTCACTAGGGTCAAGGGAGACTCTTCATATAATAAAGATCCTACAGAGAAATTACAAATCACTTACCAATAAGATTCTCATATGAGTCATACCGGACAGCGGATTCACACCATTAACTATCAATACAATTCACAAAATTAAATGTATAAAAGTAGGAAATGTCAACGGAATTTATTTTACTTAATAAAAAAATTAAGTATGTCTAATTATTCCTAGGTGTAAACGCAATATGTTTGGATTCTCAGTCCTTTTGTTTATAGTAAAATACAATTTTTACCTTATAAACCTGTTTTACAAGGTCTAGTTTAGGGGTTTTTCTTTTGGGATTTGCAATTTTCATTTAACATGACAGAACAAACTTTCCTACACACACAACATTTTGTGGGACCCAAACTTTTTAAAGAAAAAAAGAAAATTATGGCACTCAAAATGAGATTCTATAACATTACACAATCACTTTTCCTACAACATAACTCTTATAAATTTTTTTTTTTATAAACCACATATATGTGAAACAGTCCTGTTCAAGTTTGAAACACAACATTATGATGAGGTGTTGTAAATATTAGTTATTTACTTAATTATTCTTATTTGTTGTATTGGGCCATGCCTATTAGGTTAAGAATTAGGTCTTTTATTCTCTATAAATAGAGACCTCTTTTTATAGATTATTTACACAATTCAATAATATTTCATATACTTTCTTTTTCAAGTTGGTATCAGAGCTCTCGATCCTGAGGGCTCTGGTTCCGCGCCGATTGCCTTCTTTTTAGCAAAACCCTATTTTCTTTCCCTCTTGCTGCCATCAGCCGCCACTGGAAAAGATTTCTCCGAGGACCTTTTGGACCAAGAGGACCACTATTTACCTTATTTTTCTCTGATATATTATTCTACGCACCTCCAATCAGATCTGTCTTCACCGTTTGGACCACTTTTCAGAGACTTTTCAACCGCGACCACCCACATACAGGTGTGCACTCACCGGAAGGCCACGCCGGAAAAATTTCAGACCGAGAAGCCTCTACACGCGCTCTCACGTGTTGCTTCTTTCTCCGCGCGTGAAGCCGACGCGCAGCCTCTTTCTCCGGCGCGTGGAGGCGCGTGGCTGAGTATCTCCGCCACGTACCACTGTCGTTCTGCTCATCTCTTCATCCTCTTTCTGGATCTGAGCTTATATCTCTGATCTGATGTCGTTTGGGTGTCTGTTGTGTGTACTTTGGTGCTATTTGAGAAGATATCTCTGATTCGTTCTGCTGTTTTACTCTTTTTTATCACTATGGCCAATTTAGAATATGGTTCGATTATTATGCAGTCTCCATATGTCTCTCCATATGTGAATATTCAGCAAAGGAAGTTGGATCAGCTTAAACCCGCTATTGATAATATGTGTAAGTCATCTGACCGTTCTTTGATCTTATCTAGTAAGAGCACACATTCTACATCTCTTCTTACGTCTTACACTGATTTTAAATCCTCATGGATTTTGGATTCTGGTGCAACTGATCATATGGCTTGTCGTACTGAGTTTTTTCGTTTTTATCACCCTACTATTGGTAGTCATACTATATGCGTAGCTGATGGATCCCATAAATCAGTTATTGGTTCTAGTAACATTCAAATTCAACCTTCCTTGTTTCTTAAAAATGCTCTTTATGTTCCTCAGCTTTCTGCTAATCTTATCTCCACTCAAAAACTTACAATTGATTTGAATTGTTCTATCACATTTTTTCCTTCTCATTGTGTTATTCAGGATCTTACCACGAAGAAGACAATTGGAGTTGCTAATGAGCAGAATGGGTTGCATCATCTCCTTCCAGAACATGCTATAAATGAAAGCAAAAATCAGTTATTAATGACATGTCATCCTTCTACTGCAGAGTCTATGATTTGGCTCCATCACAAGCGTTTGGGGCACCCACCATTCAATCAATTGAAGTATATGTTTCCTTCTCTATTTCTCAATCAGTCGGTTGAGACCTTTCATTGTGATGCTTGTGAATTTGCAAAACACCATCGAGTGTCATTTCCTTCTAGCACTATTAAAAGCTGCGAACCTTTTTCTCTTATCCATTCTAATGTTTGGGGGCCTTCTAAAGTGCGTAGTGTTTCAGGTGCAAGGTGGTTTGTTTCTTTTACTAACGATTATACTCGAGTAACATGGACATTCTTGATGAAAGACAAATCTGAAGTACTAGAGATATTTTTTCGGTTTCATCACATGGTTGAGACTCAGTTTGGTAAGGGTATTAAAAGACTAAGATCTGATAATGGTACTGAGTACGTCAACGAACGCCTGTCACAATTCATTTCAGACAGAGGTATGATTCATGAGCTCACATATGTTGATACCCCTCAACAAAATGGGGTTGCATAAAGAAAAAATCGTCACCTCCTTGAAGTTGCTAGAGCACTACTTTTCCAGACATCTGTTTCTAGTTCTTATTGGGGAGAAGCCGTGTTAGCTGCAACCTTTTTGACCAACTGTTTTCCTTCACGGGTCCTTAACAATACCAGTCCTATTCATTCCATGACTTCTTTTTTTCATTATGTTCCCATATTGCAGAGCCTTCCACCAAGAGTTTTTGGATGTGTTGCCTTTGTCCATGTTCATAAACAACATCGGAGCAAGTTGGATCCTAGGGCTCTTAAGTGTGTCTTCCTTGGTTATACCCCTTATAAAAAAGGGTACAAGTGTTATCATCCACTAAGTCAGACATTTTTTGTTTCTATGGATGACTCCTTTTTGATCAACTGTTTTCCTTCACGGGTCCTTAACAATACCAGTCCTATTCATTCCATGACTTCTTTTTTTCATTCTGTTCCCATATTGCAGAGCCTTCCACCAAGAGTTTTTGGATGTGTTGCCTTTGTCCATGTTCATAAACAACATCGGAGCACGTTGGATCCTAGGGCTCTTATTTGTGTCTTCCTTGGTTATACCCCTTATAAAAAAGGGTACAAGTGTTATCATCCACTAAGTCAGACATTTTTTATTTCTATGGATGTCACCTTTCAAGAATCTGAATCTTATTTCCTGGTGTCATTTTCAGGGGGAAACAGTTCTTCAAATACACCTGATTTGGTATATCAGACTTGTTTACAACTCTTCCTAGTGTGTTTGCTCCTGGTGTGTCAGAACCTTCAAATACACCTGAATTGGTATATCAGAGGAGGAAACAACCTATACTCTCTCACCAGCAACCTCAATCGTCTGAACCACTGGTAAGTCCTTAATCTCCTGTTTCTGATTCTAATATTATTGCCTCTCATGATTTGTCTATTTCTTATGACATCTCTAATGACTTACCTATTGCCCTAAGAAAAGGGAAAAGATCTTGTCCCAAGAAATCTTGTTCCTCCTATCCTTCTTGTACTCAGTATCCTATCTCCCATTTTGATTCTTCTACTAATCTTTCCGTGCAGCACAAAAGCTTTGTTTCAGCACTAGATTCTATTTCAATCCCAAAATTAGTACATGAAGCATTGAAAGACGGGAATTGGGCTCAAGCCATGCAAGAGGAGATGAATGCGTTGGAGAAAGATAAAACATGGGAGGTTATTGATAGACCCAATGGAAAGAAAACAGTAGGGTGCAGATGGGTATGCCCTTAAGTATAATTCTGATGGCACTCTTAAGAGATATAAAGCTCGATTAGTCGCCAAAGGTTACACTCAGACCTATGGCATCGATTATGAAGAAACCTTTACTCCAGTTGCAAAGATGAATACGGTGAGAGTTTTGTTATCCCTTGCTGCTCATTACAATCGGGATATAAATCAATTTGATGTGAAGAATGATTTCCTCAATGGTGAGTTAGAAGAAGAAGTCTACATGGAAATCCCTCCTGGTTTTGATTATGTGAATAGAGAAAATAAAGTTTGTAGATTAAAAAAGGCCTTGTATGGATTGAAGCAGTTACCTCATACTTGGTTTGGAAGATTTACAGGTTATAATGACCTTAGGATACAAACAAAGTCAAGGAGATCACACTCTTTTCTTTAAGCACTCCTAAGATGGGAAGCTCACTGTGCTCTTTGTATATGTTGATGATATTATGATCACAGGTGATGATTTTGTGGAGAGACATATTCTGCAAACAAGACTAGAATTTGAGTTTGAAATTAAAGACCTTGGAAAACTGAGATATTTCCTAGGGATAGAAGTAGCTCATTCAAAAAAAAGGAATTTTTATCAGCCAGAGGAAATATGTTCTTGATCTTCTCAAAGAAGCAGGAAAGCTCGGGTGTAAACCCTCTAATACTCCTATTGAGCAGAATCACAAGATAGACTATGAAGAGGAGAGTCCTCCAGTTGATAAAGGACAATATCAACGACTAGTTGGGAAATTGATATATCTGGCTCATACAAGACCAGACTTAGCTTATGCTGTTAGTGTTGTCTGTCAGTTTATGCATGATCCAAAGGAGAAACACATGCAGGCAGTGGAAAAAATTCTTCAGTATCTTAAAGCTACTCTTGGTAAAGGATTCTTATTCCGACGTGATGGCAATCTCTCTTTAGAAGTCTACACTGATGCTGATTATGCTGGATCCGTGACTGACCGTCATTCTACCACTGGTTATTGCATGTTTCTTTGCGGTAACTTGGTGACATGGAGAAGTAAGAAACAAGATATGGTTGTCAGATCAAGTGCAGAAGCTAAATTTCAAGCTTTGGCTCAAGGAATTTGTGATGAAAATTGTACTTGATGATCTCAAAATAAAATGAGAAGGACCTATGAAGCTTCTATGTGATAATAAGTCCGCTATTTGTATAGCTCATAATCCAGTTCAACATGATCGGACTAAACATATTGAGGTCGACCACCATTTCATCAAAGAGAAACTTGATAGCGGATTGATTACCACTCCATGCATTCCCTCTGGGCGTCAATTAGTTGATCTATTGACAAAGGGATTTCCTTTAGATAGATTTCAAGAACTTACTAGGAAGCTGAGAATAATAAATATATATTGCTCAGTTTGAGGGGAAGTGCTGTAAATATTAGTTATTTACTTAATTATTATTGTTTGTTGTATTGAACCATTAGTCAAGAATTAGGTCTTTTATTCTCTATAAATAGAGATTTATTTGTATAGATTATTTACACAATTCAATAATATTTCAAATACTTTTTTTTTCATAAATATATATATATATATATATATATATATATATATATATATATATATATATATATATATTTATTTATTTGCATTCATAAAAACTTGGATATGAAATCTTGCTTAAGCAAATTAAGCAAGTACTATTATAATCACACTTTAGAAGATTTAGTTTTTTTGTCTCTGTTGCTTTTTGACTATATTTTTTAATATATTATTACATAAAATTTCCATTAATAATTAATTCACTAGATTAAGAATTATAAATATGAAATATTTTTTTCATTATTTTTTTTAAAAGAGATATTAGCCAACAGATTGCATTGCGTAATACATTTGTTTCGTCTGTATCATTTTTTTTTCAAATTAAAAGAAAAAAGTAGCAATAAATGGATGTCGCCGGTGCAACAGAGTCACAGATTACCCGATTGAAAAATATTTTATAAACTATAAAATTCAAATTTTCGGTATCTAGGGTCCAGCAGCCACTATATTTGCCGTTAATTTTTTTTGAAAATAATATGCCAAATGTAGGACAAAACTCTAGCTTAAAACAAGTATACATTTTTTATTAAATTATTGAATATTAAATATAATATACACTACATAAATTTTATCTCTTTGTATGAGCTTTAAAAAAAAAGACTTTATGCATTTTTTTTTAAAGAAATTTTTCTAAAACATAAAATTATTTTACGTTTGGATATATGATTTGAAAATCACTTTTATATAAAAAAGTTATTTGGATGTTAAAATAAAAAAAAAATCACTTTTTATATATAAAATTACAATAAATGAGAGATAAATATCATGATCGTGGGATAAGAAAAGATAAAATAGTTATGATAGGATGAGGTTAAAATTGTATTTTAAAAATTTATATTATCTTATTTCCAAAAAAAATTATATTATCTTTTAATTTCTAATTTTTTTCAAAAGCAACCAATTACAGGCTATAAAAAGCAGTATTTTAACTTTTATTTTAAATTTTGCTTTTTTAAAAAGTTGTGATCCAAACATCTAAAAATTCTCAAAAGGACTTTTATTTTTAAAAAAAACAACTCTTTTAGGAATAAAAGCTCATCCAAACGAGCACAAAGTTGAGATAGCACGAGACACGTCGATATTGACGATTATAAGTGGTTTTTTTATCAAAATAAATTTAAAAATAATAAATTACGACTTAGTTTAGAGACTGCTCCTTTGACTAGAAACTAACATAATAGTTTTATAAAGTCTCCCCATTTTAAAATAATATTTATTGGGATTATTTTTCTCATTTAACATGAGAGAAAAACAATCTCCTATGCACATGTATGGAAGATATAGAGAGAGAATAAGGGGAAGAGAGAGAAAAATTAAAGTATGTCTCACATCCAATTTGTATATAGTGCATGAGATAATTATCTCATGCAACATGAGATAATTATTTCCCAATATTTATATATAAAAAATTTTACATTTATATTTTACTTATTTAGACAAAGGGATTATGGTTTATTATGTTATAAGAGACCTCATGTACTTTTATATGAGTGTAGGAAAAAAATTTATATCCTAAAAAAATGAGAAACATTAATCCCTTAGAATAAAGTTAGTAAAAGAATTGTATAAAATTATGTGTTTTTCTTTTATCATCTTGAAAATAATTAAGAAAAAAAACAAAATTCTTATATGTAAATATTATTTCTCAATAAAATTTAAAAAAGTATTGCACAATAAATTAATATATTAACATAAGGCGTCAACAAAAAAGCACAATATTATGGATCTCATCACCCTCTCAACTCAAGAATACAAAGAATGAAGTGTTTGAAAATAAATATACACTCTCAAAGTGTGAATATACAACTTGAAGCACTATGGGTATATGTATTTTTACAATATAGATCAAATATGTTTGATCTTTAAAAGATATGAAAGAACATATAAACAATAGTGTAGAGACTCTTAAAATATGCTTAAGATATGTAAAAATATTGCCCAATCGATTATGGAGTCGTTGCGAATGTTTATATAGTGATTTTTTCCAAAACTAGCCGTTATAGGCATTCTGTCGCAGTGGTAATCGAATACCAAAGGATGGATAATTGATTACCATATGCCGGTAACCGGTTCTCAATCTAACAACTAGAATACTATTTCGTTTGAGCTATACTTGTTGGATTGATGTGATCTTGGTCTCTTTGGAAAGGTAAAGGAACGATCTACAACTTTTATGAGAACACAATATCCAATTCTATCATCTTTTATACGAAAAATTGTCTAGAAGACAATAACAAATTATGCAGCAAATTTTAAGTTCAAATGTTAGTTTGCTTCCAACCACTTTTTATGTAAGATCTTGACTTGATAAATATGTTTTGAAGTTATAAACATGTCAAGGATATTTTCCATAAGTTTCTCAATTTTCTTTAAACTATTTAAAGGTTATGGATTATGCAGTTTGAAAAATATGTTTACTTTAAGAAAAAATTTGAGCTCATGCAATGCAATCTACCATACACTCTTACATATAAGTAAGTCCTAAAGATATATTCTAAATATGATTTTAGACTTAGCTTCATGTCTTGTGACTTGGATCTTTACTTGAGTTTGATGCTTTGACTTGTTGGATATGACAATGCTTGACAATTTGTTGGTTTTGCTCTTTTTTCACCATGGTTGTGATATTTGATTTTCTCTTAGATGTTGTCCATGGTTTGTTGCCTTTGATCTTCGTTTTTCTATTCTTCCTTGTTGGACTCGATTGAATTTCTCTTGACTCCTTGCTATTGTCAAAGCTCATCATTGTCGTTGCAACTTTGATGTCATTAATCTTCTTGTGTGGCTTCAACATGCATCTTCAATCCCCTCACATGGTTATACTTTTTGCTCTTGATCAAGATTGTTCTCTTTTTGTTGTTGCCTCTTTATTATCATCAAAACATACATTTTATCTACATTGTCCATTAGTCTGAGATGGAGATTCTTCTAAGATGACCTTTTACACGAGCATCTTTCTTATGAATTTACTTTAGTCCTCTCAACTTAGATGGAGAACCCTTTTAATTTTGCTCAAAAAATTTGAATCTTCTGTTGCTAGTGGCTTGGGGTGTATTGACCTTTAGGGGAAGTTTGGGAGTTTGAAGAGGAAGAGAAATACGGGGATACAAGAGTAAATGAGGGGAAAGAAAGGAAGGAAACATTCCTTTGTTTGAGAGTTAAAAATATAATAAGAGAAAAAAAATTCTAGAGTTATGAGATACTTTTACAATTTTATCCTTTCTTTAAAAACTAATATAATTATTATATTTTACAAATGTAATTAAATTTAAAATTTCTAAGAAAAATTTATGGTGAAAATTAATGAAATTGCTAAGAAATTTTTGAAATAAAAACAACAAATTTAGGGTCTTTTTGATTTCGTTTTGTATTTTTTATTCTTAAAACTGTTTTGTATAATAGTTAACAAAATGTATATTTTCTATATTTTTTATTGTGAAAGTTAAAAGTCAAAACATAAGATAAAAATAACTCAATATATTCTCTAAATTTGATTTTAAAAACTAAAAAGTTGATATAATTTTTAGAACTATTTTTACAAAACATGTTTTATCAAACAAGTTTTTTTATTTTTTTTCTTGAAAATTAAAAAACTAATTTTGAAGACAAAATTCAAACAGGATTTTAAAATCCAGTTCCAGAGTTATCCTCAAAAATAAATAATAATAATAATAATAATAATAATAATAATAATACTAATCACATTCATAACAATAATACCAATCACATTCATCCACTCAGAAACTTGAAATCTGCAATTGATTTCTAGTTCTAACACGAGTATGCACACGCACGATGCGATAAATAGAGATTGGACAGTGTAATCTAAATGGAGGTGAAAGATCATTTTCCTTTCTTTTTTGTCACTTTTTTTTCTCCGGAAACAAACAGTGGAATTTGCAACGGAGTTCCAGTCCTAGCACGAGTATGCAGACGCACGAGATGATAAATGGAGACAAGGATAGTGGAATCTCAACGGACGTGAAAGTTGATAGAGAAAACCAAACAATTTGAGAAATGGTTCCTCTCAACCCTCTCTGTAATTGAGAAAATTTGGGTCTATTTGACTGTATTCTGACTTTTTTATTCTTAAAATTCTTTTGTAAAATAGTTATGAAAATAATTATTTTATATATTTTTTTCTTTTTGAAAGTTAAAAACCAAAACAGAAAACAAAAATAACTCAGTCATGTTCTCTAAATTTGATTCTAAAAACAAAAAAATAGTTATAGTTTTCAAAACAATTTTTACAAAACAGATCTTACCAAACAATTTTTTTAATTTTTTTTGTTCTAAAAACTAAAAAATTGTTTTTAAAGACAATAACCAAAGAGAGCCTTTAATTTTAAAGTTGAGAAGGATTTTAGAGAATTTTTGTTATCCCATTTTTTAAAGGAATTTGATTTTCTCATATTGCATGAGAATTCAATTATCATGCTGTGACTTAACTAGTGGTGGACTCCATATTTATTAGAAAAAGAAGAAAAAAAAAGTTTTGCAGGCAAGTCAAAGAATCACTTACACGAGAATATAAGATGAGAAAATGTTTTCTCTTTTTTAAAACTTAGACATAATCAAAACCCTCTCTGTGGGGATTGGCTTTTTCTTAGAGATTATTACCGAAAGTTTGGGTTTTTCTTGATGTGGGGATTGGGTTCGAGCTTGAAGGTGTGTTTTGATAGGCCGGGGCATGATCTTGTTAAGTCGACATGCACTGGACTTATGGGCTTGGTGTGGGCCATCGGCCAAGCAACTTCAAATTTTTTTTTTTTAATTTAACATTTTTACATTATAATAAAATAAAAATTATAGTAAAACAAGGCAAAATCTGTCCAAAAGGAGACATAAAATTTTATAAGCTTGCCATGCAACTCTGTCCTATTATTTATTTTTTTATTTGACTAATTTTTATTTCTATGATTAATTGTGATGGCGTGAGGGAGAAGAAACTTTTAACGACCAATTTCGTTTTTCTGTATATAATAGCCAATAGTCAGTCTTCATTTTTTTTTTCCGTATCTTCTCTATTCCCAATTCCAATTCTCTGCATTTTCTTTTACAATTTACTTTTGACCCAAGAGATAATGAGCAAACAAAAACCAACCAGCGTCCACAACTTTTTTTGGAGTGTAGAAAACTCAAATGTATCTTTTCTTATTCCCATAACATCATCTTCAACTTTCAATCCTGCTGAAGATAATTCCACCATAGAGGGTCATATTAACATATTCTCCAGGAGCATCCGTTGTCTGGACCGGAAGGATGAGAACATCGATTTCAAGTTTCATGGTCTCAATTACAAGCCCATCAGATATAAGGCCACAAAAACAATTCAAAGAGATATTCAAGGGATTAGTGCGTGAGTCCATGCACCCAATGCATATTCACAAAAACTTAATCGTATGCAAAAAATTGGGTTTTTGATTCTTCAAGAGCCCGTTGCTACGTTATTTATAATAAGAGGAAGGATATTCTTACTATCAAAATTTCTTACTACCAACTTACTACCTATCTAATCACCATTGAATCAAAGAGAGAGAATGTTAAAAAAAAATTGAAAAAAGAGAAAATGTTGATCCAATGGTGATTAGATATGTAGTAAGTTGGCAGTAGAAAGTTTTAGTAGTAAAAATATCCCTCTTATTATAATCAACCTTTCAATTTGTAATAGCGCCGTGGAAAATGTAAATATTTCTTATTGGTTGTGTTTTTATAATGTTATTTTTACTCTGAATATTATTCTTACCAGATGCATGATGCTAATTAAGTAATTACGCAAATCAGAAAAAGATCATCTATACTTTTTATCGCGTTTCATGTATGATAAACACATCCAAATACTAATTTCCAATCAACAAGAAATAAGAGTTGGATTTACGTTTCATTAGGAGACAAAGGACCTCAAACCAAGCTAGTCTTACAAAGCTATATATAAGAACCGAAGCTATAATAATTGACCAATCATCATCTATCCACTTCATATTAACTATGAAGCTTTATTTTATGATTTATAAAAATAAAACCAACAACTTCTACCTAAATTTCACTCCAAGCCTAACACTTGAGTTAAAACTCAAGCGGATAGTTAATTTATTTAATGCAATGCAAGGGAAAATATTTTTAGAAAATTACAACTAAGGTTTAGGGATAAAGTTCAACAAGAGACCTAAAACCAAACATAGGGAATATCTTGTAATGTTTGAAGCCTGCTTTGACAAAGATTTGCTTCCAATCCTTTTCATCCCTCTCTTTTCCATTATGCAAAGTCATCATTATTATGTCGAAAAGAACCTTTACTTCTGTCATTTCATGTTCATCTTACTTTTCATTAATCACCACATCTATGATTATCACTTTTCCTCCTTTGCCTGAAATAGCTTCTTTGCAATTTCTAAGTATCTTTATGCAATCATCATCATTCCAGTTATGTAACACCCACTGCAAGAGTTAAAAACAAGTTAATGATTAGAAAGAGTCTCAACTACTTATGTTAAGGGTTAACTATATATTAAAAAATGTACTGAATAATGTGACAAACTTGAATAATTAAGAAGTATGCATTCACGTATTTGTAGAAAGTATAGAGAACGAAAGTCATCTCATACCTTGAGTAAAATTGCATCAGCACGAGGGATAGATTTGAACATGTTCCCACCAACATAACTCAAATTATTATTTCCAGGTAAGTCTGCTACAACTTGTGGAAGATCCATCACCGTGCATTTTAAATTAGGAAATGCCTTACAAATAATCTTAGCTGTGTTTCCAGTTCCACCACCAACATCAACAAGAGAATCCAAGCCCTCAAAAACTGATTTGCAATCGTTCAAAGCCAACCTTACCATATGAGAATCACTCTCCATGGCCTCATTGAAGTTCTCCATATCCGTAGTATTTTGATGAATAAAATCTCAAAAGGCTCCAGGACCTGATGCGGTCTCAAAGATTGTGGGGTCCTCACCAGAAGTCCATTTACCCAAATGATGGAATAAACCAACAAGAGTTGGGTGGTTTATCAACTGAACCATTGAAGACAAACAATAGTCAGTACCTTTGACAAGGAGTTGTGATGAAGGAGTAAGAGCATATGCTTCTTTGGTGTCATCGGTTTTGATGATCGCAAAGAAGTCATTGAGTGACAATAAGCGCATGGACACAAGTAGCTTTAGAATGAGGAATGTGAAGAGATGAAACAAGCTCGGAAAGAGTAATGGGTTGACCATGATTATGAATGATATCTGGTATGCCAAGGTTAACGGCCCACTTGATACACATGGGACTAATGAAGTTACACGTGTTTGTACAAGTGAGCTTGAGCTTGAAAGAGTTCACTTGCTTTGAAGTCTTTCTTGGAAGCCATGAGAATGATATCGAATGCAGAATGTGTTGTGTGTTTATGTTCAGGACTTGTCACTCGCTCTGCTCTGAGCTCAAATTGCTCTGCTTCTGCCTTATATACTAATTGATCGGCACCTCCCACATTTTGCTGAATTAATAAAATATCAAGTCTTGTTCTGACCAACTTATTTAGTATCATTTAATTATAACGTTACACACACATTGCAATTTTTGTCCTTAATACCTCTCGAATATTTAAGAATCCAATACCGCCTCATGTTCTCTTTAGTATATCAATAAGAAAGCTGTACTATTATTATTGATAGGCACCTGGCACACGTTGCTGAAATAGTTAATAAAATATCAATGTATTTTTCGGACCAACTTATTTAGTATCATTTAATTATCACGTTATATACACATTGCAATTTTAGTGCTTAATACCTCTGTGGAATACTTAAGAATGCAATACCGCGTCATGTTCTCTTTAGTATATCAATAAGAATGCAGTACTGTTATAATTGATAGGCACCTGGCACACGTTGCTGAATTAGTTAATAAAATATCAATGTATTTAGATTACCAACTAGTATTATTTAATTATCACCTTTTTGAGATGTAAAATCATTTTTCAAATTTTTATTAAGTAATACTACTTGATCCGAATTGCTGATTTAATTAAATAATACTAATTATTTATATTTTTTAATTATCACATTTTTATTTAATTAGTATCTATTATGATCTGACGTTGCTGCAATTTCTTTAGAAAATGTGAAATTCACTTTTCTTCTTCTTTCTAACTTCACAGCTACTTGATTAGTACATTTTAAATATCACGTTACATACACATGACAAACTTCATTCGAGACATAACTAAATCATGATTTTACGTGCTCGTTAACTCAGATTGGCGTAAGTCATCTGGTCATGCTGTCCTTTGAAGTGTTTGTGTGTGAACTGCATGTTTATTTTTCTCTTCTTTTGTCTTTGGATTCAAATGCGCTCCAATCGAGTCAAAGTTCCACTCCGTACCAAGTTACCAAATGCTGTCATAAATATGGATAGGCCGAGGCCACCCAAGAATTGGAAAACCCGTCATATAATTGATTTCTGTGAAATAATGGATCGGCCAAGTATTGAAATCAGTGTGAACGTGTATAACGCAGTTGATTTTGGTGAAAATTGACGACTAGGTCAGTTCAGTCGGTGACCCAACCCAGTTCATATAAAAAATTGTTTTATTTTTTTTATGTATAGGAAAGAAATTATGGTAGAAATAAAAGTATGAGTGAGACTCACATGTAAGAGGAGAGAGAAAAAAGAGTGGTGGGACCAAATCTCTTTTTGTGTGTGTAAGAAAGTTATTTATCACATGTAAAATGAGATAAACATAACCCTTCCAAAATATATATATATATATAAGGGACATCATTTTTTTAAGTTCACAAATGATTTATTTTATTTTGAAATATTTGAGTGATTTATTGATTATTGACTTACATAGAATATATACCTATAAAACTAATATTATCTTGGTTATGCACTATGCAAGTAATTTTGATTTAATTTATAGTTAAAGATGTCATCTACTGAACCTAAAGTACCAGTATCACAAACATTATATGTTTGTTATATCATGTCGGATAATGACGTGTGATTTATTTTTTTATATTAAAATATTTGAAATTAATATTATAAAGAACCAATTCAACCAAAAGTTTAAGTTGGTGGGTGAGGACTTTTTAATGATTTTATATATCTCAACACGCCCCCTCACACGAGAGCTCATTGTGCTTGAAGGGTGGACAATGCACTGGCCCACCTACCTGTGCGAACAAAGAAATTTCACTTGAAAGAAAGTGGGGGCGGCGAGGATCGAACCCGGAACACAAGGCTCTGATGCCATGTAAAGAACCAATTCAACTCAAAATCTTAATCTGTGGGTGAGGGTTTTTTAATTGTTTTATATATCTCAACAAATATTATTATTTTACAAGTATTTAAGTATATGTTTATAATTTTTTAATTTAAATTACAGAATTATATTAATATATTTGGAATTAATATTTAAGTATGTTAATTTATATCAATAAGAAAGCAGTATTATTATTACTGATAGGCACCTGGCACACGTTGCTGAATGAGTTAATAAAATATCAATGTATTTTTCACCAAAAAAAAAATATCAATGTATTTTTCTGACCTACTAGTGTTATTTAATCACTTTTTTGAGATGTAAAATCATTTTTCAAATTTTTATTGAGTAATACTACTTGATCAGAATTGACGATTTAATTAAATAATACTACTTATTTGTATTTTTTAATTATCACTTTTTTGTTTAATTAGTATCTATTATGATCCGACGTTGCTGCAATTTCATTAGATAATGTGAAATTCACTTTTCTTCTTCCTTCTAACTTCACATCTACTTGATTAGTATATTTTAAATATCACGTTACATGCTGATGGCAAACTTTACTCGAGACATAACTAAATCGTGATTTTACGTGCTCGTCAACTCATACTGGCGTAAGTCATCTGGTCAAGCTGTCCTTTGAAGTGTTCGTGTGTGAACTACATGTTTATTTTTCTCTTCTTTTGTCTGTGGACTCAAATGCGCTTCCAATCGAGCCAAAGTTCAACTCCGTACCAAGTTACCAAACTTATCACTAATATTGTCATGAGGACGACGAGTCCGGCCGGATCGATCCCAGAATTGATAAATCGGTTATATAAATGATTTGTGTGAAGTAATGGATTGGCCAAGTAGTAGAACCGATGCGAATTAATATAACTCGGCCGGTTTTGAACAAAATCGATGACCTGATCGGTTCAATTGGTGACGAGACCCGTTCATAAAAAAAATTTGTTTCCAAAAAAAATTCATAAAGGATATCATTTTTTTTAAGTACACAAATGATTTATTTTATTCTGAAATATTTGAGTGATTTGTTACTTATTAACTTACATAGATTATAAACGTACAACATTAATATTATCTTGGTTATGCACTATGCATAGAATTTTGATTTAATTTATAGGCATAGAGATATTATCTAGTGAACCTGAAGCACAAATGTCACAAGTATTATATGTTTGTTTGATCCTTCGTTGGATAATGATATGTGATTTATTTTCTTATATTAAAATATTTGGAATTAATATTATTTTTTAACAAGTATTTAAGTATGTTTATAATTTTTTAGTATAAATTATAGATTAACATATTCTTATTGGCTCATGCGGTTGAAGTCTAGTGACCCACTGATTGAACTGATGAACCTGCACCTCGACTCGATTGGATTTAATAACATTGCTTATCACAGTTTTTTTCTTCTTTCAAGGAAATAGACTTGCAAATACATAGTCTATTTTCATGTGACGTTGTCATAATATTTGTTTATAATGTGAAAATTATTCGATATAAATGACAGTCAATGCATTTACACAGAAGAATTTAATGTTTTTACTTTAAGAAATATTAAACTAGGCATATTCTCCTCTTGTCGTTAGAAGAGCAACTTATAGAGGATTGTTGAATCTTCACTGGACTGTGTAGTTGTAATGGTAGTAACATGTATGTAACAGAAATTGTTAGGAGTTTTACAATATTGTAATGGTAATATATCGATCGTTTCAAGTAACAAAAGTGGAAATAAAGTATCGTCCCATGAGAATTAATGCACCGAATATTATTATAACTAGTCCCCTTAATTTGGAAGATTCGGTTTTGTTTGGGGAATGGAATTTGAATTAAAATAAAAGTAATTAATATTAAATTGCTGTAAAACTCAAGAACATTCAAGAACACAAGAAAAGATGTGAGTAAATAATATAGGAAAACTGTAGTCAATATGCACTCCACCTTTGATCGTCCTCTATAATTCTTAACTAATCCTTATAATCAATTAACTCAATAGTTCAGAGTCTTAAATCAATTAGTTAAATCCTAATATCTTAGTATGTTTAACCTTTTAACCCTATTAGAGCTCTAGTGTCCTAGTAATCCCTCTTGAATCAAGCATTAAGTGGATGAATTAAAAAGCCTGCAATCCATACAAGCATATGTCTAGATCATGCACAGATTGTCATTCTACTCTTGTCAGAATTAAAACCCCAATATGCCTATTGTGAGCTCTAACCTTCGAAGCCCTATAAAATTGATCAGATTTAATAAGGATATGGAAATTTCATTCAAGGTAAAATAAAACTAACTGAATTAAAATAATTATTAAAATAATTTAGAAAGTATAAAAGATTCACATTGGATCCATGATCCTAACTACAAAGAGAAATTAGCCAGACATATCTAACTTAAACAAATGAAAATAATAGAAGGAATTCATAAAACGAAAAGAAAAGAAGAAGAAGAAGATGAAGAGAAAGATTCAGTTGTCTTCAATCTTCAAATTCTTGGGAATCTTGATTTCCAGCGTGAGCATCCAAGAACTCTCTCAATTTCTTCATTTCTCACAACTCACTAGTCAAAGATGTCCTCTTCCAAGGGTTTTTATTCCTTTTTTATAGACTTTGTCACTTTGGCCCAATTCTTGATCATGTCTTCAGTTTAGAATCTCCTTCAGATACACTTTGTTTCTTGATTTAAAATTGTCACGTGCTTCTCGCGCTACTAGCACAGGTCTCGCGCTGATAACGCGGGAATTATGGCTAGAAACAGTGACTTCGCACTACTATCGTGGATCTCGCACTGGTAGCATGGATCTTCTATGATGAAAATTGATTCTGGTACTGGTAGTGCCAGAGTCGCGCTAGTAGCGTAGTGAATTCACCCTTTGTATTCATTTGTGCTTCTGAATTGAGGTCATTTCTCGTATTTTTTCTACAAAAATATAAGATATTCAGTGACAAAATACCAGAGTATGATTTATCAATTATGAGCCTTTTTACTCCAGATTAGATAAAATTCTTGTTCTTTTTGGCTCAAAAAAGTATATATGTTGGAGGCATTTCACGGTGCCAATCTACTTGGATCTTCATTCTGTTTTGTGCTTACTGTAAACGCTTCTTTAATCTCGATAGCAGCTCATTACGGTGAAATAATGTGGCCTCCACTGCTTCCACCTTAAGCATACCTCTTGGATAATGTGGTATTATAGTAGGGTTTTCCATACAATGCCTGAAAAGGACCATTCATATAGATGAATGAGTGGTTGTATTGTAATGCGATTCAGCTCAATTAAGGTAAGAATACCACCTGTGATTCTCATCATGACAGAATGCACTAATATACTATTCCAGATACCTTTTCGTGACCTCTATTTGTACATTCGATTGAGGATGGTATGATGTGCTCATTCGAAGAGTTGTACCACTGAACTTGAACATCAACTACAAAACTGAGTCGGAAATACATTATCTCTATCAGAGGCAATTGTCTTCAGAAAACCATGTAGCTTCACCATTGTGTTGCTAAATAAAGAGGCTACTTGAGAAGCTGTGTAAGGATTTGCTAAAGCACCAAATTGAGAAAATTTAGTAAGACAATCCACATCAACTAGAATAACCAAAAATCCCATTGACAGTGGCAATTCTGAAATGAAATCCATACTAAGATTCGCAAATACTCCCTCCGAAATTGGTAAGGGGTAGAGCAAACCCAATGGAGGTGTTGTAGTAGTCTTCACTAACAGGCATATGGAACATTGCTGAACAAACTCCTTGACATCCCTTGAATTTTTGACTAATAAAATAAAGCAGACAGTCGAAGTAATGTGCATGTTATCCCAGCACGTCCACCAATAGGGGTAGCATGGGCCTTATTCAATAACACCTGGCATAATGGGGACTGAGAGCTTAAAATAAAAAAAAAATATAATAAAGAATTCATTTCCTCTCAGCAATATTAGGATCAGAATACTCTCTTTTCTGACTTTTTGAATAAAAAGCTAATAACTCTGGATCAAAATTATATTCAATTTTAACCAAATCACTAATATCAAAAGACACTTCAGAAAGTAAGGACAATGACATACCTTTAGTATCTTCTTCATATTTTCTATATAAAGAGTCAGCCATTACATTTGAAATCCCGGGCTTGTACTCCATGTGGAAATCATACCCCATCAGCTTCGAAACATAAATCTGTTGTTCCAATGTTTGGTGTTAGTATATGGGTGTCCTAGAGATAATCTTATGATTAAATAAAGGACATTAGATGTAGACCTTTTTGTCACAAATAAATAATAAGCACTCTTTATCCTATTTCATATTATGTCTCGATATTATTGTTAATATTTTATGAACAAACTGGATAAACCCCTTGGAATAAAACAGGTATCTCTTGAGTATCTGTGATGAGATCACAATCATGAAGATTCAAGGATACCGCACGTTTTTTCCTAATTTTATATTCCTAGTCTAGAGACACTGAGAATGGGGATCAGTGATCTCGGGTAAGACTAGCATGACTTATCTACTTGTATATGTATATAAGGTAAAGACCTCATGTGCTACAGATATGGAGATGTCTTAGCTAAAGTCGTGGGTGGACCTATACGAGTATAGCTCGCACTGAAAAAACCCACAAAGAGACTCTATGAGGAAATCTCACTGATAGTATCATTAGAGTAGTCTATTTATATTTGGATATGTCTTTCCTTAGACCAGAAGTTATTACCTAGACTGTGTTCTAGAAGGGATGCTTTGATTGTATACCTCGTCTGCCTGAAACATGGAGACTCATAGGTATACTGTTAGGCTTGTCCTGAAAGAGCACAGGGCTAGGGTGATAAGCTGAAGGAATTCGTCAAATCTCTGTGAGAGATTAGGTTATCTGTAAACCGGAGAAATCGGGATGACATTTATAGGGACTCAGGAATCTATGCATAGTAAAAGAGATCATGAGATGATCTGCCTTTAGAGTCAGTAAATTCAAGATTCCCTATTTTGAATAAAGCTTACCCTAATCCGCAAGGGCTGATACATTTCCTTACCCTAGGTTAATGGGAAGATAACCGAGACGAATGGAAATACATACGGCAACCAAATATGTGTAATAAGATGATCAAGTCATTAATCTAACTAGCTCTGGGGCAACAAAGCATTGCTAGTGCTCTGTGTTGTCATTAATTGGGTTGTGGGCTTTTTGGGGCCAAGCCCATTTATGTTAGAGGCTATGTTGGACCTAATGGGCCACACACTAACACCTTGTAGTCATGAAGAACTAGCTTTAAAGGTATTGGGCCTAATAATGGTTGTTAGCCCAAGAAGCTGTTTGGAAGCCCACCTAAAGGGAAGAGGGCGCATGGATCATGTAATGGGCTTGGATGGTCCAAGACATTACTAATTAATTTAATTAGTTAAATTAATTATCAAACATTTGAATTTTGAATTTTGAATTTGAATTTTGGATTTTGAAATTTGAATTTGAATTTTGAATTTTGAATTTTGAATTTGAAATTTAAATTTTGAATTTTGAATTTTGAATTTTGAATTTAAATGTTTGAACGTTTGAATTTAAATGTTTGAATTCGAATTTGAATTGGCTATAAAAAGTTGTTTCATAACAAAAGGATAAGATGAGATCTTGTTGGAACAAGTCCCCTACATCAAGAGAAGATATTTGATCTCATCCAAAAGGGATATGGTGCGCCACTTTGGTTGGAGATGAGTGTCATCTTGTCAACTAAATGTGCTCCAATCCAGATTTAGTTGGTTGAGAGAATCTGTAAGTAAGTTGGTTCAAATTTGAATGCAACTACTCAACGTATCTGGACTCATTATGGGACTGAGTGGGGCGCACAATGAGAGTGGTCATGTGATGACCATTAGGACAGAATCTTAATAAGATAAGGACCTAATCTCATAAGGATTCAAAGGGAAGGTTGTTGGCAATTTTGAATTGCAACAACTCTTTTATTTCCTCCAAGTGTGCGCAAACCCTATGTGGATTTTAAGTTTTGCAAATCCTCTCATTCTCTCCTAACACTCTCTTATGCGCACAAGGGGAGAATTCTTCCTTAGGGTTTTCACATAAACACCTAGCCAATTCTACTTACTCCTTGCACCACTCTTATGAAGTTTTCATGCTGAAGACTTCACTCTTCTAAACACATAAACCTAGCCTCCATCTTCACTTATTGAGCGCATAGCAAGCCTCTTTGTGGTGGTTAACTAGTGGCTTTCAAGAAGGAGTTCTTGCATCTTGACGTTGGTGGTGTGGATCAACGTTAGAGGGTTTGAATCCTTCAAACCTGACAGTGATCTCCCCGGTGATCGGATCATAAACAAGGTAACATCATGTTGTCTTAAAGCATGAGAATTGTTTGCATGTGTGTTTCCACAAGGAAAAAATTTTGTTTTTTCCCTCTCACATGCTTCGGCCTTCAAGGCCAGTTTACTTTCATTTGGAACGTCGGAGAAAACAGTTCTTTCAAGCTTTTGTGATCCATTCTAATTACAAACTTGGAACCAAGCAAGTAGTGACTCCACTTTTTAACTGCTTCTGTCAATGCAAAGAGTTCCCTTACTATGTTGATGGCACTCTCATTCGACGACCTATCTTCTTACTAATGTAAGCTATAGGTTTGTTATTCTAAAGTAGCACAACTCCAATCGCCACCGTTAATGAACTTGTTTCTATGACAAAAGGTAAGGTGAAATCAGATAAAGATAGCACATGTGTACTCAACATTGCTTCTTTCAACACCACAAAAGCTTTATCATCTTTCTCACTCTATTTGAACATATCTGCCTTGAGAAGATCAGTTAGAGGAGCTGCTATTGTGGCACATTGGAGGATAAATCTGCGATAATATCCGGTGAGACCAATGAAACTTCGTAGCTACTTGATATTTTTTGGCTGAGGCCACTCTACCATTACTGAAATTTTTCCAGGATCAGCTTTAACTTCATCACCAGAAACTAAATGACCCAAACAGTAAATCTCCGATATTGCAAAACCATCTTTACTTAATTTGACCATAAAGTTGTTACTTTACAAACACTCTAGAGTTAATTTCAAATCTCCAAATGTTTAATGAGAAAGTTGTTGTAAATCAAAATGTGATCGAAGAAAACAATAATTAACTTACGCAAATACAGTTTAAACATCTGGTTCGTAGCTGATTGAAAGGTTAAGGGTTCATTGGGTAACCAAAATGGAATTACAAAGATCTCATGTGTGCTGAAAGCTATTTTCTGAGTATCTTCTAGGACCAAACGTATTTGGTGATATCCACTCAGTTCAATGAGCAACTCATTAATAGTTGGGATTCGAAACCTATCCTTGATGGTTATATTGTTCAAGGCACGATAATCTATACACATCCTCCAAGAATTGTCTTATTTTTTATCAAATAACACTCGAGAAGAAAATGGGTTTCTACTGGTTTTAATGAATCTTTATGCAAGCAAATCAGCCACTTGCTTCTCAATTTCAATTTTCTAGTTGTGCATATACTTATATGGTTTAACATTCACAGGTTTAATTATCTAGTTATCAAAAGAGTCAAAGAATAATTTCAACATTTCAAAATCAGTTGCAATAACAGAAAGAAGGAAACCACTAATACAATTTGCCTATTACACTACAGTGGTCATTTTTGTAGGAACTTCAAAAAAATGGCATTGATTTTCTTATTTTTGCTAGCAAATCCTTGTGTGACCATCACATGTCAAATGTTGCACGGTTATCCTGCAAATAAACTCATAACGTTGGAGGACCAAACTCCAAGGTCATTATCTCCTATGTAAATAACCTACACATTGGTGAGTGTCAAAAGACGAATAAATCTTTGGTACCACTGTTGTATCTAAGTGGGTACAACATTTTTTCACTTTTGGAAAAAATTTCAACACTTTTCAAAATTCTTTTTCTCGCCACATTGCACTTTTTTCCAAAAATGGCAAAATGTTGTGCCCATTTGGGGACAACAATGGTACCAATGATTTATCCGTCAAATACATTATGTTTCTAGGATCAGAAATAGATTAAAAAATGATGAATATGATCAAGAAATAGTGATGAATGCAAAAGATTATAGGGTTTTAATGTTTGGACATGATATTGACTTAAAAACATATTAATTTCAGGTTTAAATTATTAAATCAGAGCATGGGAGCCAAGCGGAAGCTAGAAGAAGTAAAACGATAAAGGAAGTGCAATGATTTGGTGAAAATCTCACAGCAGCTGTCTTCCAGACAATTTTTAGTATCGAAGATGATACATTTTGATCTCGTGTTCTCATTGAAGTTGTAGATCTTTCTCTAATTTTTCGGACAAGGCCAAGATCACGTCAATTCGGCAAGTATAGCTCAAGTTATGTCCAAAATACGAAATCGTATTTTTGCTATCAAATTTGCTTGCTGGAGTAAGCAAGGCCAGCGAGGACGTCATTTTGAAGGCTCGTGGATCTCTTTTATTAAAAAGGGAAGTTTATGGTTATTCTCATTCATTCTAGGATGACTTGGGGAGCAAGAACAACAGCTTTAGGAGAAGAAAAGGCGGAGGAACGATCAAGGCTTCGCTGTAGAGGCCGATTATCTCGTTCTTTATGCTTTTTTTTAGGATTTATCTTTATATTTTCTACTCTATTCTTGTTTCTATAAACATGATAGGCTAATTTTCTTTATGTAGTTAGGGCGAAATGGAACCAATGGGTTCCTAAACGCTGTTTAATCTTTCTTGTAATTAATGTTCATGTTTCAATTATGCAATTAATCTGTTTTTAATTCCTAGTCTTGTTTATGATCTGGAAAATCTTGAATGGGCATTAGAATCTTGCACGTCAACAGGAATATTGCTTTCTCAATTCCGTTTGGTTAATTGCTAGGGTTTGTATGTTCTATGAATAGGCTTAAAAATTCTACGACTTATGATTCTTGACCTTAATGTTTGCTCTAGAAAAAGGCTCTAAGGGGTTAGGGCCTTGGAATAAAGTAAAGAACTAAAATCACCAAGAGATTGAGGGTTTAGTTAGTTTAGAAAGAATTGTTGATAATTGATCTTGAATGTTGATTGCATGAAATGTTAGACTTGTTAGGAAACCATTGGGGAAGTCAAACATCTAGCTATGCTCGTTATCAACTAAAGTTAAATCGATTTCTTTATGTTCTTCGTTCTTGAACATTGTTCTTGATTCTTAATATTGAAAACTAAAAAATATTTTCTTTAAAATTATGCTTTTATTAATTCAAAATTATGTTATCCAAAACTTACAAGATCGATCCAACTTTAATTATATAAATAAGTTATTTTTAATAAATCAATACTTGTGGGAACGACAACACTACTATTTATCACTTTATTACTTGTATGACCGATGCGTTTTTCGAAGTTGCAACACATACCATAAAGGGACAGTGACCATTTTGCCACGTTTGGACAAAAAAATTACCAGACTGCCACGCCAACAGTAAATTTTGCCAAAATGCAACGCGACATAATTCGTTACATAGTGTAGCAAATTATGCATGCAAGTAATTCGCTATACAGTGTAGTGAAATATGTCACGTCAGAATCAAAAATGTCACATGTCAAATTTTGAGAAATTCGCTACCCTATGTAGCGAATTTCTCAAAATTTGACATGTGGCATTTTTGGTTATGTGCGTCCTGACGTGATGTATTTCGCTACACTGTGTAGCGAATTACTAGTATACATAATTCGCTACACTGTGTAGCGAATTATGCCGCGTTATTTTGGCAAAATTTACTGTTGGCGTGGCAGTCTGGTAATTTTTTTGTTCAAGCGTGGCACTTTGGTCACTCTCCCCACCATAAACAGATTTCACAAATAAAAAGGAAAAAAAATATTTTGTTATAATTCAAGGGCGACAGTAGGCAACAACTGATAGTCAAACAAATACAGCCTGTGCACGGAGCCTACATCGTAGACTGAGAACATCGATGTCAAGTTTCATGATTTCAATTATTCCCTCAATGATAGATGCGGCATTTAGTTTGATTTATTTGTCTATTTGATCTAGATAAAAAGAAAATCATATGACAAGTCCATCTATTATCTTTCACGAACGTTTGCTTTTAGTTAAAAGTGTTTAAATACCGCTCCGGACAACAAATCCGGAAGTTGTCCGCAAGTCTTACAAATTATTGAAAAATATCTTACCCGACATAATATAGTTTGTAAAAATTTAAAAATAAAAAAATTGTAAATATAATTTTCTCGATGCAAACGCAAGGGTTCAACGAGAATGTAAGATAACGATAGTCCTTTGTTGCAAACTTAGGCCAGACTCACTTACACCAGACAAGCCCATCAGCAATAAGGTCACAAAAACAATTCAAAGAGACATTCAAGGGATTAGTGCGTGAGTCCTTGCACCCAATGCATATTCACAAAAATCTAATCATGCAAAAAATTGGGTTTTTGATTCTTCAATAATAGAGCCCGTTGCTACGTTATTTATAACAAACCTTTGAATTTAAAATAACGTGGTGGGAAATGTAAATATTCTTTATTAGTTGTGCTTTTATAATGTTATTATTACTGTAAATATTATTCTTACCAGATGCATGATGCTAATAAAGTAATTACGCAATTCAGCAAAAGAGCATCTATGTTTTTTATCGCGTTTCATATGTCATAAACATATCCAAATTTTAATTTCCAAGAAACAAGAGTTGGATTTAGGTTTCATTAGGAGACAAAGTACCTCAAACCATGCTAGTCTTACAAAGCTATAATTGCCCAATCAACATCTATCCACTTCATATTAACTATGAAGCTTTATTTTATGATTTATAAAAATTAATCCTACAACTTCTACCTAAATTTCACTCCAAGCCTAGCACTTGAGTTTAAACTCAAGTGGATAGATAACTTGAGAAATTTATTTAACGTAATACAAGTGAAAATATTTTTAGAAAATTACATCAAAGGTTTAGGGATAAAGTTCAACAAGAGACCTAAAACCAAACATAGGGAATATCTTGTAATGTTTGAAGCCTGCTTTGACAAAGATTTGCTTCCAATCTTTTTCATCTCTCTCTTTTCCATTATGCAAAGTCATCATTATAATGTCGAAAAGGACCTTTACTTCTGTCATTTCATGCTCATCTTGTTTTTCATTGATCACCACATCTATGATTATCACTTTTCCTCCTTTGCCTGAAATAGCTTCTTTGCAATTTCTAAGTATCTTTATGCAATCATCATCATTCCAGTTATGTAACACCCACTGTAAGAGTGAAAAACAAGTTAAGGATTAGAAAGAGTCTCAACTACTTATGTTAAGGGTTAACTATATATTAAAAAATGTACTGAATAATGTGACAAACTTGAATAGTTAATAAGTATGCATTCAAGTATTTGTAGAAAGTTTAGAGAAAGCAAGTCATCTCATACCTTGAGTAAAATTGCATCAGCCTGAGGGATAGATTTGAACATGTTCCCACCAACAAAACTCAAATTATTATTTCCAGGTAAGTCTCCTACAACTTGTGGAAGATCCAGCACCGTGCATTTTAAATTAGGAAATGCCTTACAAATAATCTTAGCTGTGTTTCCAGTTCCACCACCAACATCAACAAGAGAATCCAAGCCCTCAAAAACTGATTTGCAATCATTCAAAGCCAACCTTACCATATGAGAATCACTCTCCATGGCCTCATTGAAGTTCTCCATATCCGTAGTATTTTGATGAATAAAATCCCAAAAGGCTCCAGGACCTGATGCGGTCTCAAAGATTGTGGGGTCCTCACCAGAAGTCCATTTACCCAACTGATGGAATAAACCAACAAGAGTTGGGTGGTTTATCAACTGAACCATTGAAGACAAACAATAGTCAGTACCTTTGACAAGGAGTTGTGATGAAGGAGTAAGAGCATATGCTTCTTTGGTGTCATCGGTTTTGATGATTGCAAAGAAGTCATTGAGTGACAATAAGCGCATGAGACGTTGGACACAAGTAGCTTTAGAATGAGGAACATGAAGAGATGAAACAAGCTCGGAAAGAGTAATGGGTTGACCATGATTATGAATGATATCAGGTATGCCAAGGTTAACGGCCCACTTGATACACATGGGACTAATGAAGTTACACATGTGTTTGTACAAGTGAGCTTGAGCTTGAAAGAGTTCACTTGCTTTGAAGTCTTTCTTGCAAGACATGAGAATGATATCGAACGCAGAATGTGTTGTGTGTTTATGTTCAGAACTTGTCACTCGCTCTGCTCTGAACTCAAATTGTTCTGCTTCTGCCTTATATACTAATTGATCGGCACCTCCCACATGTTGCTGAATTAATAAAATATCAATGTCTTGTTCTGACCAACTTATTTAGTATCATTTAATTATCACGTTACACACACATTGCAATTTTTGTCCTTAATACCTCGGGAATATTTAAGAATCCAATACCGCGTCATGTTCTCTTCAGTATATCAATAAGAATGCAGTACTATTATTATTGATAGGCACCTGGCACACGTTGCTGAATTAATTAATAAAATATCAATGTATTTTTCTATCCTAGTAGATTAGTATTATTTATTTATTTATTGGTAAATGAGAATAGTATTATTTAATTATCACTTTTTTGAGATATAAAATCATTTTTCAAATTTTTATTAAGTAATACTACTTCATCCGTATTGCCGATTTAATTAAATAATACTACTTATTTGTATTTTTTAATTATCACATTTTTATTTTTATTTTTTGGTAAGCATCATTATTTACTTAATTTTTTTTAATTAGTACATTTTTATTTAATTAGTATCTATTATGATGCTGCAATTTCTTTAGATAATGTGAAATTCACTTTTCTTCTTCCTTCTTACTTCATAGCTACTTGATTACTATATTCTAAAAGGGAAATACTTTTCTCATTTCGTTGCAGATGTAGTTATGTCATTTTATATGCTCATCGAGATAGTGCCAACTTTTTTCAGAGAGTTCTTTTAAAAAATAAAGTGTAAACCCCACATATTTATGTCACATGAGAGAACTATTTCAAGCAACATGAGATTAATTACACCCTTCTAAATATTACGTTACATACAAATGAAAAACTTTATCCGAGAAATAACTAAATCGTGATTTTACGTGCCCGTGAACAGTGATCGAGCTGGGCTCCAATTTGAATCCGGGTCAAAAAATTATATATGTATTTATTTTTCTTAATTCTAATTACTTCATATAATAATATATTTAAAGTATATTAAATACATAGCACTTGAGCAGACAGCACCAAGAACAGTTATAATTTTATTAAATATTTTTTAATTTTACTATAAAATATATTTCTTTTGTTCAAGTAAAAATTAAACACATAACGTAATATAACTTACTCAAATTTTTCACCAAAAAAATTTTAAGATTTAAATAGGGTCAAATTATAAATTGTAGTCCGGACCAAATTCTAATTTTAACCTAAGCTAAATTATAATTAATTATATAGGGTTTTATAAGAGTATGTTATAGGAAAAGTGATTGTGTTATTTAAAATTTAACCCAGATCACATCCAAAAAATAACATATGTGTAGGAAAAATTTTGTGATTATGTTAAAGGATATATGATAAACCCAATTATATATTATTAGTATAATTTATTAAAATTTAATTCTGCACTCAACTTACATGAGGTTCCGCCACTGCTCGTCAACAACTCATATTGGCTTAAGTCATCTGGTCAAGCCCGTTCTTCTTTGAAGTGTACGTGTGTGCACTACATGTTTATTTTTCTCATCTTTTGTCTATGGATTCAAATGCGCTCCATCGAGCTAAAGTTCCATTCCGTACCAAGTTACCAAACTTATCACCACCGTCAATAAACCCGGATCGGCCAGCGTGGTCTATCCAATAATTGGTAAATTAGTCATATAATTAGTTTGCGTGAAGCAGCAGATTGGCCAAATATTAGAATCAGAGCAAACCTGTATAACTTGGTCTGTTTTGATGAAAACCGACGACTCAGCTGGTTTAGCCTGTGAACCGATCCTGTTCATAAAAAAATTGTTTTCAAAAAAAAAAAAAATCATAAAGGATACTTTTTTAAATTCACAAATGATTTGTTTTATTTTGAAATATTTGAGTGATTTGTTGATCATTGACTTATATAGGTTATGTACTTATAATGTTAATATTATCTTAATTATGCACTATGCAAATAATTTTGATTTAATTTATAATTAGAGTTATCGTCTACTGAACCTAAAGCATCAATATCACAAGCATTATATATTTTTTAGATCTTTTATCGGATAATAACGTGTGATTTAATTTTTTATATTAAAATATTTGGAATTAATTTATTTTTACAAGTATTTAAGTATGTTTATGATTTTTTTATATAAATTATAGATTTATATTAAAATATTTGGAATTAATATTTAAGTATGTTAATTTATATCAATAAGAATGCAGTACTATTATTATTGATAGGCACCTGGCACACGTTGCTGAATTAGTTAATAAAATATCGATGTATTTTTCTGACCTACTAGTATTATTTAATTATCACTTTTTTGAGATGTAAAATCATTTTTCAAATTTTTATTAAGTAATACTACTTGATCCGAATTGCTGATTTAATTAAATAATACTACTTATTTGTATTTTTTATTATCACATTTTTATTTAATTAGTATCTATTATGATCCGACGTTGCTGCAATTTCTTTAGATAATGTGAAATTCACTTTTCTTCTTCCTTCTAACTTCACAGCTACTTGATTAGAATATTAAAATAGGATGAAGTGTGTGTCATTTTAAAGTATTTAAAGTTATGTGATTTTAAGTGAGAGAAAGAGATACATGCAGGGCAAAGTAGACAAAAAAAAATTAAAGATGTCGGTCTCATTTCTTTATGAGAGTGAAAGGATATAAGTTGTGTAATTTAAAAAGATAAATAATTTTTCCCTTTTAAATATCACGTTACATACACGTGGCAAACTTTATTCGAGACATAACTTACGTGCTTGTCAACTCATATAAGTCATCTGGTCAAGCTGTTCCTCTTTGAAGTGTTCGTGTGTGAACTACATGTTTATTTTTCTCTTCTGTTGTCTATGGATTCAAATGCGCTCCAATCGAGCCAAAGTTCCACTCTGTACCAAGTTACCAAACTTATCATCAGTGTTGTTATAAATATGGCTCGCACCGGTTATGTCGATCCGAAAACTGATAAATCGGTTATGTAATTATTTGTGTGAAGCTGAAGTAGTGGATTAGCCAAGTATTAGAATCGATGCGAATTGGTGCAACCCGACCGGTTTTTAAAAAATCGATGACCTGATCGATGGTTTATAAAAAAAAATTCCAAACAAAAATTCATAAAGGATATCATTTTTTAAAATACACAATTGATTTGTTTTATTTTGAAATATATGAGTGATTTATTGCTTATTAACTTACATAGATTATGTTTTATGTACCTACAACACTAATATTATCTTGGTTATACACTCTGCATGAAATTTTGATTTAATTTATAGGCCTAGAGATATTATCTAGTGAACCTGAAGCACCAATATCACAAGTATTATATATTTGTATGATCATTTATTGGATAATAATGTGTGATTTTTTTTATATTAAATATTTGGAATTAATATTATTTTTTTACAAGTATTTAAATATATTTATAATTTTTTAGTACAAATTATATATTAGCATATTCTTATTAGGTCATGTGGTTGAAGTCTTGTGACCCACTGATTGAAACAATGACTTAGTACCTCGACCGAGTCAATTATAATAGCCCTCACATGTAGTTGTGGATTTAATTATGAATTAATGATTTTAATCATAATATTGAAAAATAATTATAAGAAAAGTAGAAGAAAAAGAAATAAAGTCACCTTTGGTGAAAAAGAGTAAAAATGGCAGTGTTGCGGTAAAAATGCGGGTAAACAAAATTACCCTAAAGTGAAAACTAAAATGATAAACTTTACCTGAAAAATATTGTAAACCAATGTGTAAAATTGGAATGAGAGTTAAGTGAGCATGATAGATATGTTTATACCCATTGGATCAAACAAACCCACTTAAATGACAAACCCGACCATTATTCCCTCTTGTTCTTCAAAATAGATGCTAAACTTGAGAGAAAAGAGGATTTTGATTGCAAATTTCAAAAATATATAGAGAAAGCGAGAGACCTCCAATCCACTTGGTTTTAAAGTCAAAAGTGTGTCAAATCCTCTCCTCTTCAAAGTCAAACCATCATTTTCAAGTAGGAAGTTGTGTGGAGTGAGATATCACCCCTCTACCGTTTTGAGTTTTGAAGAATTTGAATGATTTTGGGGTGTTTTAACCATAGGAAGCTTGGAAACCTCCCCTCATCCTAGTACCAATTGTGGTAAGAAATCTCTACTTCAATCAAATTTTTATATATTTTTATGGATGTTAGATTTTCATGTGAATAGTAACCTGAAAATGAGAATTTTTGAGGAGATATTGAAGTGTTGTCTTATTGTTTCTTTGATGTTTGTGGCATAAGATTGAGCAAGGAGACCAAATAGTTGAGGAGGATCCATTGGAGGCGGCATTAGATTGAGGAACCTAGTTTTTCTCTAAATTTTCAAAGAGAGTAAGTGATCAATGTTGAGATAATGAATAATATAGCTCCCTTTGTTAAATATGTTTGGGATTGGTTCTCCTAAAAGGAAAAATTATAATATCGCCATTTAGAATACTTTGATAAATTGGACACAAAAATCAAGTGTAGGTGTCTTGTATGTGTAGTCTTGGAAATTGAATGTGGTAGACTAGTATATATATATATATATATATATATATATATATATATATATATATATATATATATATATATATATATATATATATATATATACTGATTGTCGTCACATATTTACAATAGTCTGTGATATTGTGAGATATTTTGGTTGTGACCCCTTGGATACAAGGAGTGCATTGGAGGACAATGCTTGACAGGTAAACTTTCGGTCTTTGGGGTTAACCCCTCTGTTTGTTCCAGCAGACTTCGAGGGAGGATGATACTTTTATATGATATGTTGATGTAACTTGTTATATGTTGCATATATATGTATGTTTGTGTGCTACACAAGACGGTGTTTCCTTGTGTGAGGCATAAGACGATGTTTCCTTATATATAGTCTGAGATGGTGTTTCCTCATACGGTATGTTGCAAGACGATGTTTCCTTGTGTAATGCATAATTGTTATATTCTCTGGCCAGTAGTATTTATTATTGCAGACATTCATTGATATACATATTCTGATGCATACATGATTTTTACACTGTGGTTATGCCTAAAGTAAACCAAGACGATGTTTCAGGTACAGTAGTTGATGGTGCTGAGACATCTCATGGCAGGAGGCCACGGGGGAGCTATTACTTGACATGAGATTTAGATGTCATTTTATTTTGTACATGACATGTTTTACGAGTTTTTACTATCTTTTGAGATGTATATGTTATTATAGTCTTTTGTGAGCATAGGAAGTGTCTATGCCATGTCGATAGTCCGAAAGAGCTACGGGTACTTTTTCGGGAGACACTATCACTAATCCTAGAGAGCACTGCAATGCAATTACCACAAGGAGCGGGAAAGTCATTCAGCCCATAGTGAAACTGTCTGAAGAAAAGAAAAGGGAAGCGGAGCCCAATGTTCAAGAAGAGAAGCAAGAAAAGGAAAAAGATATTATTGAAATTGACAAAAGCAATCCAGAAAAAGCGAAAAAGAAACTATTCAAGTGGGAGAACAAGAAAGCTCTAGAAAGACATAACAAGCCATTAGATCTATCTCCATATGCTCGAATCCCTTATCCTCATATATTGAAGCAAGAGGTTCAAAACCAACAGCATTCAAAGTTTCTAGACACATTTTGGTAGTTGCATATCAACATTCCTTTTGCTAAAGCCTTAGAGAATATGCCCAACTATGCAAAGTTCATGAAAGATTGGTTGTCAAGGAAGCCTAAGTTGAGGGCATTGGACACAGTAACTATGACAGAGAAATGTAATGCAATCATGCAAAAGAAGTTACCTACTAAAGTCAAGGATCCAGGAAGCTTCAATATTCCATGCGCCATAGGTAAATTAGAAGTGGATAATGTCCTATGTGATCTTGGTGCTATCATCAACATGATGTCGCTTTAAATGATGAAAAAGCTAGGGATTACTTAAATGAATCCCACAAGGACAGCAGTTCAACCGGCTGACTGCTCTTCAAAGCATGCTTATTTAATTAATACGAGTGTAGCTAGGGATTCGACTTCCCCAACGGTTTCCTAACAAGTCTAACTTTCATGCAATCAACATTCGCAATCAATTATCAAGGATCCTTTCTAAATTAAGTAAATGTCTAATCCCTTGGTGGTTTTAGTTCTTCACTTTATTCCAAGGCCCTAACCCCTTAAAGCCTTTTTCTAGAGTAAGCCTTAAGATCAAGAATCATACGTCGTAGAATTTATAAGCATATTCCTAGAACATACAAACTCTAGAAATTAACCAAACAAAATTAATAAAGCAATATTCCTATTGACATGCAAGATTCTAATGCCCATTCAAGATTTATCAAATCATAAACAAGACTAAGAGTTTAAACAAATTAATTGTATAATTAAAATACGAATATTAATTACAAGAAGAATTAAACAAAGTTCAGGAACTCGTTGGTTCTATCTTGCCTTAACTACAAAAAGTATATTAGCCTAATATGTTCATGGAAATTAAAACAAAAGATGAAATAAAGAAATAATTGTTCATAGTGACTTAGCAAGAAAGATACACATTGAGTTCTTGATTATTTCCAACTTTCTTCTCCTCCAAGAATTCGTTCTCCTTGCTCCTCTTTGTCTTCGGCCGCTTGCAGAATGCATTTGGAATAACCCTAACTCGTGTTTTTAAAGAAAGATTATGGGCTTTTAATCCTGATCACAACTCGCTGAAGCAAGCTGCTTAGTGACTAAAGTTTAACTCTTTGCTTGCATTGCTCACTTGGGCGAGCTGCAGGATGAGGGAATGCGAATACAGAAACATCCTCGCTGGACTTGAGCCAGCGAGCAAAAGAAGCATTAGGGTTCATCAGGGTTAGCCCACTGGACTTGCTCGCTTGAGCGTGCAAGCCAGCGAGCAAAAATAACGCTCTTTTTTTCTTCATTTGTGTTGGACTTTATCTCTTCTGACTTTCTTTGGTGTCTTCAATCCATCAATGTTTGAATTTAATATTTCAACCCTGAAAATAACATATTTAAAGTCAGGATCATACCCAATTATAAGATCCTATGTTCTTTTATATTTATTAATTTATACTTTTCTCTTTACTATATTTCACCATTATTTAATATATATATATATATATATATATATATATATATATATATATGATCTTAAAAACATAATATATTTGACACTCATCAAATCATTCCCAGATTTACTCACTACTGTCCTCAACAATGGACTAATTTAAGTATAGGATAAATGCAAAAATGTAGGTTGTGCTCAATGAATCATCAATATAAAACTTAGACAGTAAATTAACCCATAAGTGATCAGACTTAGCAAAAAACAACAAAGGCTTAGGAACAAACATCCAACTAAGCAGCCTTGAAAGCAAACAAGTCATAAAATCACAGCGTGAGATATATCGATCGAACATAGTAACTGAATTCAACACACACCCCTCACTGAAATTATGCATTTCACTCAACACTTAAGTGTCAAAGGGGTAAGTGTTTCACTTGAACCGTCATTGAATTAATACTTCTATGAGAATGCACAAAAGATCAATAGATCTTTATTTAGGTTGTAATGGGGCCTGGCTAAAGGTGGGATATTCAAGGGGAATTGTGGCTAAAAAAGTAGAACATAGAAGGATCATGATATAAATGTAAGCAATTTTAAACAACAAACTTTTTTCTCTCTCTTCCCTGCTTTTCTTTTTCAGTATTTTTCATTTTCAACCCTAATACTCTCTTTTTTTCATTTTCTTTTTCAAACTTTCTCAACATGTTTATTTGCATAGAATTTAAAAGGAATCACCAAATATATATTTTTTTACCCTTTTTCCGGCCTTTGCTTTTGCTCAACTCACATAACTTTCGTTTTCAACACTAAGCATCACAAAGTAAATTGTTCATGCTTATACTCTACCATGAAAATTCTGAAATCCAATTTTATCTAAGGTAAATATGTATGTGGAGTGGCTAATTAAAACAACATGTTATTCAGAAATAAACAAGGTTGGGCTCAAAAGGGCTAAACAAAGGATATTAAAATGGTTGACTATCTGGCCAAGTAGTTCAAACAATAAAATGCCTCAATCATGTCAAAAGTTCATGCAAACAACCGTTTCAAGGAGAAACAAAGCAAGTTCTAGAAGTATTTTCAACAGTGAAGTGAACACCGAAAAGAATTTTCTATTTAGGCTCAAAACCTCACGGCTATAGGCGTGCAATTCAGTTAATTATGCTCTTTCTAAATCACTCATACTGTAATTTAATATATTTGCCGACTCTTAGACTTACTCAATTAATAATTATTCATAAAATCAAAATAAATGTTAGCCATCATACTATGAATTAATTCACTAACTTATTCTTTATTAATTCTTCATTATCATAATCTGATTATTATCAGTAAATCAAAATAATTAAAAAAAAAAGTGAAAAAGTGAAAAGAAGGTTCCTTGTTTATCTGACAAAGTTTGCAACTCTACGCACAACAGGGATCATAACTGTACCGACTACTACTATTACTATATGTGTGGTGCGAGGATATTTAAAGTAATCCGGGACCACTATTTTTAGGTGGTCCCTTAGTATAAATAGGAGGGTAAAATAGGAAAAGTGAGAAAATAATAGGGATAAAAAAGGAAATAGAAAATTAATGTTATGAGAGGGAACACCAAAAGATTCAATGGTCCCATAACATATTAAATTTTTCCGTGTGGTGCGCCCCCATTCTCAAATTTAGGAATTTGCTATCCTCAGCAATTAATAAATCATAAATAAAGAACTGCACATATCAAATAAGCAAGAAGAATCAACAGGTAAAGTCAGCCATAATATCAGACATGTCCACAACAAGGTAAGTAAAATAAAAAATTAGTACATCACCGGGACTATCACTACTCAAAATAGATAAAAAGTAAAATAAAATGGTCCTAAAATTTAAAAAGGAAAATAAAGTCTAGTGGCATCATGTCATATCTTCTCTGAGGCATTATCAGCGGAAGACTCAAAAATGCCCTCATTGTCCGGTCGTAGCGGTGGAACTAAAGCAACTGGCGTAATAGGGATCGAGAGATGTCTCATGATAGGCACGACCTGTGTCTGGGGATAATCTTGTCTCTCCAATACAAAAGTAATACTCTACTCCACGGAACAAACTGTGATGATTTGAGTGAGCGACGACCTCGGCGTCCTCCTCCAGCTACTCGACGGGCACCATCAGCAGCATCCTCAGTAGCATCTGCATCATCCTTAACTGATGGTGCGCTAGGTAAGAAGGCAGCAATAGATTTCATAACCTCTTGCCTAAGGTTCTCGATAGAGTTGTCAGAACGGGCCACCCCGGCCCGTTAGGCCCTCGCCCGTGCGGGCCAGGGCCAAAAAGCCCACAGGGCCAAACAGCCCACATATTAACCAGCCTGCACGGACCAAAAATTCATATAACCCAACGGGTTAAGACCAGCTGCGGGCCACATTAAAAAATATTCTGCACCATTTTTTAACGGGTAGTTGTGTACATTCAATTGGCTTGTCTTCATCAGCAAGAAGAGGATAAAAGTCTAGCCACCACCGTAAACAAACAGATATGTGATTAACAGTAACTACATCAACAGATGGACACAATAAAGTTGGCTTGATTATTGATAATAATTATATACCACCAAAATAACGATATAAAAATCACTCCAATTGCAACATTGTAGTACCTGCAGTGATGATGGAGTCTCAACATTGACATCACCATCTTCTTCATTAACATGCACTGTCACACTCAAAGGGACCTTTCCTGGAGGATATAATGCCCACCTATCAAATGCAAGTGAAAGATTGTTTCTTAAACATTAGTTATTTGAAACAGAATTAAGCACTAACACAGAAAATCTAAATACCAAATTACATAAAATTCATGTTCTTTGTTATGGAATCATTAAGGAACAAGAACTCCAATTAAGTTAAATAATTGAACCAACCCGAAACAGAGAGAGAAAATTAAAGGAAAATGAAAAAATAAAAAACTTGGTTTAGACCTAACTTATCTGTGACTACTATCTACTACCATCTAAGAAGCCAGAAGATTGAAAAGGCTAAAAATGAGGGCCAAAAAAAATGGGCTGAAAAATAAACCTATTATGTGAGGGCTAAAAATTGGGAGAGCTGAAAATGAGGACTCAAGGGGTGGCCCATGGGGTTAGGGCCTTTTTGACAGCTCTAGACTTCTCGATATTACTGGGCTAATTACCCCAGCACTCAAACATTTAGCCTGAATCAGAGAACTGTGGCCCAAGGAAGCTCGCGAACTACGCATGTGAGTTATAGCATGAAGTGAATATGCTAGCAATGTGCAGACGTTAATATCAATCCCCTACATGATAAGATAAAAGAGTGTAGCCCGTGGAACGTTGTAGTCGTGATGATGAAAGAAGGGTAGCAAAATATATATCCTGAACTTGTACCAAATTTTTGCTACTGGTAGTAAGTCGCCATCTGATATGCACGCACACGCAAATTTTACATGTATCTCACGAGGATATGCTCGGACACACGTCCTACACATGGTTAACATTTGGGGACACGCGGTCAACCTTTCAACACGACACGCGATCAATTTTTGGAATATTTGGGGACACGCTCGACATGTTTTTTTTTTTTTTAAATCTTAATTTTATTTTGTTAACTAAATATAAAATAAATAATTTAAAAATTAATTTTTTTCTGCAATGAAACTTGACATTATAAATTAACAAAGTGCAAAAAATTATTTATATTTATATTATGAAATTTAAATATTTGATTGATTATATAACTTATTATGAACTCTTATATGTATTAAATATAAAGTATATTATATATATTAAAATTTTATTTAATATTAAAACGTGTCCCAACGTGTCGAAATATGAAATTTTTAAAAATTAACATGTCGGCGTATCGTGTCGTGTCCGTGTCCGTGCTTCATAGATCACCATAGACAAAGAGCTGAGGTACAAGATTAGGTCCCTGTATCATCTTCCATCCGTAGCCAAGTTTGGCAATGACTTACACAGAATCTACCTAAAAATCAATAAAGGATCTCCTTGCTATCTAATCCTCTCAATCAGTGGTAAATCAAAATTATTTATCATGGCCTAGTAGGGACAGTGTCTAGTGGGATCAAACTGGGACTTCAAGACCCTCTGTAGTGTCTGACCATTGTAAGGTACCTGCTTGCCCCTCACCTGTGACATATATACGCGGTGGGCATTATCATGATCGGGACTCCAGGCATTCGTATAGAGTTCCTAGGTCAAAGTCTTGAGACTAGGACCAAATGTCGTAATTGATTGTACGACTATTTACACTCTTAGTAAACATGCACAACTCTAAAGTTGAGGCTCATCCCTGGTTCATCACACCAAAATGTGCATAAGTTATCTAAAGTTTTCTAAACAGAGTAAATATATATCTAAAGTTTGCAAAAAAGTTTCATACTTAACCCCTGTTTAGATATAAATAAAGTCAATGAATAAAATTAAGAGAACGTAACTTATACTAGTGTGAAATACTCATAATTTTTTTTTTTTTGGTAAAAGAAATACTCATAACTTTACTATAGATTGAAAATTGCATCCGTTATCCTAATTTATTTTTGTATATTTTCTAAAGAAATTTAGTATATTGGATGTAAGCGTGTAAATAGGTTATGCAGCCTATATTGAATATTTGGTCCAGCCTAATATAATATATTTAATAAAATAGAACAAACTTAGATCTAATATATATATATATATGGGAAAAGTATTTCTCCAGTCACCGGAGATAAAGTTGTCTCCAGTGAACTCAAAACGATGTCGTTTTGGGGTTATAAGATTAAAAAATTATAATGATAAATAATAATATAACCATGCATTATATTATAATTATAAAAATACCTTAATTTTCGCCCCAAAACGACATCATTTTGGGCTCACTGGAGATAACTTATCTCCATTGACTGGAGAAATCCTTTACCCTATATATATATATATATATATATATATATATATATATATTCTGCAGTCACTGCAGATAAGTTATCTGGAGTAAGCTCAATACGACGTCGTTTTGGGGCGGAAATCATAGTGTTTTTGTAATTTTAATTTATTTTAGGGTTATTATAGTCTTTATAATTATAATTTTTTAATCTTTCAATCCCAAAAGGACGTCGTTTTGGAAGTAAATGCAGATAACTTATTTGCATTAACTGCATAAATATTTTTCTGTATATATATACATATATAGTAAAATCATTTCTACCGTCGTTTTATGTACAGCATTAACAGATGTATGGTTATGATTCCCCACATTTAATGCTTTCATCTTTTGTATGGTTATGATTCCTCATATTTAATTATTTCACGTATATATATGACAAGTATTTGACTGCGGCACGTACAGCAGCTGCAGAAATTTAAAACCCTATATATATATATATATATATATATATATATATATATATATATATATAGGGGTAAACATTTCTACAGCCACTTTAGATAAGCTTATCTACAGCTGTAATTTTTAACTATGTTCTCTCGGGAGAACATAGTTATAACATTAAAGTTGCTTTTTTTCTCTCTTCTCAGTTACTCTTCAGAACTTTCTTGCTGACGTGGAGAGAGAGAAAAGAGTAATTTTAATGTTATAACTATGTTCTTCCGTGAGAACATAGTTAAAAAAGACAGTTGCAGATAAGCTTATCTAAAGTGGCTGTAGAAATACTTTTTCCATATATATATATATAGGGTTTGTTTTTTCTGATGTTACCTTAGATAACTTTATCTCATGTTCATCAAAACGACGTCGTTTTGGGACGGAAATCATGATATTTTTATAATTTTAATTTATTTCAAGGTTATAATAGTCTTTATAACTCTAATTTTTTAATTTTTCAACCCCAAAACGACGTCGTTTCGATGAACATTAGATAAAGTTATCTAAAGTAACATCGGAAACTTTTTTCCCATATATATATATATATATATATATATATATATATATATATATATATATATATATATATATATAACATGTCATATGTATACTTCTACAATATTTAATCTATATAAGTTCACAAATTGGCTTATAACATATTATTTCTTTTAAATAAAATAAAATTATTTGTTATTTTTTCTAATTCTTAATAGGTTTAAAAGGCATGATAAACTTAAGGGTAAAGTGTGTATAATTTTAAAGGATGTAAAGTTGTGTCATTTTAAGAGAGATAAATAGATAGATAAAGGAGGAGAGAGAGTTGACAAAAAAAATAAAGATGTGGGTTCCACCTCTTTGTGAGAGTGAAAGGATATAAGTTGTGTAATTTAAAAGGATAAACACTTTTTCCTACACTTAAATAGAGTAACAGCTACATGTTAAACCTCTAAATTTTTTAAAGAATAGATTTAACCTAATAAGCATAGCTAAAATCATTCTTCACAACTCTCATATTTAGAGCAAAATCTATCCTAGCCAATTCACCCTCTAATTAAATGCAATTCGCCATTTTCATTAATAATAATCCCTACATATAAATTCGTAGCTCACTTTTTATTATTTTTAAATTTTGATTTCTTAAAACCAAGTTAGAAAACGTGGGAGTACAATAATATTGTTGAATTAGCGTATTACACACTCAATAATTTCTACAACGAGACACAATACGCGACTGCCATGAAATGCTTTCAGTCAAGCAGTTTAACGCTTATCCAAGAAAAGTCATGAAAAATGAGCTATTGGAGAGTTGAATTTGTTATAGAAGACATAGGGTGATATCAAATCACTATTGCCTTGAACCCATGTATTTGACAGAAGGGGTAGATGATCAGAGTTATCACTGTGCAATAAAAATAAAATAAGAACAGACTTACTTGTAGTCTGAATACAGAATTAGACAGAAGAATGTATGCAGAAGAGGATTGAATCCGAGCCCACAGAACGTGTCTCCTTAAGAAAATTTGCCCCCTCACTGATGCCCAAGGTTGATGGACACTTGTCTCCCAGGATAGAACGGATTTCGTCTGAAGAATGGTGGCACTACCAATCAACAGCCCAAACGAACACAACAGTATGCCAGAAGAATTCACACCAGAGGATGAAGAACAGTATGCAATACCGGAAGAAGAAAAATTCCGGTAGAGATTTTGTGCAGAAAAAACCGGATGGGATTTCTGAATGTGTCAGTGTCTATTTATAGACACTGACCCGTCACGATGAGCAGTCGCCGGCGGTGAACCGCCGTGTCTGACGGTGGCGAACGGGTGTGACCGGTGACCGTTCCGACGAACAGGTACAACCGGTGACCGGTTCGGCGAGTAGACACCTCCTTTAACCGGTTCGCGAAAAGGAAGAACTGGTTCGGTTCAAAAACCGACAGGTGGGTTCGAATTTTGGAGGGAAGCTTTTTATTACACACAACCGAGCCGAGCCGGCCGGACGGACGGCGGCGCGCGCGCGTGTGGTGGTGAACCAAAGCCCACCTATCTCCTCCCCCTATATAAAATATGTAGTGACCCAAGGGCCAATTAAGGAGATGGAGGTGGGAGTTTATATACTCTCCCACTTTCTACCAATTGTCCAATGTGGGACTTTGTTAAACAACCCACATAACTCTTCATCTTCCCTTTTCTCTTTTTCTCTATTAACCCACTTCTTATTCATAACCAATGGATCATTGTATATTAATCTTAATAATTCCAACAATCCCCCACATGGATAAGAAGTCAAATCATCGTGACTATATGCATAAGAGTATAAATGCAAAGTGTAAATTCCTCAACGAGAAACAACTGCATCGAGATAGGTGGAGTTACCTTTGAACCTTCTCTAGTGAAAACCTATCGGATATACTCGATCAATCGGTGGTCTAGGGTGACTTGAACCGTCAACCTTTAGTGTATACCTAGACAATAGGAGTCACACAATTGCTTCTCTAGCATTGTTGGTCCTTTGTTGCGCCCATTTTGGCCGTGGGACACCTACCTGGTTCTGCGAGTGTTGTTAGAGAATCGGCCTTTGAAAAATTCTCATAGAAGCGGCCCTCACTTCACACTCACATAGGTGATTTCTTGTGATGTAACTCACTATACATCATCTGAACACAGCAGATTAAGAAATCATTAAAAGCCTAAGTGCTTACCCTCATAAATACACTGTCTTGTTTAGGAATGAGTATGAGTTTAAAACTCCACAGTGTTTGGGCAGTCGACCATCACTTAGTTGTCTCTTTGAACCTAGTTCATGGGATCTCCACTCTTCTATGTAGAGTTACCGCAATGCTCAACAATCGATAGGCCTTAAACCCATTCCTTTCGACAAATATTCAACCAACTCTCTAGGAATCCCTTTGGTTAACGAATCCGCTATGTTCTCCTTAGACTTAACATAATCAATTGTAATGATTCCGTTCGAGAGTAGTTGTCTTACGGTATCATGTCTACGACGTATGTGTCTAGACTTACCATTATACATGACGTTCTTGGCCCTTCCAATAGCGGCTTGGCTATCACAATGTATGCATACAGATGGTACCGGTTTTGGCCAATTAGGAACATCCTCAATAAAGTTACGAAGCCATTCGGCTTCTTCACCAGCCTTATCTAAAGCAATGAATTCTGCTTCCATGGTTGACCTTGCGATGCAGGTCTGTTTGGACGATTTCCAAGACATAGCACCTCCACCAAGGGTAAACACATATCCACTTGTGGATCTAGTGTCATTAGAGCCGGTGATCCAGTTTGCATCACAATACCCTTCTATAACTGCGGGGTATTTCTCGTAATGCAAAGCATAATTTTGAGTATACTTTAAGTATCCCAAAACTCTTACCATAGCTTTCAAATGATTTTCATTTGGATTACTAGTAAAGCGACTTAGCAGACTTACTGCCTAAGCAATATCAGGTCTGGTGCAGTTCATAACATACATCAGGCTACCCAACACTTGAGCATATAGCTTTTGTGTTGTAGCTTTACCAGTGTTCTTTAATAAACTGAGATTACAATCTACAGGGTTCCTCACAGGGGTTATATTCAAACTTTTGAATTTCTCAAGAACCTTAGCTATATAGTGAGCCTGTGATAAGGCCAACCCTGTAGATGTTCTATAGATTTTAATACCTAAGATAACGTCTGCTATCCCCATATCTTTCATATCAAATTTACTTTTCAGTAATTGTTTAGTAGCATTGATCATTTGACAATTACTACCCATAATCAACATGTCGTCTACATAAAGACAGACAATTGCAAACCCTTTTCCTGTATTTCGAACATAGACACATTTGTCACATTCATTAATTCGAAATCCATTTGATAACATAACATTATCAAATTTCGCATGCCATTGCTTTGGAGCTTGCTTTAACCCGTAAAGGGATTTTATTAAGCGACAAACTTTCCGTTCTTGTCCTGGAACAACAAAACCTTTAGGTTGTTCTAAATATATCTCTTCTTCCAGGTCGCCGTTTAAGAATGCCGTTTTAACATCCATTTGATGTACTTCTAGTCCATTCAAAGCAGCTACTGCGATCAACATCCTAATGGATGTGATCCGTGAAATAGGAGAATAAGTATCGAAATAATCGAGACCTTCACGTTGCCTGTAGCCTTTTACCACAAGCCTTGCTTTATATTTATCAATAGTGCCATTCTCTTTCATTTTTCTTTTGAACACCCACTTACTCCCTAAAGGCTTGTTGCCAGGAGGAAGATTTACCAATTCCCAAGTGTGGTTGGACAAAATAGACTCTATCTCACTATTGATAGCCTCTTCCCAGAATGGTCCTTCTGGAGACATTATAGCTTCCTTATAAGTCCGAGGCTCATTTTCTAATAAATACGTCATAAAATCAAGTCCAAAGGATGTGGCTGTCCTTTGCCTCTTGCTACGTCTAGGTTCATCTTCTATATCCTCTACAGGATCAGCATTAGTTGTAGCATCTCGAGGTATAACAACCTGATCATCGTTGTTATCACTTGATATCTTATCATCATTATTGCCACTGGATTCATTTATTTTCTTATACGGAAATATATCTTCAAAGAAAGTAACTTCCCTTGACTCAATCACCGTATTAGCATGTATATCTGATACATTTGATTTATACACTAGAAACCGATAAGCACTACTATTAAGTGCATAACCGATGAATACACAATCCACGATTTTAGGTCCGATCTTCAACCTTTTAGGTTTGGGAACCGCAACCTTAGCCAAGCACCCCCACACTCTAAAGTATTTCAGGGATGGCTTCTTACCTTTCCATATGTCATATGGTATGTTTTTTGTCTTTTTGTGGGGCATTCTATTTATTATATAGTTAGCCGTCAACATGGCTTCCCCCCACAAATTCTGTGGTAAACCGGACGTAATCAATATGGCATTCATCATCTCTTTTAATGTCCGATTTTTCCTTTCTGCAATCCCATTTGATTGCGGTGAATAAGGAGCTGTAATCTGGTGTATAATACCAGACTCTATACAGAATTCCTCGAAGGGGCCATCAAATTCTCCCCCACGATCGCTCCTTACCATTTTAATTTTCTTGTTGAGTTGATTCTCAACTTCACTTTTATATTGCTTAAAAGCAATAATTGCTTCATCTTTACTATTAAGTAAGTATACATAACAATATCTACTGCAATCATCAATAAATGTAATAAAGTATTTCTTATTACCCCTAGATGGTGTAGATTTCATGTCACATATATCAGTATGTATTAAATCTAATAATTCGGTTGATCTTTCAACTGATTTAAATGGTAATTTCGAAAATTTTGATTCAACACATACTTGTCACTTATCATTTAAACATTCAAATTTAGGTAATAAATCTAAATGCATTAAAGTCTTAATTGACCTTAAATTAACATGTCCTAATCTATTATGCCATAAATTAGAAGACTCAAGCAAGTAAACAGAAGTAGAAGTATTATTAATAATATCAGAATTATTTACAGTCATCACATTCAGTTTGAAAAGGCCCTCACTAAGGTAGCCATTTCCTACATACACATCATTCTTAGTAAGTACAAACTTATCGGAAACAAATACAAGTTTAAAGCCATTCTTGCTTAACAGAGATCCAGAGACTAAGTTTTTGCGAATATCAGGCACATGGAGCACATCATTCAGTGTCACTATCTTGCCAGATGTCATCTTCAAAGCCACTTTTCCCACACCTTCAACTTTTGAAGTAGATGAGTTACCCATATAGAGTTTCTCACCATTATCAGTAGGAGTATAGGAGGAGAACATCCTCTTGTTTGAGCAGACATGTCTTGTAGCCCCAGTGTCCACCCACCATTCCTTGGTGTCTCCAATAAGATTGCATTTCATCACCACTGCTGCCAAATTCAATTCTTCAACCTGATCAGCAATATCAATCATATTGGCTTGAGTGCTCTTCTTCTTCTTATTGAACTTTTGTGGCTTCCTCTGATCTTTATTTTGTTCCTTCTTACAATCCCTTGCACGGTGCCAGGATTCCCACAATTGAAACAGTTGCCTTTGAACTTATTGCCCTTTCCTTGCTTAGCATTTCCATCTTCAGAATATTTCCTCTTCTTTGACTTAGATCCCTCTTCAACTACATTAGCCTTGGAGATCATAGGGTTGTTGTCATTCCTCTTGTCAGACATCTTATTGTCTTCTTCTATTCTCAATCTGGTAACCAGATCTTCAAGTGACAATTCCTTGCGCTTATGCTTCAGATAATTCTTGAAGTCCCTCCAAGAGTTTGGTAATTTCTCTATGAAGGCAGCAACTTGGAAGGACTCACTGAGAGACATTTCTTCTGCATGAATTTCATGCACAATCACTTGAAGTTCCTCAACGTGACTCACAACAGATTTGGAGTCTTGCATCTTGAAGTCTAAGAATCTGCCAACTATGAATTTCTTCAAGGCAGCATCCTCAGTTTTATACTTCTTGTCCAGACTTTCCCAAAGTTCCTTACTGGTCTTCAGGGTACAGTACACATTATACAATGAATTGTCTAGAGCATTGAGAATATAGTTCCTGCAAAGGAAGTCAGAATGCTTAAAAGCATCAATGGCTGCAACCTTTTCCTTGTCAGTTTATTCTCCCTCATTTAGTGTGGGAGCATCTTCCTTGAGGAAACGATCCAGACTCAGTGTTGTCAAATAGAACAACATCTTCTGTTGCCAGCGTTTGAAGTTTGTTCCATTCAGTTTTTCAGGCTTATCAGCATGCATTGGAACAGAGGCATTAACATTGGCATTGTTTGTACTTACACTAGCCATTTCTGTTACACAAATAGAATCCGAAATTAATCACACAGATTAATTCGTCACACAGTAATTAAAACAGATACAGTATATATAACGAAAAATAAAATATACTGATCACAGGTTCAAAACACCGAAATTGTCTTAAGATTGTTATAGAAGACAGAGGGTGATATCAAATCACTATTGCCTTGAACCCATGTATTTGACAGAAGGGGTAGATGATCAGAGTTATCACTGTGCAATAAAAATAAAATAAGAACAGACTTACTTGTAGTCTGAATACAGAATTAGACAGAAGAATGTATGCAGAAGAGGATTGAATCCGAGCCCACAGAACGTGTCTCCTTAAGACAATTTGCCCCCTCACTGATGCCCAAGGTTGATGGACACTTGTCTCCCAGGATAGAACGGATTTCGTCTGAAGAATGGTGGCACTACCAATCAACAGCCCAAACGAACACAACAGTATGCCAGAAGAATTCACACCGGAGGATGAAGAACAGTATGCAATACCGGAAGAAGAAAAAATTCCAGCAGAGATTTTGTGCAAAAAAAACCGGATGGGATTTCTGAATGTGTCAGTGTCTATTTATAGACACTGACCGGTCACGATGAGCAGTCGTCGGCGGCGAACCGCTGTGTCTGACGGTGGCGAACGGGTGTGACCGGTGACCGTTCCGACGAACAGGTACAACCGGTGACCAGTTCGGCGAGTAGACACCTCCTTTAATCGGTTCGCGAAAAGGAAGAACCGGTTCGGTTCAAAAACCGGCGGGTGGGTTCGAATTTTGGAGGGAAGCAACGTTTGAACAAAAAATAAAAATAATTTAATAAAAAACCGAACCGAACCGAGCCGGACATATGGCGGCGAACCAAAGCCCACCTATCTCCTCCCCTACATAAAATATGTAGTGACCCAAGGGCCAATTAAGGAGATGGAGGTGGGAGTTTATATACTCTCTCACTTTCTACCAATTGTCCAATGTGGGACTTTGTTAAACAAACCACATAACTCTTCATCTTCCCTTTTCTCTTTTTCTCTATTAACCCACTTCTTATTCATAACCAATGGATCATTGTATATTAATCTTAATAATTCCAACAGAATTTCACTATGTAAAGTAAAAACAATCTATGGCCGTGTCGAAATCTAGAAGGAGGCTACTCTCAAATTGTGGCAACAGTTTGTCTTATTTCACAAGAGATACGTGACACCATTTCATTAATCTGATTTTCATACTTCTGTGGCTTCTTTCCCCTTCTAAAGTTTGTGACTAACGTAACTGCATTTCTTGCAATAAAATAGATTGGAAAACAGATCAAAGCAAGAAGCAAAGAAAGCACACCCTTGCCTTTTACAACTAGTTTAATCATTTATCTATTTGTTGAAACCCTTCATTCCTTTCCGACGAGTCTTGTATGCACCCACGAAGATCCTTTTGCTAGAGATATATGATTTCTTGCTACGAGTCTTCATTTCATGTATAAATTGATACTGCTAATATTCTCTTTACCTCACTCTATTCCTTAACCATTATTGCAACTGTTGGGAGGCCTAGCATAAAAGTTGGAGAAATGGGTCCTCTGGCTATATTTCTCGTCTGTTTACTTTCATTATCAAGTAAGTTCGAAAGATATATACACATTCCTTTTCTGCTGCAGTATCATACTTTCTAAACTTTATAACATCAATTTTCCCTATTGTACAGGAGCAAAAGCCTTAAGCAGTATTGGTGTGAACTATGGCCAACTTGGGAACAATCTTCCATCTCCATATAGGTCCATTGAGTTACTAACAACAATGGACGCTGGCCGTGTGAAGCTCTACGATGCCAACCCAGAAATTTTAAGGCTTTTATCAACAACCAAGCTCAAAGTTTCCATAATGATCCCAAACAATGAAATCTCAGGCATTGCTGCCAACCAAAGCATAGCAGATGAATGGGTGAGGAACAATGTCCTCCCCTACTACCCGAAAACCATGATTCGCTTCTTACTTGTAGGCAATGAGGTGCTAAGCTACAATTCAGAACAAGGCCACCAATTGTGGCATGATCTTGTTCCAGCAATGCGAAGCATCAGAAGATCTCTCAAAGCTCAGAATATCAGAGGCATCAAAATTGGCACCCCATTGGCGATGGATGTCTTACAATCAACTTTCCCACCTTCAAGTGGGAGATTCCGATCTGACATAATAGACAGTGTGATAGCACCAATGCTTAAGTTCTTAGACAAAACAAACTCATTTTTCTTCATTGATGCATACCCATATTTCCCATGGTCAGAGGACCCCTACAATATTAGCCTTGACTTTGCTCTGTTCAGGGGAAATTTCAGCATAAGTGACCCTGGTAGTGGCTTAGTCTACACCAATTTGTTAGACCAAATGCTTGACTCCCTTATCTTTGCAATGTCTAAACTCGGCTACTCCAACATCCAGCTCGTGATATCTGAAACAGGATGGCCTAACTCTGGTGACATAGAAGAACCTGGAGCAAACATATACAATGCAGCTACATACAATCGCAATCTCATCCAAAGAATGACAACAAAACCACCCATTGGGACCCCAGCTAGACCTGGGGTTGCAATAACCACCTTCATCTTTTCACTGTTTGATGAAAACCAAAAGACTGGTCCAGGAACAGAAAGACATTGGGGCTTGTTGCACCCGGATGGAACTCTAATTTATGATATTGACTTAACAGGAAAGCAACCTTTGACAGATTTTGCACCATTACCAGCTCCAAAGAACAATGTACCTTACAAAGGGAAAGTGTGGTGTGTGGCAGCAAGAGAAGCAAACCAAATGGAATTGGCAGCAGCTTTAACCTATGCCTGCAACGAAGAGAATGTAACTTGTGAAGCACTTGCACCAGGAAAAGAGTGCTATGAGCCAGTTTCAATCACTGATCATGCTAATTACGTGTTTAGCACTTACTGGGCTAAGTTTAGAAGTCAAGGAGCCACTTGCTTTTTCAATGGACTTGCTGAGCAGACAAACACAGATCCCAGTGAGTTTTCACTTTAACCCTACCCTATCTGAATCACTTCACTTCACTTTCATCTTGTACTTTCATGATATTGTTCTTTACAACAGGTCGACCTTCTTGCCAGTTCCCAAGCGTGACCCTGTGAAGATGAAAAAGATTTATGGTATTTCATGCTGAACCAAGCAAAAAGATTGCTTTTGACAAATACTAGTATCAAAGTATTACTTATTCGTTTCCGTAGTTATAACTGAATAATATCACAAATAAAAATATTATACTTGTAAGTCACATCTTCATTGTAATATGGCATTTTCGTTTAAATCTCGTTAATCCTTTTGGAGATGAACGTTACAAGAAAGAAGCACTGTCTTCCCTGACATACATGACCGAAAAATTAGAATCACACAAATAATAATTGAAACAAAACAAGTCGATAAATTAAAGAGCAAGATTGAAGAACAAGAGTAATAATTCCATTAATAAAGCGCTTTCACCAGTACAATCAGACAAAACGATTGAAATAAAATCACATCAACGCTTAACGACTAACAAAACTAGTCATTATCTACACACGAACTCAAGCTTAAGCGCGCTCGCCCCTAATGCGCCTCGCGAGCTGAATATCCTTTGGCATAATGGTAACGCGCTTCGCGTGAATGGCGCAGAGGTTAGTGTCCTCGAAAAGACCAACCAGGTAAGCTTCCGCGGCCTCCTGGAGCGCCGCCACGGCGGAGCTCTGGAAACGAAGATCGGTCTTGAAGTCCTGCGCAATTTCGCGGACCAGTCGCTGGAAGGGAAGCTTGCGGATCAGGAGCTCCGTGCTCTTCTGGTACTTTCGGATCTCTCGAAGGGCCACGGTCCCCGGCCTGAAACGGTGAGGCTTTTTCACGCCGCCGGTGGCCGGAGCAGATTTCCTTGCAGCCTTCGTCGCCAGCTGCTTCCTCGGTGCCTTGCCGCCGGTGGACTTGCGAGCGGTCTGCTTGGTACGAGCCATTGCCTGTCACCGGAATCTAATAATTTAGGTCTCTTTTCTTTCTTCTCGTGAGAGCTATGATAATTAAGGATTGGAGGTGGTTATTTATTCCGTGAGGTTTGAATTGGGGTTTGTGCGCGAAGGATGCGAGAGATGATGATCGTAACCGTTGATTCCTTTGGGTGGGAATGGACGGGTGTCGTTCGTTTGTAGTTGTTGTGGCAGCATGTGGATCGGTGACGTGGCGTGTGGACCAGTAGAGAGTGTTGAATGAAAATCGTTGATCTGATTATGATGGAAGGTTGAGATTCAATTAAACGAGGTGACGCGGATCGATGTATTCTTGCGGGGGAGAGCAAAAAAAAACAAAAAAGGAAATTGATTTTTAACGCGATTTCTGAAAATGGGAGCTCAAGGATCAAATGCCAAAAAAATAGGGCTTTGAACCCGTTTCTCAAAAAAACCTCAAGACCATCATATCCTTCACTCGTTACTCTGTGCAATAGATAAAAAAAATTGGATTTAAATATTTTCATGTGAAAAGGTGATCATGTGATCATATAAAAATTATATATTTTTTTTATCTTATCATCAATGAATGATTGTAATTAAATAACATAAATAACTATTTTTCTGCCACATAATATAAATATAACCCGCTGATTGTATTAGGCAAAATAAAGTTGCAGCACTATACATTGTTATATAGTGGCAAAGATGTGACGCCATCAGCTGAGAGCAGAGAAAATGCGTCATATAATAAAATATGTCATTTTGTCATCTCAACTCAAGTCCACTCTTTTTTTAATTAAAATAAAACATTTATTTTCCATCAATCCACTTTTTCTTTTCTCACGCATGCATGAATAGGCATGCAATCAGCAGTTGCACTCCAGAATAACAATGAACTTGCGTCTTCTTTTTTTCTCTTTTTTTTTTTTTTTCAAGAAGCATATATGGAATCCTACAAGGGGGGAGGGAAGGGAGAAAGAAGAGAAGGAAAAAGAAGTATAGTGCATCGTGGAATTTGAACTTACATACTTATATTACATGTTTTACAACTCTCTATCGACTAAACTACTTATAAATATGACCTTATATTATCTACTAATAAAAATGACGTTATGTCCTTTATTAATTAGAGCATAGCTACATAATAAAAGACAATGTTTTGTTTAATACGATGGTCGCCATTTTAACTTGAAATACATGAAAATTAAAACGAACCAATTCATGTGATTGGATTGTAAGATATTTTATCAATAATTCAATAATTTATGTTCAACAATGATTTCAAGAACATGATACAGGATCTTCAAAATTCATGATTTTCACATAAGAGTGTACCTTTGTCCATTAGTGCGGAAGAACTTTGATGATGAAAGATCGTTTCTCAGAGTCTTTACCCTATGCTTTTCTTGTATATTCTATGACATGAATCTGATACAACTTTTATGGGCAGACCATGAAGGAGAGAATTCTCAGAGATAATCGTAATCAGAGACTCACCATTTTCCTCTTTATATAACTGAACCATGTCACCAGTTACTGAGGTTCAAATAACTCACTGTAACTTCCCATTAATGCGAAACGTCAAAACGTCAATTACCATTAATGCAAAACGTTACCATAATGTAAAACGTCAAAACGTCAATTACCATTAATGCGAAACGTCAATCACCATAAAGCATCTTTTATTATTAATTAAACCAATTAACACATATTACACATGAGACACAAATAGTTTTTGGCCTTGTGGATTTTAGAAGAAGAGGCCTCATTCACTTTAAGGGGTCTTCCTCTTCCTCCTTTCTTCTCGTGCTTCTTACCTTTATACTTTTCAGCTTCTTATGCTTTATATAATTGACAGAATGAGCTCCTTGATTCTTAATTATGGTTTCCTCCTGAACTAACATACTGTGCAATTCATGCACATTTCATTTGTCTTTCATGGTATTATAGTTCATTTGGAAAGGACCATACTCAGACGGTGATGAGTTCAATACGAACTGCATCAGGAAGTTCTCATCCACAACCATTTCCAATGATTTTAATTTTGCCGCAATGCTTGTCATTTCAACAACATGCTCATGCATAGTACGCGAACCATCAAACTTCATGGTGGTCAGTGTACTCATAACTGTCCCAGCAAGAGACTTATCAGCGTTTGGGAGCGCTCTTCCACAAGTTTCATCATTTCGATGGCACTTTCAGTTTGTGGAAGAGCTGACTTTCAGTTTGTTATTTGCAAGGAATAACATTTAAACATTAATGCTTTGAGTCATACATGTCACATACTAACATACTTCACAGATTCAACTATACTAACTTCAATGCATATCAATGTTCGCCTTTGGGGATCCATTAACATACAACATTAACTGTAATGATGCAATATAAATTTCACATAATTTGGCAATGATGCATACCCCTATCATAATTATTTGTCATCTTTGGATGTCCAAACGTGAGGAAATATGCCAACAATACCAACATCCATGTTCATTTTAAAAAACAAATAATCAACCTTTGGGTTGATCCCCAACTGTTCTATAATAATGAACTTCAATATACCATAACCAGAAAATTATATCATACTATTCATAGCATCACAATCATGGTAATTGAAATAAAATTCATAATATTTGAAATTAAAATAACTCTTCAAGATTTGGATACTTTGGTGACTAACAAATCTTTATCATAATTAATTTCAAAACTTTGTCCAACTTTCATATGTATCAATGTCCTTTCATGTTTTCCTAATAATTCATACAATGGAATAAACATATGACAATGACATACTTGCCCAGTACAAAAACCGGAGAAATGGCGCGGGTTAGCGTCATTCCCGCGCCGTGGTCCAATTTCATTTCCCGTAAAGTGGCGCTGGTTTGCGTCATGTTGGCGTAGGTTTGCGCCATTTTCCATAACAGAAAATCGTACAGAAACCGTAAATGGATCAACATTCAACCGTTCCAAAAAATGCACATAAACATGGTCATCACGAAAGGGCAACATACAATACTCAATCATCATGTTTTCATAAGGTGTAGTACTTGAAAATTATTTAACAACACAACATGGATTTTGTTCCCATTCCTTTCCCATAAGAATTTTCAAAAATGAGATTTAGAGGGATCATCAATCATGGTGATCAAAATTTTCACAAAAGACCCCATTTTTTCATGAATTAAGAGATCATACATAATTGTTTACGGAAAATCACAAACTCTTAAACACACGCTCTCATACCACATGTAAGATATTTTATCAGTAATTCAATAATTTATGTTCAATAATAATTTCAAGAACATGATACAGGATCTTCAGAACTCATGATTTTCACATAAGAGCGTATCTTTGTCCATTAGTGCGGAAGAACTTTGATGATGGAAGATCGTTTCTCAGAGTCTTTACGCTATGCTTTTCTTGTATCTTCTATGACAGGAATCTGATACAACTTTTATGGGCAGACCATAAAGGAGAGAATTCTCAGAGATAATCGTAATCAGAGACTCACCATTTTCCTCTTTATATAACTGAACCATGTCACCAGTTACTGAGTTTCAAATAACTCCTTGTAACTTCCCATTAATGCGAAACGTCAAAACGTCAATTACCATTAATGCGAAACGTCAATTACAATTAATGCAAAACGTTACCATAATGTAAAACATTAAAACGTTAATTACAATTAATGCGAAACATCAATCACCATAAAGCATCTTTTATTATTAATTAAACCAATTAACACATATTACACATGAGACACAAATAGTTGTTGGCCTTGTAGATTTTAGAAGAAGAGACCTCATTCACTTTAAGGGGTCTTCCTCTTCCTCCTTTCTTCTCATGCTTCTTACCTTTATACTTTTCAGCTTCTTATGCTTTACATAATTGACAGAATGAGCTTCTTGATTCTTAATTATGGTTTCCTCCTGAACTAACATACTGTGCAATTCATGCACATTTCATTTGTCTTTCATGGTATTATAGTTCATTTGGAAAGGACCATACTCAGACGGTGATGAGTTCTGTAAGAACCCGCACCGCTAATTAAGGTAATTAGCGAATTAATTATGATAATTAGGAAATAATTCCATAATTGACCCTAATAATTATTAATGGGCTTAGATAATTATATTGAGTGAGTAAAAATGCTGAAAGTCGCTTTTCGGAAGAAAAGCGCAGATACCGGTTCTGCTACTCGGTATAAATGCGTACCGGAAAAGTATCCCGGAAAATTATAACGAATGCATGATAATTACTAGAATATTATGTAGGACTTGTAAAACAAGTTTCAAGTCAAAATGACGTAATCTGATGCCAGAACTGATACTGGCTATGGAAAAGCGCGTACCGGAAAGGTGCTCCGAAAAATAAAATAAAAATATGACAAATTTTAGAAAAATGCGTAGGTCTAGAATCCGAAGTTTGAGATCAAGATCTTTTACTTTGCGATTAAGGCTAATACTGTGCGATTAGTGGCTTGTGCCTATAAATAGGCACATTAGCACAAAACCCTAGGCATTTTATTACACCTACGTGGGAACTTGTTGCTGCAGCTGCCACTTCTCTTCTTCTTCTTCTTCTTCTTCTTCTCTTCTTCTTCCTTCTTCTTTCCTTAGCCAAGTGATCACCTTTCATGCTTGTTTAAACATTTGTGAAGGTGAGAGTTAATCTTGGGGCTGCATTGTGGCCATCATTCTGAGTTGAGAGGTAGTTAGTGAGCATGAGTTTGAAGCTTTAGTAATGGCTACTTTGTGGTAGTCATTGTGAGCTTCAAAGTGCCTTCTTGTGGTGCAAGAACCCACCTTGAAGTGTCATTTTCGTGCTCCTACTTAGGCTGAGTTTGAGGAACCTTGGGAGAGCTCCAAGAGCACAACTTGCCTCTGTTTTGAACTTTGGTAAGTTACCTCACTATGATCATGGGTTTATAATGCTTAAAGTTGATGTCTTGACCATGTTTAATGAGTAAACAAGAGGGTATAAGGTATATGAACCTAAAATGAACTAAAGATGCATGCTTTAACGTGTACATGTATTAAAAGTTGGACCTTTGGGATGGATATTCACGAAATGCAGAAACTGCATTCTGTCGTGAGATATCCGGATATTTGTCGAACAGATATCCGGATATGATATCCGGATATGGGATCTGGGTATCCGGATATGACATATCCGGATATGTCCAGTGTGATATCCGGATGTGGCATATCCGGATATGCCCCTTCTGATATCCGGATATCCTGGGTTCTGCGCAGACAGTAGCTGTACTGTATGAACAGTAAGCTATTGGGTGTGTGTGGACCCTAGTTTAAGGAAGTTGAACTTCTATAATAAATGGACTAAGTCAGAATCATATGATTAAAGGCTTATGGCTTTGTTGGAAGCCTTAAGACGTAAAACGTAAAGGAAAGGCGTAGTCTTTAAGTTGTATGCTTGTGATGCATTTATATTGACTTGTTAATGGTCCATGTCAGATTGTGATACTGCTGTTTGTGGACTAGTGAGTGGTTGGACTCTTGGCTTGGATAGCTAGCTTGCAAGGTAAGCTTTCGTGTCCTTGGTTTAGCCATTTTGATGTTCCACCATGTCCCATGGGGATGGGTTTATGCATGCTGTGTTACATGCTTTGATTATTTTGGAAATGTTGTTGAGCCGTTTATATGTAATGAGCATTATGATATGCATGTGGTGTCCACCTAGACGGTAATCCTGAGTATGTAGTACATACAAGATGGAGAAGCATGTGGGTGAGGTGCAGGTAGTATCCATGTACTCATGTAGGCATAGACGTATTCCTACATTTCTCTGGCCAGTAGATTTGAAAGCACACATGACATGATTAATTGCTGCATCGCATGATTTTAGAACTTATACTGTAATACTGTTTTTAGAACTTATATTACACATGTAAGTGAGCTTGGGTGGAGACTCCTTGAGGACCCCTTGTCTTACTGAGATTTCTTGTTAGAGATCTCACCCCACGTTTGGGGACGCTTATTTCAGGATCAGGTAATGTTGAGGGCTCAGGTGGCATGAGGCCAGAGCTGAGCTGATATTTATGACATGCTGGCGTGCTGGTTGTGGATTGCTGTTTATTTGACTGCTGTTATGTTTTCTGCGTTATTTATGTTAAGTTTATGTTATGACTGATATTGGGCATTGTTGCCTTATTTGGTGAGCATGGGGTTTGTCCATGCCACATGGTTTGACTATTGCCTTTAAATTAATGTTGTAATTAAAGTATCAGGATTTTGACCCAGGCTACTTGTGTAGACCTGTGGCTTTAGATACTCACTTATATTTATATATGAGGTATTCCAGTTAGATGTCTTGCAATCTACATACAGGCAGTATTTTTATGATATTGATTAAGTAATCAAGTTGGCTAAGTTAATGACGTCATAATTGAATTAAAGAAAAAAGTTATTCCGCATTTTAATTAAGCGTGGCTTAATACGATAGTGTGTTAACAATCCGGGTTAACACGGGCTGTTACATTTTATGGTATCAGAGCACTTTCTAGGGAAAAGCCTGTATGTATTGTAATAACTTAGGATGAGTCGTTGCGTGTCTACTTTGTGTTCTCTCTGACTGGTGTGTGTAATGATAATGCATATGTGACCACATGGCGTGGGCCTGATCAACTCATTCTTTGTGTAACTTGTGCAGAGTCATGGTGCCACCGAGGAGGAACACGAGTACGAGCGAGGATCAATCGGATCCTGTCCTGGCTGCATTAGCTGAGATGTAGGCGGCCCGACTAGCCGACCAGGAAGCCACGAGGCTGGCGAACCGGGCGATGCTGGACGCAATTCGAGATGCGAACCGGCAAACCACGGCTGAGGTTCTGGAGGAGAACCGGATGGCCAACATGACTATGATGAGGGTCATGTTGGAGGAGCTGAGGGCTGGTCCTGCTGCGGGCCAGGGTCCTCCACCACCTCCACCGCCGCCACCGCCTCCACCTCCGCCTAGTCAACAGGAGGACACCCAGAGCCAGATGGGTGAGGGTAGTCATTTGACGGGGGCTATGCAGACTATCCCCGTGCTTGCTGAGGATCGTGACGAGATCGATCGTCGGCTGAATGCTTTCCGCAAGCATAAGCCACCTACCTTCGACGGATCTTACGATCCCATTGCTGCCACCAGATGGCTACAGGCGCTGGACAAGATTTTCCGGATCATGCAGTGCACGGATCCGCAGAAGCTGTTGTTCGCCACTTATATGCTGGAGGGCGAGGCCCATGAGTGGTGGACCAACCTGTCCCAGGTCTATGAGATGCAGGGTCATGTGATGACATGGCCATTCTTCGAGGAGAGCTTCTTGGGTCAGTACTTCCCTTATGACTCTCAGGAGAGGAAGCAGGGAGAGTTTGACCGATTGGTACAGGGCTCGTTGTCTGTCGACGAGTACCTGGTCAAGTTCTCTCATTTCCGCATGGCGAGGCCTACTCCTACATTCATGGCGGCCAAGTTCCGGAGGGGACTTAATGAGGATATTGCTGGACATCTCGCTGGTTCTGCTTCGAGAGACTTCGGAGCGTTGGTGCAGCAGTGCCGCGACATCGAGGATTACTGCCGGGCGAGTCAGGCCAAGAGGCCAAGGTTGAGGTGCCACAGAGCGCTGGTGGTTCTACTCCCTGGAAGAACAAGAACTTTGCCAACAAGGGCAAGGGCAAACCACCGTTGGCGGCTAGGCAAGCGCCAAACCAGTTCAGAAAGACTGCCGCTCCGGGGAACGCCGCTAGACCTCCTGCTCCCAGATGTTCTGGATGCGGGAAGTCACATTTTGGGCCGTGCTCTACCGGTCAGCTGATTTGCTTCCAGTGTGGCAAGGAGGGCCACTACTCGAGAGATTGCCCGACGGTGAGAGTTGCTGCAGTGCAGGCTGTGCCATTGCAGATGGTTCCTACTGGGGCACCAGTCGTGCCACCTACTACCGGACGAGTCTACACACTTGATCGTCATCAGTCGGATAGAGCTCCGAACCTGGTCAGAGGTACTGTTACCATTGGTGGATCAACTATTGATGTTTTGTTTGATTCCGGGGCAACGCACTCTTTTGTTGCTACCCCTATTGCTGTGGGGCTTGAGTTGCCCAGTGATGTGCTTTCTCCACCGATGCGGGTTACCACCGCCACCGGAGAAAAACGTTTGACCTCCACTGTTCATCGCGATGTAGCGTTTCAGTGGGATGGCCGTGACTTCTCGGTAGATCTGATAGGATTACCGATGGCCAACCTTCAAATTATTTTGGGCATGGATTGGTTGTCCAGAAACTGTGCAATGATTGACTGTTGTGCCAAGAAAGTGGTGATGTCTCCGGGTGGGTCCACAGCCAGTTCCTCACCGTTCATTTCAGTCCTGCAGGCGAGGAGGGCCTTGAGAGCAGGGGCATTTGGCTATGTCATGTTTGGAGGTTTGGTGAGTGGGACACAGGAGGATCTCACTGGCATTCCTATGGTGAGGGAATTTCTCGAGGTGTTTCCTGAGGAGATTCCTGAGTTTCCACCACAGAGGGAGATAGAGTTCTCCATCGACTTATTGCCTGGTGTGGGGCCTATATCGTTGGCTCCATACCGGATGTCGCCACCAGAGTTGGCGGAGCTGAAGAAGCATATCGAGGAGCTTTCAGCAAAAGACTTTATTCGGCCGAGTGTGTCTCCCTGGGGAGCACCAGTCATTTTTGTGAAAAAGAAGGATGGGACCATGCGGTTGTGCACCGACTACAGACAGTTGAACAAGGTGACAATCAAGAACAAGTACCCTCTTCCACGCATTGATGATTTGCTGGATCAGCTCAGGGGTGCTTGTGTGTATTCCAAGATTGATCTCCGGTCCGGTTACCATCAGATACGGGTAAAGCCGGAGGATGTCCCGAAAACAGCATTTCGCTCGAGGTACGGGCACTACGAGTACTTGGTGATCCCGTTTGGACTCACCAATGCACCCGCAGTGTTCATGGACTACATGAACAGGATCTTCCAGCCGTACCTGGATCAGTTTGTGATCGTCTTCATTGACGACATCTTGATTTACTCCAAGACGGAGGAGGAGCAATTCGAGTTATACTGCGATGCCTCTGGTAAAGGACTGGGCTGTGTGCTGATGCAGAAAGGTAAAGCGGTTGCTTACGCTTCAAGACAGTTGAAACCTCATGAAGAGAACTACCCGACTCACGACTTGGAGTTGGCAGCCATTGTTTTTGCTTTCAAGATTTGGAGGCATTACCAGTTTGGCATGAAGTTCGCTGTATTCAGTGATCACAAGAGCCTGAAGTATCTGTTCGACCAGAAGGAGCTGAACATGAGACAGCGAAGATGGATGGAGTTCTTGAAGGACTACGACTTTGAGTTGAGGTACCATCCTGGCAAGGCCAATGTGGTAGCCGATGCTTTGAGTCGGAAATCCGTGAGCCTATCCAGTTTAATGATGAACGACTACGAGGTGATCGAGAAGTTCAGAGACTTGAGAGTGAACTCCTTGTTTGGGGGTGCACTGCTTGAGATGGAAACAGCAGAAGTGATCAATGAGCTGATGGAAAAGATCAAAGAGGCGCAAGTGCAAAGAGAATGCCTTGATTACGTGAAGAACCAGGACGGTGTGTCTTGGAATGAGGACGGATTGCTGCTGTTCCAGAAGAGGATTGTTATTCCTCGAGGGCCTTTGACTGAAGAGGTTATGGCAGAGGCTCATAAGGGCCGGTTCACTATCCACCCTGGTGCTACGAAAATGTATCAGGACTTGAAAAGAAATTTTTGGTGGCCGGGCATGAAGAAGGACATAGCGGTCTACGTGTCCAAATGTCTTATTTGCCAGAAAGTGAAGATCGAGCACCAGAAACCGTCTGGTAAACTTCAACCTCTGGAGATTCCACAGTGGAAATGGGAAAGTATTTCCATGGACTTCGTGGTGGGATTGCCTAAAACTCAGGCTGGTTGTGACTCTATTTGGGTCATAGTGGACAGATTGACCAAGTCTGCCCATTTTCTTCCAGTGAAGGTGAACTTCACTACAGAGCAGTTGGCCAAGCTATATGTCCGCGAGATTGTGAGGCTTCACGGGGTGCCCGAGAGTATCATCAGTGATAGGGACCCGAAGTTCACATCTCGGTTCTGGGAGGCGCTGCAGGAGGCTTTTGGTACGCAGTTGAGATTGAGTACCGCCTATCACCCTCAGACTGACGGACAGACTGAGCGGACCATCCAGACATTGGAGGACATGCTGAGAGCTTGCACGTTGGAGCAGGGTTCTGCATGGGATAGGTACCTTCCGTTGGTGGAATTTTCATACAACAACAGTTTTCATGCTAGTCTGGGCATGGCACCCTACGAGGCGTTGTATGGTAGGAGGTGTCGGACTCCTACTTGCTGGTCTGAGGTTGGAGATAAAGAGCTTTTCGGCTTGGACTTTGTCCAAGATACTACCCTTCAGATCCAGATGATCAGGGAAAAGTTGAAGCAGGCGCAGAGTCGTCAGAAGAGCTACTACGATGTCAAGCATCGACCACTGGAGTTCAGTGAGGGTGAGCACGTGTTTGTGAAACTTTCACCTGTCACCGGTGTTGGACGGGCACTCGGCGTGAGGAAGTTGAGCCCGCGATTCATTGGGCCCTACCAGATCCTTGGTAGAGTAGGACCAGTTGCCTATCGACTCGCCTTACCTCCGAACCTCGCCAACATCCACGACGTGTTTCACGTGTCTCAGCTTCGAAAATACATAGCAGACCCTTCGCACGTGGTGCAGCCGGATGACGTGGAGGTTCGGGAGAACCTAAAGACTCCCGTCGGACCACTCAAGATTCTCGATCGTGGCGAGAAGCAGTTGAGAAGCAAGATCATTCCGATGGTCAAGGTGCAGTGGACTGGGCGTAGTCCCGAGGAGTGCACATGGGAGCGAGAGGATGAGCTTCTCCGACAGTATCCCGACTTTCGAGACAGGTATGTTTCTGATTTTGAGGACAAAATCCTTAAAAAGGTGGGGTGAATGTAAGAACCCGCACCGCTAATTAAGGTAATTAGCGAATTAATTATGATAATTAGGAAATAATTCCATAATTGACCCTAATAATTATTAATGGGCTTAGATAATTATATTGAGTGAGTAAAAATGCTGAAAGTCGCTTTTCGGAAGAAAAGCGCAGATACCGGTTCTGCTACTCAGTATAAATGCGTACCGGAAAAGTATCCCGGAAAATTATAACGAATGCATGATAATTACTAGAATATTATGTAGGACTTGTAAAACAAGTTTCAAGTCAAAATGACGTAATCTGATGCCAGAACTGATACTGGCTATGGAAAAGCGCGTACCGGAAAGGTGCTCCGAAAAATAAAATAAAAATATGACAAATCTTAGAAAAATGCGTAGGTCTAGAATCCGAAGTTTGAGATCAAGATCTTTTACTTTGCGATTAAGGCTAATACTGTGCGATTAGTGGCTTGTGCATATAAATAGGCACATTAGCACAAAACCCTAGGCATTTTATTACACCTACGTGGGAACTTGTTGCTGCAGCTGCCACTTCTCTTCTTCTTCTTCTTCTTCTTCTCTTCTTCTTCCTTCTTCTTTCCTTAGCCAAGTGATCACCTTTCATGCTTGTTTAAACATTTGTGAAGGTGAGAGTTAATCTTGGGGCTGCATTGTGGCCATCATTCTGAGTTGAGAGGTAGTTAGTGAGCATGAGTTTGAAGCTTTAGTAATGGCTACTTTGTGGTAGTCATTGTGAGCTTCAAAGTGCCTTCTTGTGGTGCAAGAACCCACCTTGAAGTGCCATTTTCGTGCTCCTACTTAGGCTGAGTTTGAGGAACCTTGGGAGAGCTCCAAGAGCACAACTTGCCTCTGTTTTGAACTTTGGTAAGTTACCTCACTATGATCATGGGTTTATAATGCTTAAAGTTGATGTCTTGACCATGTTTAATGAGTAAACAAGAGGGTATAAGGTATATGAACCTAAAATGAACTAAAGATGCATGCTTTAACGTGTACATGTATTAAAAGTTGGACCTTTGGGATGGATATTCACGAAATGCAGAAACTGCATTCTGTCGTGAGATATCCGGATATTTGTCGAACAGATATCCGGATATCAGTATCCGGATAGTGATATCCGGATATGGGATCTGGGTATCCGGATATGACATATTCGAATATGTCCAGTGTGATATCCGGATATGGCATATCCGGATATGCCCCTTCTGATATCCGGATATCCTGGGTTCTGCGCAGACAGTAGCTGTACTGTATGAACAGTAAGCTATTGGGTGTGTGTGGACCCTAGTTTAAGGAAGTTGAACTTCTATAATAAATGGACTAAGTCAGAATCATATGATTAAAGGCTTATGGCTTTGTTGGAAGCCTTAAGACGTAAAACGTAAAGGAAAGGCGTAGTCTTTAAGTTGTATGCTTGTGATGCATTTATATTGACTTGTTAATGGTCCATATCAGATTGTGATACTGTTGTTTGTGGACTAGTGAGTGGTTGGACTCTTGGCTTGGATAGCTAGCTTGCAAGGTAAGCTTTCGTGTCCTCGATTTAGCCATTTTGATGTTCCACCATGTCCCATGGGGATGGGTTTATGCATGCTGTGTTACATGCTTTGATTATTTTGGAAATGCTGTTGAGCCGTTTATATGTAATGAGCATTATGATATGCATGTGGTGTCCACCTAGACGGCAATCCTGAGTATGTAGTACATACAAGATGGAGAAGCATGTGGGTGAGGTGCAGGTAGTATCCATGTACTCATGTAGGCATAGACGTATTCCTACATTTCTCTGGCCAGTAGATTTGAAAGCACACATGACATGATATTGCTGCATCGCATGATTTTAGAACTTATACTGTAATACTGTTTTTAGAACTTATATTACACATGTAAGTGAGCTTGGGGTGGAGACTCCTTGAGGACCCCTTGTCTTACTGAGATTTCTTGTTAGAGATCTCACCCCACGTTTGGGGACGCTTATTTCAGGATCAGGTAATGTTGAGGGCTCAGGTGGCAGGAGGCCAGAGCTGAGCTGATATTTATGACATGCTGGCGTGCTGGTTGTGGATTGCTGTTTATTTGACTGCTGTTATGTTTTCTGCGTTATTTATGTTAAGTTTATGTTATGACTGATATTGGGCATTGTTGCCTTATTTGGTGAGCATGGGGTTTGTCCATGCCACATGGTTTGACTATTGCCTTTAAATTAATGTTGTAATTAAAGTATCAGGATTTTGACCCAGGCTACTTGTGTAGACCTGTGGCTTTAGATACTCACTTATATTTACATATGAGGTATTCCAGTTAGATGTCTTGCAATCTACATACAGGCAGTATTTTTATGAAAATGATTAAGTAATCAAGTTGGTTAAGTTAATGACGTCATAATTGAATTAAAGAAAAAAGTTATTCCGCATTTTAATTAAGCGTGGCTTAATACGATAGTGTGTTAACAATCCGGGTTAACACGGGCTGTTACAAGTTCAATACGAACTGCATCAGGAAGTTCTCATCCACAACCATTTCCAATGATTTTAATTTTGCCGCAATGCTTGTCATTTCAACAACATGCTCATGCATAGTACGCGAACCATCAAACTTCATGGTGGTCAGTGTACTCATAACTGTCCCAGCAAGAGACTTATCAGCGTTTGGGAGCGCTCTTCCACAAGTTTCATCATTTCGATGGCACTTTCAGTTTGTGGAAGAGCTGACTTTCAGTTTGTTATTTGCAAGGAATAACATTTAAACATTAATGCTTTGAGTCATACATGTCACATACTAACATACTTCACAGATTCAACTATACTAACTTCAATGCATATCAATGTTCGCCTTTGGGGATCCATTAACATACAACATTAACTGTAATGATGCAATATAAATTTCACATAATTTGGCAATGATGCATACCCCTATCATAATTATTTGTCATCTTTGAATGTCCAAATGTGAGGAAATATGCCAACAATACCAACATCCATGTTCATTTTAAAAAACAAATAATCAACCTTTGGGTTGATCCCCAACTGTTCTATAATAATGAACTTCAATATACCACAATCAGAAAATTATATCATACTATTCATAGCATCACAGTCATGGTAATCGAAATAGAATCCATAATATTTGAAATTAAAATAACTCTTCAAGATTTGGCCACTTTGGTGACTAACAAATCTTTATCATAATTAATTTCAAAACTTTGTCCAACTTTCATATGTATCAATGTCCTTTCATGTTTTCCTAATAATTCATACAATGGAATAAACATATGACAATGACATACTTGCCCAGTACAAAAACCGGAGAAATGGCGCGGGTTAGCGCCATTCCCGCGCTGTGGTCCAATTTCATTTCCCGTAAAATGGCGCTGGTTTGCGTCATGTTGGCGTAGGTTTGCGCCATTTTCCATAACAGAAAATCGTACAGAAACCGTAAATGGATCAACATTCAACCGTTCCAAAAAATGCACATAAACATGGTCATCACGAAGGGGATAATATGGCAACATACAATACTCAATCATCATGTTTTCATAAAGTGTAGTACTTGAAAATTATTTAACAACACAACATGGATTTTGTTCCCATTCCTTTCCCATAAGAATTTTCAAAAATGAGATTTAGAGGAATCATCAATCATGGTGATCAAAATTTTCAGAAAAACTCCATCTTTTCGTGAATTAAGAGATCATACATAATTGTTTACGGAAAATCACAAACTCTTAAATACACGCTCTGATACCACATGTAAGATATTTTATCAGTAACTCAATAATTCATGTTCAACAATGATTTCAAGAACATGATACAGAATCTTTAGAATTCATGATTTTCACATAAGAGCGTACCTTTGTCCATTAGTGCGGAAGAACTTTGATGATGGAAGATCGTTTCTCAGAGTCTTTACCCTATGCTTTTCTTGTATCTTTTATGACAGGGATCTGATGCAACTTTTATGGGCAGACCATGAAGGAGAGAATTCTCAGAGATAATCGTAATCAGAGACTCACCATTTTCCTCTTTATATAACTAAACCATGTCACTAGTTATTGAGTTTCAAATAACTCCCTGTAACTTTCCATTAATGCGAAACGTCAAAACGTCAATTATCATTAATGCGAAACGTCAATTATCATTAATGCAAAACGTTACCATAATGTAAAGCGTCAAAACGTTAATTACCATTAATGCGAAACGTCAATTACCTTAAAGCCTATTTTATTATTAATTAAACCAATTAACACATATTACACATGAGACACAAATAATTTTACATGGACCACTAGTTTGGTGGCAATTATAGGGTGCGTTCGGTTGTTATTTTTAAGAATTTACAAAGAAGATAATAAAAAATTATTATTAACAATTTGTAATTTTTCCAAAACATGAAAGAATGTAAATAATAAAATATAATTTCATAATTATTAATAAAAGTACATCAACTAAATATAAAAATAAAAAATAAAACAAGAGCATATACTCCACATTTGATCCTCATTTAATTGCGGGCAATTATTACTTATTACGAAATTAAGACTACAACCCACGTCACCCCTTTTTAAAGTTTCCTTTTGAGAAGTAGAGGGTTATGGGTATCCCATATATGGTGGTCTGATGATGATAGAGCTTGAGATGCTGGTAATCTTAAACAAGGATTCCATCAATCACCCTCCTTTAAAACTCTTCCAACATAAGCATCAAAACGGGAATATGTTAGATGGTAGTGGAAGTGCACTTTATTCCTTACTTAACCCGATTATCTTTCATCTATTCATCTTATAGAAGAATTTCATTTTCACTTCTCATGCTTGGCATGAAAAAGGAATCACTTTTTCTTTTCCTTTTGTCTATTTTGATCGTGGGGTTCCAAACTTTTGTATTGTTGGATTTTTCTTCTCCCTTTTTGAGCTGTTGTCTCGTTGAGTTACCAACATCTAACTACTATGTTTGTTACAGTAATTTGACCAAGTTCAACATTGAAGAAGAAGCTTAAACGTTTTTATTCTTCCAATACTATATATATATATATATATATATATATATATATATATATATATATATATATATATATATATATATTATATTATTGACCATGACAGATCAATTCATGACCACATCAATCGATAATCTAAAATTTGAGTTATAATACTTACATTATTCACATACTTCTCACGCATTTATCAATTATCACCATTACTTTAATTGGTAGCCCCGCCAATCCATGCTTACATTCACACAAATCATTAACAACACTTTCAACCCTACTCTCTTTTTTTTTTTTTTCAATGACTTAAACTCTCCACTAAACTTCACCTATTATATACATTAAAGGAAAGCTGTTTCTGCAGTTAATACAGATAAGTTATTTGCAATTATTTTTAAAATGATGTCATTTTGGTATTGAAATCTTAAAAAATTAAAAATATAAAGATTATTATAACCCTGAAATAAATTAAAATTACAAAAACAATATGATTTTCGCCCCAAAATGACGTCGTATTGAGCTTATTACAGATAACTTATCTGCAGTAACTAACCGCAGAAAAAACGAACCCATGTATCAATTATACAATTATCAATTTCCGAAAACATATCCTAAAGCATATAACATACATTACCAAATAACGCATTCAACCTCTATTTTGGAAAACAAGGGAACGACAGTTTTAATATGAAACAGTTGAAATTTAGAAAAACATTATATGAACTAAGTCAATTATACCCTAAAAAGGTTCAATTGTTTTTTGAAAAAAAAAAAAAGGTCCAGTTTCTGTTTTCGCTAAAATCTTTATCATTGGCTGTGAAAATAAAAAAAAATAAAATGCTGCCCACTAAATTCCTTTTGTTGGGAAGATTATAAATTTGTAACAAACAAACACTTGCGAAGACTCGTGAAAGACCACTCTTGATGAGGTGTGTGGTCTGTATTTGAAAAAGAAAAGGCTAGTTGTCGAACAATGACTCTCTCTCTCTCTCTCAATGTGTATATAAAATTATAAGGTTTATCATTTATCATGTAATTTCTACACACATAACATTTTGTGGAGCTCGCAGCAAAAAAAATAAATTCCGGCACGCAAAACGAATCTCTATAACATAACATAATCAATTTTCCTACAATATAACTCTTATAAAATCCTAAATGGGATTTACATTTGTCATTTAACATGACACAATAAACTTTCCTACACACAATATTTTGTGGGACCCACACTTTTTAAAGAAAAAAAGAAATTACGGCACGCAAAATAAATCTTTATAACATTACACAATCACTTTTCCTACAACATAACTCTTATAAAATCCTAATATATATATATATAGGCCGAAACTTTTGACATGAAATCTTAATCGTTAATGTTAGTTAATTTTAGTTAATCTAACATTTATAATTTGGTAGGAATTATTAATTAATTAATAAGTATTATCAAATAAATTATAGGTGACGTCAGATTGAAAGAAATCAACTATTAGTATTTAGTGTCAAACTAAAAAGTTTAACATCGGTGTCAAGTGATCATCTCACACATAAAAGTGTGAGACCTATTTTTTTCTATCTTCTCTTCACATGACTCTACATGCCTCACATACTTTTATATGTGTATAGCATATAAAATATTTCATACAACATAATAAATATCAAATCCACACTCACATATGTTACATGAGATAAATTATCTCGTACAATATATAAAAAAGTGCATGAGAACTATTAAGAAGAAAGAGAGAAAGAAAATAAATAGATCACACTTAATTTTTTTAGTGTGTTGCATGAGAGGAATTATCGAATTATCTCGCATAACATATCAAACAATATTCCCAAAAAAAAGTATACAACTTACATTAAAAACAATTTCAATTATATTTCTTAACCCGCTTCAATAGTCAAATTTCTCAAAAAAAATATGGAAATTATAAAATTGTAGTAATAATTCCATTTTGTGATGAGTTACTGAATTGCAATAATAATTAATTTGAGTCTATTTGATAAAGTAAATATAGAGGAAAAAATGAAAAAAATAAGAGAGCAGTCCAATACAACTGTTACATTTTTTTGACCGGGAGAAGGTATTATATTATGGTAAAAAGAGGCGAGTCATTGCTATTACACACCTTACATCTTTTTACTCTGATAGAGAGGTGAAATTCATATTTTTAAATTTTTTTCCTCCACTCCCTCTTCATTTATCTATTTCTTTTACTTAAAATGATATAACTTTATGTCATTTAAAACGATACACACTTTCTCCTTATATTATAATATTATAAGTGACAAAAAATTTAGATAATTTATATTAAATTAGGAAAAAGTATTTGTTCTTTTAAATAACAAGATTTGTGTCATTTCACTCTCATACAAAGATGGACCACACACCTTTTATTTTTTTTATCCGCTTTATCTCCCCCGATCTACCTCTTACTTTTAAGATGATACGCTCTTCCCTTGAGTTATGTGTATAATTTCCATATACGTATATAAAAAAAAAAAATTCTAATGTCACATGAAAATTCAATTATCATATTGTGACTTTTTGATTTACGTATAAATTTTTTCTTTTTTTTCTTAGTTAATAAACATGAAACCCACCACTGATTGAGTCACAACATAAGAATTGAATTCTCCATAAAATCAAATCCCATACAAAAAAATACTGTTATCCAATTCACTGTAATATATCCTTTGCTTTTAGGTGGTGTTTGGTTGGGAGGGATTTTGGAGGATGTCTATCTTTCTCAAGTATGGCTTTTAGAAACACCATGTTTGTTTCAACATATTTCTCCAAAAATCCATCTATCCAGGAAGTATGGATTTATGAGAAACATAGATATCCGCACTATTCAAAAACCCAATTTGAAGGTGGGATTTTCGGAAAACCGGTTATCTCACCTTTAATGCACTGTTAATTTCATAAAGCTACCTAATTTTCCCAGTAAAGTTTTTCCCCACCAAACAACTTTTTTTTACATTTTTCTATCTATTTCACTTTATCCATCTTTCCAATCATTTCTCTATCTATTACATTTTCCTACTATTCTAAAAAAATTTCCCATACCAAACACCCCCTTATAGACTCAGCAGTGAGCAGCTACGGGAGCGAGGGAAGTCACTAACACAAAAAAGCTATTTTTTTTTTTCACCGTCTCTATCTCTGCTTTTCATTCCTTTATATCAGTTTCCTCACCTTCTCAATTTTTGGAAGAGTCAGAGAGAGAAAACTGAACCCTCTGTTATTCAGCTGAAAAGTCACACCAACAATTTATTTGGGAAAGTGATTATCACAGAATCTGAGGTAACCATCGTTCCTTTGTTTTTGAGCCTTGCATGCAAAAATCACACCTTTCAATCGATCTCCAACATTTCTTTGCTGTTCCTTTCGTTTTTTGCGATTTTTCCATCGAATTTAGGTTTTGGGTTTTCGATTTCTTACTGAATATTGACTTGGATCGGTTCTGCTTCCCAATGTTTTGGTGGTGTGTCCTTGAGTTGTTATTTTTTTCTTCAGAATTGGGGTTTATTATGATGCCTAACTTCGTGTTTTTTTTTGGGTTTTAATTTTTTTTTCTGTAATAGATTTTAGATAATTTGAATGTTTCGATCTGTATATTTAGGGTTTGTATTCCTACCCTTGTGTTTTTTGGTTAATTAGTTAAAAATGGGACGTCTCTTTTATATAATTTAAATTTAATTTAATTCTCTGATGGGACTGTTGGATTCTTAGTGTTAGAATTTAGAGTCTTTTGTGGGCGTGAATGGGCTGGAATATGCTTCTGATCATGATAACCTCACCTGCAAGTTGTTTGCACCTTTTGAGTTTTCTCTTTCATTTTTTTGTGGTTTTTATTTTTGGTAGACTAAAACTGTGTGTATATTGATGAGCCTAGATTTTTTACTTTTTATAGGTAAAACTTCAGGTTTAGCAATGAAGAAGGTTTCCAAGACCAGCTGCAAGTCTGCATCACACAGGCTCTTTAAGGACAAGGCAAAGAACCGTGTTGATGACCTGCAGCTGATTTTCCTGAGCTTGCAGTTTGCCAGGAAGGAGAGTCGTTCAGTTGATGCTGTAGTCCTTGAGGGACAAGTCCATCAGATGCTTCGTGAGTGGAAGGCTGAGCTCAATGAGCCTTCATCTGCTTCTTCTTTGCAGCAAGTAAGATCATATTCATGTAGTACTTCCTCTTAGCTGTAATGTAACTGGTGGACTTTGCTTGAGATTGAGATATCTATCATAGGTGCTTGTTTCTAACCTATATTTTGTTTTTCAATTTGTGATGAACACGTGTGAACTTGAATGCCAATATTAGTGGTAAAGCTGTGATTGTGAACTGTGATGTTTATGGGTGAATATAGGGTGGCAGTCTCGGGTCATTCTCCACTGATATTTGTCGGCTATTGCATCTATGTGAGGAGGAAGATGATGCCTCTAGTCCATTAGCTGCACCCAAGCCTGAACCTAATGATCATGCTATGCAGGCTGGGGGTAAGGCCATATTCCAAGAGGTGAGTTTCTTTGTTCTTTTTAGGGATAAATAATTTATTTTGGCCATAATAATTTTGCAGGTCTCTGGCATTAGCTGACTATGTAATGATTTTGAAGTTTCTCTGTTTTTTTTTTTTTTTTTGGGTAAATAGTGGTGCATTACTTTAAGTTCGTTTATAAATCGCAAATGCTTCATAAATGTTTGATATCGTCTAATGCAAACTGAAAGAGATTATCCTGTGACATATTGTCTTTCACATCCACACCAATGGTGATAAGATAACTTCTTTTTTTCAAAGGAATATGAAATGGGGTTGTTTTAGTCCAGATATTTAGTTATAACAAAACCAAACAAAATCTATTTTTCTCTGTTATATTTGGATTGAATAAATATATATGTTTATTTATCTCGTGAAACTTATTGCTCCTCTCTTGACAATTGAATCACATCTATTATTCATCTAGAAGTCACAAGAATGTACATTCAAATGGATTGCAAAATAAGACAATATGCTTATATTATTATCTGTTTCTCCATTCCCTCTTCTTTATATTTTTTCCCTTAATTTTCGTTTATTTATATCTTTCTTTGCTTTTATTTGTTGTGTTTTTTTTTTTTTTTTTTTTGGGTTGGGGGGGGGGGGGGGGGTTTAAAGGAGATGAAGAGTATTGTATAAAAGGGGATAAGTAAATTAGTCACTGACGGGGGGTGGCTGGGTCAGTGGGAAGTGAAATGCACCTCGGATTTGTGGATCTGATATAAGTAGTGGCAGATAAGAGAAGAAATAAAAAAGGAAGCTGAAAAAAGTTGGGGTGTTTCCTTGCTTGGTTTTAGAAATTAGAGAGAGGGGAGCATGGAGAAATGTAGTAGTTAATGTGCATAGAAAGTAAGATTATTAATGTGCATAAAAGGGAAAATAAGGACATTATTTATTTATATACTTATTTTTATAGTTTTATTATTTAAAAATTATATTTTATATATTTTTTAATAATTGATCATGAATCTTATGATTTGTGATACATTGCCATTCACGATTTGATTATAGGTCACTGATTTATGAATCAATTCCCGATTTAATAACCATGACACTTAATGCTTTGCGCATGATAAGCCCATCGCTTTGTATATGGTGGGAGAAAATCAAGTTATTAATTCCAGCTACTTTGAGCTACAGAATACATATTTGAAAGCGATAAATTAAAGCATAATGCATTTTTCTGTTAAAAATTTTATTCTTTTTACCTCGTGATCCTTAATGCTTTGCGCATGATAAGCCCATCGCTTTGTATATGGTTGGGAGAAAATCAAGTTATTAATTCCAGCTACTTTGAGCTACAGAATACATATTTGAAAGCGATAAATTAAAGCATAATGCATTTTTATGTTAAATTTTTTCTTCTTTTTACCTCGTGATCCAATCTTTGGCTTTTAAACCTTGTATTTTTCAGTTTGTAGACTCTGAAGTGTTACCAAAAAATAAAAAATACAGGCTCTGAAGTGATTATTGTTTGATCATGTTTCATAGGTTGCTTGAACTTTGTAAATTGGACTAACTCTGTTGGGCTGCATGGAACAGTCATTGACCGACAACCCTGATTTAAGAGAAACTGATTCTTCTCAGGAAAGCAGAAACCAGGCTTTCTTTGCAATTTTCTGATAATTAGACTGGCCACAACAGTGAGTGGTACAGGTAGGGTTGGCTGGTTTGACATGGTTGATCTAGGGTTAAGGACTATATGTGTATTTTGGGGTTTGAACTTGTTAGAGATATATATAAACTATTGATGGGCCTTCACCTAATTGCTTAAGCTTTTGGGTTGAAATGGTTCTTTACATGGTATTAAAGTCTCAGTATCACGGGTTCGATCCTCACGGCCCCCAATTTGCTCTTGTGGAATTTCTTAGCACATGTAGGTGGACTTGTGCATTATCCACCCTCCATGCCCAGTGGGCTCTCTTGTGTGGGGGCGTGTTAGAGATATATATAAACCATTGATGGGCCTGCACCTAATAGCTTAAGCTTTTGGGTTGAAATGATTTTTTACAAAACTCAAGCTAGGCAGGGGAAACCTACTTATTACCAAATACTAATAGCATGATGACAGCTGAGGGGTATACTATATATATCCATGGATTTGTGCGAGAGAAAATTGGTCATTGGGCTATGTAATTTTTGAGAGCGGTATATATTGGTCTAGTTCCTGTTTTTCTGATTAAACTGTCTAATATGAGTCAGTTTTTTATTTTTTTACTTTTTCCTCACGGTAATATAATATCTATAATTGTAAGTGTACAATATACATTTCTTGGTAATATAAACATTCTTTTGGTAATATATGCATTTCTTGCCCATCTATGGAGCAAGATGTTGGAGCGTCTCATAGATTACCAGGGTGATTGAATCATTTGTAAGTGTACTGTTTTGGATCTGTATCTGTCAGATGAAATTATCTGCCCTAATTGAATGGTTATTTTCTATTGCAGCGGACCATAGGCTAGCTTTTTTTAATGTCCTCTATTATCTTCCTGTTTTGAATGATGAAAAAGAAGAGAGAGGCTGTAATGGTTTAGCCATGCCTTGGGTTTGTTTGCTTTTAAAGGTTTACATATTATCCCAAAGTGCAGTATCTACTCTTACACATTGTACTTTTATCCAGTATTTCAATGCTGGTCTGGTTTCAATATTGGATCTCACCTGTGATTGTAATAAATTTCCTTATTTAACTGTAAATCAGGGCCAACAGCAACATGATTTCCCATTGGTTGATGAGTGCAAACAATCCACATCAGGAGTTCAAACTGTGGCGGCTAACAACCCAGATGGCCCTGCTTTAGGATATCATCAGTTTGATTTGCATCAGGACTTTGATCACAGCTTTTATACTAGTTTTAATGGTACAGGTTATTCTGAGGAGGATGCTATTCCTCATATATCTAGCTATCTACCAAGTATCTGCCCTCCTCCTTCTGCTTTCTTAGGTCCAAAATGTGCACTTTGGGACTGTCCAAGGCCTGCGCAAGGGATGGACTGGTGTCAAGACTATTGCAGTAGCTTTCATGCTGCTCTAGCTTTGAATGAAGGGCCACCAGGCATGACCCCAGTTCTACGGCCTGGGGGCATCGGTTTGAAGGATAATTTACTTTTTGCTGCTCTTAGTGCAAAGGCACAAGGAAAAGATGTTGGCATCCCAGAATGTGAGGGAGCAGCAACTGCAAAGTCTCCATGGAATGCACCTGGTAATTTAATCTTTCAGTATCTTTTATTTGGTTTACCTATTTTAGAAAAATATCTGCTACAAGGGTTGACAAGATGTTCTTTGTTCAACTAGTTCACTTACTTGTTTGATTGCAGAGCTCTTTGATCTTTCTGTTCTTGAGGGTGAGACTATTAGGGAGTGGCTCTTCTTCGATAAGCCTCGAAGAGCATTTGAGAGTGGAAACAGGAAGCAGAGGTCATTGCCAGATTATAGTGGACGTGGTTGGCATGAATCTAGAAAGCAAGTGATGAATGAGTTTGGAGGGCTGAAGAGATCCTATTATATGGATCCGCAACCACTGAACCATTTTGAGTGGCACCTTTATGAATATGAGATTAGCAAGTGTGATGCATGTGCCTTATACCGATTGGAACTGAAGCTTGTTGATGGGAAGAAGAACTCGAAGGCAAAGGTAACAAATGATTCAGTTGCTGATCTGCAGAAGCAGATGGGAAGGCTCTCAGCTGAGTTTCCGCCTGATAACAAAAGGCCTGCCAAAGGCAGAGCCAAACTTAATTCCAAAGTTGGCATGGGTGGTGTCTATTCAGCTTCACAAAGAGTGACTCCACTAAATGGAACATACGAGTATGGGTTAGCTGCACCTTATGACTATATTGTTGAAAACATGGGCGACTATTATGGGACATGATCTATCTTGGAGCTGCATTCAACTGGGTTATACATTATTCTGTGCTGGGTTTTTGTTTTATCCTCCTTTTTCTGATTTGGCTTTTTTAGTTTTTCTCTCAAGTAACAAGAATCCAAGGTCATTTTTTGCCTTGTCGAGATGTTGTGAATAGCTCATTCTCACTGGAGTGCGGCATTAGAAGCTCTGCTGGATGCTGAATTCTAACTTTGAACTTAACAGCAAAAATGGCTGTATATCCGTATGATTAGCAATTTGGTGATTGCTAGAATCTAATTAGCATCACCGGAATTGACACTGTTTAGGCACAAACTTGCTGTGATTCAGCTGACTTTATTCCCAAATCATGCTAATGTAAGTCATTTATACTATTTTATGGTATGAACTGCGGGACAAACCTTCAAAGGTAAATATTGGCTGAAGAAAATGAGCAGATGTAATGTCTCAAGAGAGGGCATAACAC